>CM072557.1:2230000-2830000 GCA_036898215.1 Platycarya strobilacea | reverse complement strand
TCAACGATCACAGATCTTACAGATCTGACTAATCGTTCAGCACCCAATGTGCCGTGTGGGACACATGCTCCACCACAATCGCGCACCATTATCTTCCGACGACTCGACAACCTTTCTATTTGCTATTTGTCTATATTTTCACTTTCTTTAATTAAGGATCACATGAAAGAGGTTTAAGGTCATTTTTTCAATTTGCTCTCTTGTAGCAAGTCCAGATTAGCAAAATGTAGCACATATTTCTTGACTGTGATTTTTAGTTGTAGTACAGCAGCTCGTTTATTGGATTGTTTCAAAATCACTTTGAACAGTTCATTTCCTAACAGAAATTGGGTGCTAGTTAAGTTATTGATCATAACTTTTTTTTTCTTTTTATATCTTATATTGTATTTGTTGATTTGGGTTGTATGTCGGGACTAACTACACTGTTGATTATTGTGTTCTATAACCATATTAATATTTATAATATTTCTTGCTTACAAAAAAAAGAGGAGAAAGATTTATGAGATTTAACATGGTTCGGGAGTGTATTTACGTTCATAAGAGTGAGTGACGAAAATTTTATTAGAATAAAAAAATATTATATCATATATATTTATATTAATTAAAAAAATTAGACAAAAAATCTAAAATAATAAAATTTTGAAGATTTTATCCATGCGGGTAAAATGTTTGCCAGATGTTTTGTAGAAGATTCGTGCGTCGAAAGCAGCCCGACCCAATAATAACACGACAAAACGAATTAGGGCATTTGAAGATAAGAAAAGCCGAAAGATGAAGAACAAGAGAATCAGAACTGATGCTCTGGTTTGTCTCCATCTTACGTTAGATTTTGTTTGTGGTTTTTATTTTTATTTTTATTATTTTTATGGTGGAGGAGTCAAGGTCAATTACTTTTCTATTAACATAATACAAAATCTGGCACTTCTCCTGTTCACATTTGAGGTCTTCAGAGTTTAGTCGTCGTCTTTTACCTATTCTGGTTCTCTGAATGTTTATTCAACTATAAGAATAAGGATAGAGGGTAGTTAAGATTTGCACGATAAAATTAATGAAGTGGACGTGCTCTATAAAATAATAATAATAATAATAATAATAATAATGAAGAATAATGATAATCACTACTTAGATTACCTTAAGTTTTTGGGTTTTAAGAGGGAGATACACATTAGGCCATGTTTGGGTTGAGAAAACTCATAATTAAGATTTTCAAATTATAAAATAATAATAATATTAAAAAATAATATTCTAACATTATTTTATTTAATCTTAACTTTCATATAAGTGCAACGAGATTTTTTGTAGGGTGGGTTGTGAGAGGAGGTATCACATTGTTAAGTGGGAAACGATTTGTCACCCTTTATCAGAGGGTGGATTGGGTATTCGTATTACCAACAAGAACCAGACGCTTTATGAAGAGTAGTGATAGACCACAAATATGAGAGCGGATGGGGGGGGGGGGGGGTTGAAGCTCTAATGAAGTGAGAGGGGCTAGTAGTTTAGGGGTATGGAAAAACATAAGAAGTGCGTATGGCGTCTTTCAGCTGCATACTAGGCTTCAATGTGGTGTAGGCACAAGAATCAGGTTTTGGAAAGATGCATGGTGCGGTGATAAGCCACTGTCTAACTTGTTTCCTTCTTTGTTTTAGGTTGCCAAAGACAAAAATATCACTGTGACAGAGGCACTGGAGTTAGTTGAGGGAGGTCGCCACTGGAACATCAATTTCATCCGAGCAGCACAAGATTGAGAAATAAATTTTTTCATGGACTTTTATAGTCTTCTTTATTCCCTAAGACTGAACATCCAGACTCAAAACGGCCTATGGTGGATCCCTGCAGGGAAGGAATCTTCACAGTCCGCTCTTTCTATAAGATTCTTATCCAAAGTCCTGAGTCACAATTTTCATGAATGAAAATCTGGCGCCATAAAGCACCTTATAAAGCAGTCTTCTTTGTGTGGACAGCTGCACTAGGAAAGATTCTCACTACGGATAACTTGAGAAAAATGGGAGTTATAATTGCAAACTGGTGCTGCCTGTGTCACAGAGGGGGTGAGTCTGTTAATCATCTACTCCTACACTGCGAAACTACCAAAATTCTTTGGAACGAGGTCTTTAGAAGATTGGATTTAGCTTGGGTCATACTAAAGTCTGTGATGGCAACTATGGTATACTGGACTTCTATTCGGGACGAGCGCCAAATTATAACTATATGGAAGATGATTCTTATATGCATCATATAGTGCCTTTGGTAGAAATGTAATAAGAGAAATTTTGAAGACAAGAAGAGAGTCCATGAGGAGCTAATAGTTTTCTTTTATAGAACTCTTTGTATATAGTCCATTGCTGTGAATTTTAACGGCATTGACCTCCATGATTTCCTTATTTCCAACATGGTTTCCTAGATAATAGGCAATGTTCTCCTTTGTAAACTGCATTTGCTTTTTTTTTTTTAATAAAATGCTACTTATAAAAAAAAACTTTTATATAAAATTATTTCAACTTATCTCACTCTTAAATAAGTTCTACGGTGTTTATTGATGTTCGTGTAAATGTTTTGTACATCATATTCCATAAATGTTGTAGGGCCTGTTTTATATAACTGTCTCTTGTCCAATTGAATTCTCTTTTCCAATTGAATTGTGTGAAACTCAAATACACTGATCAAACACAGAACTATTAGCCACACGTTTAAATGCTTAATATTTGTGAATAATAGTGAAATAATTTGTAAATAATAATAAAATAATTTGAACTAAGATGTTAATTAGGTTTTGAGAAAGGAAAGAGAGGATTTTGAATAAAAATTATATAAAATTAAAAAATTGTTTCAATATAACTTCTTAATATTAATTTTGTTTTAAAATTTAAAAAAGTTGTCATTTTTTGCATTTTGTTTGGGAGTTTGAAAATTGTAATAATTAAATGAAAAAATTGAAAATTAAAAACTGTTTTGTATTTAAGTAATGTTCGAAAAGAAAATATATGAGAATGCTTATGTTCCAAAACAATGCCTAAACATTCTAAGAATGAGTCAAAGACCATAGGAAATCCAAGAGAGGTTTCAAGCCTTATAATAAAGAGTCAACAACCCATATTGTCTTGACTCTTGAAGCATCCGGTTTCCTTTAAATAATAATAAAATATTTTAAATGGCCAAGGCTCAGCTCAATATTAAACTGTAAAATTTGAGGAAGTTAGGTGGTTACCGAGGCTTTGCCCACTGAAAAGATTCCTTATATAATGGTCATTCTCTTCAATCCTTTCATACCAAGGAAAGTACTATTTTATGGCGGTCAACCTTTTTTTTTTGTTTAACCATCATAAAATATAGAAGGGTAGACTTCGACACTGAAGTCATTGAGACGTGAATTGGTCAATGCTTTTGGATGACGCATTCACGACATGGTGAGCATTATTGAATTCAAAACTTCTTGGATTGTGCATGTGTTCATGCAAATAATACTGGGTTTGAATAACATGAATATGGCTACATGAAATACAATCGAAGGATGTAAGAAGTTTCCATGCAAATTCATCAAGGTACTGGGCAGACATAGGGAGAAAATATATTGGGAATTAGGTAAGCAAATGTGGGTCCTAAGAACTTTTGATGGAATATTGGCATCTTGTGGTCTTTAATAATTAATAACAGTGGAACTACTTGATCTTCCTTCACGTTTCCGTTATTGTGACAACAGATATCACCTAAAGAATGCTTGGAAATCAACCTTATCTTTTTGTTTTCACAGTTATAAACATGGAAGGGTAGAATTAGGTCCCGTTTAGACGTTGAGATGATTTGAGTTCTTTATGAGTACTTTATGAATAGTAGTGAGTTAAGATGATATAGTGAGTTTTGTAGGATCCACCTAGGATAAGTTTAAATATATTTGGATGTTAAGATGAGTTTAGATGTATTTATGAGAAGCTGAAAAAGATTGTAGATCCCACGTGTAAAAATGTTTTGAGTTGAGATAAATTTGTAATTTGAGAGTTGGGTATTTGGATGTTATACTTAGTTTAAAATTAGATTGAAATTTCAATTCAATCCAAGTTCCAAATGGGGCCTTAAACTGTGACATTGACATTGTGATGTGCTTCTTTTGGGTCAATGCTTGGATGACATGCACATGATGTAATTTGAAACTTCTTGGATTGTGCATAAATGCATGTTTTTGTTCAAAGTAATATTTAGGTTTGAATAGCATGAGTATGGCTTCAAGAAATACAATCGAAGGATGTAAGAAGCTGTCGTGCAAATTCATCAAGACAGTGGACATACCTAGGGAGAAAAATTATTGGGAATTTGGTGACTGTTTGACAGGATATTGACATCTTGTGGTATTTAATAATTGTGGAACTCAGTATCATATAGTCAGCCGATCATACTGGGTCTTCCTTCATGGTTTTTATTTTTGTGACAAAAGATCTCACCTAGAGAAAGCTACTTAACTTTTCAATGTGGAAATAAACCATTTATATTAACAGTTCATTTAAAATGAATAGAGAACACCTGTTTCCTTTAGTTCCCATGCAGGAAACCTTGAAAGATAGCATGTAGGTTGTGCTGCATGTCATCTGTATGACTGATATATGTGCCCTGGACTGATAGCTTATATACATGACATGATGCTGTCCACTGGACTACTTGCATATGCATGCACGTTAATGACTGGATCATGATTTATTGAGAGCAATGCTCAAAATCACATAAATAAACTCAAAGGCGATCCCAAGGAAATAACCTCAACAGGGTCAACATGGAGAAAAGAGGGTAAAAGAATAAATTAGGGGGAGGTGCTGAAAACAGGATCAATTTTCTTATTTACTTAAATTAAAATACACTGAAATCAGTACTACCACAATTGGAGCTTTGTATGTAACCATTTAGTGTGAACCAATTGATTTCACATGTGCTAGCTTCCGAGGGCTGATTATTGCAGAAATCCTTCTCTGGCAGACTGGCAATGAATATCATTATTATTGACCCCTTATAGATGTTGATAGGAAGTGTGTTAAGTGACTATATATATCACAATGTGGATTTCTAGCATACTTTCAATTACTCATCTACATTTGAAACAAGAATCTCAAAAGGGTTTGTCTGAAGCAGAGATAATTAAACACAAAATGTATAACTTTTCAGCTTGCAGTTCTTTGTCCTTCGCAGTTGTATTGCAGCCTCGGATGGTCCAGGCAAGGTACTTCCATGCTATAAAAATAGGAACCAGAGTCCGTGTCATGTCATGGTCTATCGTCTACTTTCATGCATAATGAATTCAAGCTGATATGCTCTTAATGTATTCTGTTATTGTTTCCTGATTGTTGCAGCCTGAAGGCCAAAAGGGATGGAGTTGGTATGAACACATGTTGTACTGGTTAGATTCTTACTTTCATTCTGATTTTTAATGCCAAGTTCTCATCAATACTCATAAGTTGTGTTATCACAGGTTACCGGACAAAGGTACCCCGAAACGTGAACATGGAAAACTTGCAGAATGGTTATTTGTTCTCTGAGGTGCCTCGGATCTTGTTTAACTGATATTAGCTATTTTAACTTTTTTCTTTCTTCTTTCAACTGAAGATTATGGCTTCCTACGTAAATAATCGGTTTGAGCCATGTCAATTTCCTTTTGATCAAATTGACTTTCCAAGTACAAGATTCTCTTGCCACCCCTGGTGTAGTGTCTTATGGATCCATCCGCATGCTTCTTCGTTTTGGTGTCTTTTGACAATAACCATTTTTTGTTTTGTTTTCAGTGTCATACTTAGGTATTCATAGTTGCTCATGACTTTTAACTACATATGATTCAGATTTCCAGGTGCAAGCTTCAACACATTGAGAAGTTCCCAAATGCCAAATTGATCAGCCTTGGAATGGGTGATACCACAGAGCCTCTACCAGACATCATAGCATCAAGCATGGCAGAAGTAAGTTAAATCAATCCTTCTTTGTTTGCTTATGGCATGCTTCTACAGTCTATAAAAGCTGGAGAGAATTACTTGCCAACATGAACATATCTGTCTGAGATGGACGGGTTTATGTTTGTAGAGGGATCTAGTCAAATTTCTGAGAAATCAGTTGGGAAAAAAAATCATTCCCCTTCATATGGATGATTTATTTGATGCATCTTGAATGATTTTCGCCTAATCACGTTTTCTGTGATTCATATAATGTGACCACCCGACATGAACATATGTATGTGCCTTCCTCGGAAGTGCTGATATCATCTTTCTCCATTTGATATTAAATTTTATTCTTATTGCCAAACGTACACCAATAAGCAAACTGGCAAAGACGAATAATGTTTTATGTTTCAGAAGAAGTCCTTTCATAAACAGATATACACATACATATCTATTCTGGGACGAGTGTTTGTATGTATGTGCATTACACATTAGAATGTAAAAATACTAAATCCTTTGGGAATATTAATGAAGTACTCTCTTTCTAGTGTCAAGGATTCAAGATCATTCAGAAGAAGAAAGTTATTGATGCAGAGAAGATTTCATTTGCTCTCTCTCTCGCTCTCTCTCTCTGTTTTTCTTGACCCATAAGCCAGTAATGTCATAGGGAGTTTTTTAAGAAATTTATTTAAAACTAAACATCCGCTAACACGATGTTTTGCAGTATGCACTAGGCCTTTCAACGCCTGAAGGTTATAGAGGATATGGACCTGAGCAAGGCTACAAGGTATTTTGATGCTTGTTTCAGTTTATCTGAATATTTTATTGTTTTATTATTTTTTCACTTTCTAAATTTTCAGTAATTAGCTATAGATATTAGTAACCATTTTACTTTAGTCCTATATGCTATAGTTGAAGCCTGTTTAACGAACATTTGTGCCCATACTACTGGACAAATAAACTATAAGCTAGGCCTCCACTGACAAGGGAAGATTAGAAAAGAAAAGATTACAAACATCATAAATTCCATGTAAATGGATGCTAGACTACAAGTTCTATGTCTATGTGGCAGGAATTGAGGAAGGCTATTGCTGAATCGTTCTACAAAGATATATCCGTAAAAGATCAAGAAATTTTTGTGACGGATGGCTCACAGTGCGATATTACTCGTCTGCAGGTATTTAAACATTGAGCATTGATGGGTTATCTCCTTCCCTCCTTTGTTTGTATGATTTTTTTTTTTAATATTTTACCCAAGAAATTTTTTTAGAATGCTACAATCTGGACATCATCCATTTATGTTATTAAGCTTGATTTATCGTACAAGTAATCAATCATGTTCTCTTTCTATATTTGGCAGCTGGTTCTTGGTGCAAATGTGTCGATAGCTGTACAGGACCCCGCTTATCCGGTAACAATATCAAGCTTCTCTATATCCTTTTATAAATTGTCTGGACTCTATGCACTGCACATGCTTCTAACAATTGACCCAATCTTCTAGGATATTAAATAACAGATGTTCTAACTTCCTGAGAACTCCATATCTTTTGTTTCTACTCACGAAATCATAGCATGACCAACATTACCAGCATGATGAATTGGTTATCTGCTAAAATCAAACCCCCTAATGGTCTTGAGAAATTAGGTTGACAATGCTGCGATGTAGATTATTACTTTGTCCTAAGACATACTGCAATTCATCGCCTGATGTTTTTTTTTTGTAGTAATTGAATTATTTGTTTTCTTTATGCACTTTCCTTGCGAATCATATCGTTTTTAACTTAAAAAAAGGTATTTTTTGAACTAGGCACTTTCTCAGATTATTCTAATAACTTATATCTTCTGCTTTGATTCATACAGAATCTATAGCTGATAGACCTACAATGCTTGAAGTCATGGCTTTTCATCATAGAACTCGTGATAAAAAGAATGTTTTTCAACAGGTTTATCAAGATTCAAGTATCATAATTGGTCAGGCTGGAAATTACAAGGACAAAGCTTTGAAGTGTAGGAACATCGAATACATGAGATGTTCTCCTCAAAATAACTTCTTTCCTGACTTGGATACAACGCCAAGAGCAGACATTATCTTCTTTTGCTCTCCGAACAATCCTACTGGTCATGCAGCAACACGAAAGCAGTTAGAGAAACTTGTGGAATTTGCAAGGAATAATGGTTCGATTATCATTTTTGATTCCGCCTATGCATCTTATATTATGGATGATAGTCCTCGGTCAATCTTTGAAATTCCTGGTGAAATTCCTGGTGCCAGAGAGGTGAATAATTATTTTCCTCAAACATAAAAATGTAGAGTTATATTTAGCTTGCTAATTGAGAATCAATTAGCACTGGGGAGAGATCTGTTGGGAAATAAATCTAAACAGCGGAAAAATTATCTCCCACTTTGTGTGAACCTATTAGGAAGTAATTGAGTAGATAACAATACAAGTAAAATCACACACACAGAAAACCAATTTTTTACGTGGAAAACCCTTCAATGCAAAAGGAAAAATCACAGGACCTAGTCCAGTTAAAACTTTTACTATCAACAATGTTTGAGTACACAAATATTCTCTCTAGATAATACTAGAGGCATACAATCAACAACGATTTCAAGAAACACTTTCTTTGCAACCAAACAATGTGATTAGGAAAAAGCTCACCAAAACGTACTGTTTACGAACTTGAGCACCAGAAATTCTGCTCAAAATCTGATCTCCACTGTTCAGATTGTAGAGCCTTGAGTTGTGAACGTTCCTGCAAAATTTCAGCTCAATCGGACCACAGAAGACTTTGATCGGAGCTTTCAAATAATTATTACTGTTTACAATCTCGAGCACCAAGACGCAGTACTGTTCATGAACTCGAACACCAGAAATACTACTCAAAATCTGATTTCCACCGTCAGATTGTAGAGCCTTGAGTTGTGAACGTTCCTGCAAAATCTCAGCTCAATCGAACCACAGATGACTTAGATCGGAGCTTTCGATTGAAACTGGACGAGAGTTTCTTCTCTCTCCATTTTGCTTTTCTCTTCTTTTTGCTCTCTACGTCTCTCTGTCCGCTCACCTTCTGCTCTCTTTTTATTTTTGACAAAAAAAAACATATACTAATATGAGTTGGCTTCCTCCTCACATGGAGGGACCCACAACAAATCTCCCCCTCCCGACTATGTGAGAGGCTCCATCAAACCTGATTTTACTCTGCATGCTTCGAGTTTTTGCATTGGCAGTGGTTTTGTCATCATATCTGATCCATTTTCATCAGTATGGATTTTCTCAATCTGTAACAACTTCATCTCTAAAGCATTACGAATCCAGTGATATCTCACATCAATATGTTTGGACCTAGAATGAAAAGTTGAGTTCTTGCTGAGATGGATGGCACTTTGACTATCACAGTAGAGAGTATACTTCTCTTGTTTCTGACCCAGTTCTTCTAGGAACTTCTTCATCCATAGCAACTCTTTGCTAGCTTCAGTTATGGCAATATTTTTGTAGTTTGGATTGCCATGACACAGCTCCCCCTGAATAAGTAATCAAATACCCTGAAGTAGATTTTCTGGAATCAATGTCGCCAGCCATATCAGTATCAGTAAACTCATCAAGCATACGCTTACCATTTCCAAATCATAAACATACTGTGGAAGTTCCTCTGAGGTATCTCAAAATCCATTTAACAGCGTTCCAATGCTCTTTACCTGGATTTGAGAGAAAACGACTTACTACACCAACTACATGAGCAATATCTGGCCTCGTGCATACCATTGCATACATTAAACTACCCACTGTTGAGGCATATGGGACTCTTTCCATATCTTCCTTCTCTTTATTTGTGGAAGGGTTTTGCTTTGTGCTTAACTTAAAATGAGTAGCAAGAGGAGAGCTAACTGTTTTAGCTTTATCCATATTGAATCTGTCAAGCACCTTCTCAATATATCGCTCCTGTGACATCCGTAATTTCTTCTCTTTTCTATCTCGGTAAATTCGAATACCAAGAATTTGCTTTGCTGGCCCCAAGTCCTTCATAGCAAAGGACTGACTCAATTCCTTCTTTAGATTTTCAATCCTTGAAGAATTCCTGCCAACAATCAACATATCATCAACATAAAGCAATAATATTATGAAGTCATCATCACAAAATTTTTGCACAAATACGCAATGGTCAGAGGTGGTTTGTAGCCTTGCTCTTCCATAACTGACTCAAATTTCTTGTACCATTGTCTGGGTGCCTGTTTTAAACCATATAGGCTTTTTTTTAACCAACACACACAATCTTCTTTGCCATTCACACTGAAACCCTTAGGCTGCTCCATATAAATCTCTTCCTCTAAATTACCATGTAGGAAGACAATTTTCACATCCATCTGTTCAATTTCTAAGTCTAGGCTAGCTGCTAAGCCAAGAACCACACGGATGGATGACATTTTCACAACTGGAGAGAAGATCTCATCAAAGTCGATACCCTTTCGTTGACTGAATCCCTTAACAACAAGTCTAGCTTTGTATCGTGGCTTGGAGGTGTGTTCATCTTGCTTCAACCTATAAACCCACTTGTTCTTCAAAACTCTTTTGCCTTTAGGCAACTTTACCAACTCAAAGGTATGGTTGTCATGTAATGACTGCATCTCATCTTGCATGGCATCAACCCACTCTGCCTTATGTTCATCTTCCATTGCTTCTGCATAACATTCGGGCTCTCCCCCGTCAGTCATTAACACATACTCATCTGTAGGATACCGAATGGAAGGATGTCGATCTCTGATAGACCTCCTGAGTGGAACATCTAATGGCAGCTCCGATTCTGGCAACTGATCAGGGGTCTCATTCTGAAATGAAGGATCTGCATCACTAGGACTCTGTTGGTAATCTTGGACAGCATCTTCAACTTGTGTTGGCAAGTCAGTCAATGGCACTGGATCCAAGTTAACTGAACTATCATTGGACCGAAGCATTGCTTTGTCTGTTTTCTGAATATCTTGTATGGTTTGATCTTCAATAAACACAACATCTCGGCTTCTCACTAGTTTCTTATCAACTGGATCATACAATCTGTATCCAAACTCATCCAAACCATAACCTAGAAAGATGCATTGTCGGGTCTTCACATCGAGCTTAGATCTCTCATCTTTGGGAATATGCACAAATGCTTTACATCCAAAAACACATAAGTGATCATAAGTAACATCTTTACCAGTCCAAATTCTGTTTGGTACATCAAACTGAAGAGGAATACATGGTGTGAGATTGAGAACATATACAGCAGTACTCAAATCCTCTCCCCAAAAAGATCCAGGCAATTGTGCTTGTGAAAGCAAACATCTCACCCTCTCAATCAGTGTTCTATTCATCTTCTCAGCTAAACCATTCAACTGAGGAGTTTTTGGAGGTGTCTTTTGATGTCAAATACATTGCTGTCTGCAATAGTCATCAAATGGGCCTGAATACTCTCCTCCATTATCAGTTCGGATGCACTTCAGTTTCTTTCCAGTCTGTCTCTCAACCAAGGCCTGAAATTGTTTAAACATTTCCAATACTTGATCTTTTCTTTTCAGGGGATAAACTCATGACTTTCTTGAATGATCATCTATAAAAGTCACAAAATACGAAGAGCCGCCAAGTGTTCTTGTCTTCATAGGGCCACAAATATCTGAATGCACAAGATCAAGTAATCCTGACTTTCTTGAAGAATGAGAACTTTTGAAGGAAACTCTGTTCTGCTTTCCTTCTAAACAGTGAGTACACTTTTTCAAAGGCGCACTCTTCATCCCAGATAGAAGGTTCTTTTTAGCCAATATTGTCAGGCCTTTCTCACTCATGTGGACAAGTCTCTTATGCCACAATTGTACTGTATCCTCATTCTTCATAACATTAACAATGTTGAAAAAGCGGTAGCTAATTACCTTACACACCTATAGGGGGGGTGAATAGGTGTTTAACAAAAACGATAGCAGTTTAAAAAATTAATCAACAAACACAAGCAATCAAAGGAGAAATCAACACACAGATTTTGGTTACGAAGTGGAAACTCATTTGAAGAACCTCTTCAAAATCTAAAACCACTCCGGGTGTAAGACACCACCTCTAATCCACTATAGAAATTTTAGTTTGTTACAACTATTTTAAAAACACTTACAAACCAACAGTAGCATCTAAACTTGTCTTGCAACACCACGAGTGACCCACTCGATCTCTACACGCATGTAGTGCCGGAACTCCGACCTTTCTATAGCTTCTCACACGAACACCTTGATTTCTTCATCCAAGCATCTTGAAGAACTCTTCCAGCTTGATGAACACGTCCACTTCAATGGACTCACTAAAATTATGAATGTGTGTTGTGGGGGAGAAATATAATCCAAGAGAATGATCTTTGAAACAATGGAGATGTTTTCTCTCAAGGGATGAAAATGAGACTCCTTGGCTTTTTCTCTGTTTTTCTCACCTTGTAGCAGAGGACTTAAAGATGTATTTATAGGCCACCTTCTGAAACGGCGCTCAAACCCTAGAGAAATCCATTTATCACTAACTTCGCTCGAGCGGGATGTCGAGCGAGTGTCGAGCGAAGTCTCTGCCTGGACTTCGCTCGAGCGGGATGTCGAGCGAGTGTCGAGCGAAGTCTCTGCCTGGACTTCGCTCGAGCGGGATGTCGAGCGATGGTCGAGCGAGATCACTGTGTTCGGTTTTTCTCGAGCCATTTTGATCCTCTTCATGTGTACTCTGTCCACCATTAGTTACAACTCAATTATATTAGGTTTTTCACTAGAAATTGCCAACTACCAAATTTTACATCAACAATCTCCCCCTTTGGCATTTCTGTGACAAAACCTCTAACTTATACATTGGACCTAATCCTATCACACACAAACAACAGGACTTCCACATGTAGGTTTAGTCTTGGCAAGTGAAGTATCTGCACACTTAACAAACATATAAACATACCAAAAGAAAACACTTGCAAGGAATTTAACAAAAGAACTCAAACGTAAAAAAAAATTGCCACAAAAATTAACATTAAACCTTCAATAGCAATTAGTTCAACACAGAATACATCAAGAGTTCAAAAAGTTTAATCACATAGAAAAACTAAAACATTAAACGGTTAGGTACTCCCCCTACAATGTAGCTTAGCTCCCCCTAAATCTAGCTACTCCCCCTAAGATCATCTCCCCCTTTTTGTCACAAATGGTAAAGGGTCTCAATCTTCATCAGTCTCTTCCTCCTCAGCAAGAAGATGCTGAACTTGATTGCCAAGCTCAATCACCTGAGTGTCAAGTGTGTCAAACCGAGCATTGATATGAGTATCCAATTGAGTAACCCGAGTCTCAAGGCTGTTAAGTCGATTATCAATGCGGGTATCCATGCTGGTCACTGACTGCTGAATGCTAATCAGAAAGTCCAATAGGGTCTGCCTGGTTGGTTCTGTATCTGGTGGCATCAGACCCGAGCTGGAAGGACCTGAGCTGGACTCAGGAGCGTGAGGAATAGGTCCGCTCTGGGTAGAATGTGCAGGAGCGGGTTCAACATTAGGAAGATGCGCCTGACTTAGCTGCATGGTCTTCCGTCCAATTGGTGTCTTAAAACTCACTCTAAGTTCCTGGGAAGTGATGGACACAGACTGAGACAAGGCTATCCTTGTAATTAGACAAGCAAGAGGGAAACCAGTTCGAAAATTTGACGACATATGGGCCTCTATCATGACCCGACAGAGAAGACTGCCCAAATCAATAGTGACATCAGTGAGCAAAGCATGTAGAAGAAGGGCACGATCCGGACCAATGTCACTATAATGACCAGTTGGGTATATGTTGGTCAAAACAATCCGACTCACAATCTGGTATGCATGGGGAAACGACTTAGTCGCTAGAGGAGGAATCCCAGTCCAAGTCATAGGAGACCGGGTGAGAAAACGACCCAGATCAGGTCTGCTAGTGGCTGGAGTATGGAGATAGGGGTAAACTGGATTATTTACTCGTGGTACCCCTAGTAAATGTGCCACAAGATCGGGAGTCACCCGGAAAGTGATATTCCGGATATCCACTTGAAAAGATCCCTCTGAGATGTCATACATGTTCGAGTAAAACTCCCGGACCAACTCCACCGAGGGAGCGGGATGACCAGTGGTCAAAGCAAGCCACTGGCGCGACTCGAAGATCTGAGGGACGATGGGATAGGTATCCCTAAACTCACCGAGAAGAACTTCACGTTCCACAAGAAGGGAGCGATGAGAAAAGTTCTGTGTGTAGAGTTCCTCGGCTTGGGGACTGTGGAAGTAATTCCGAGAGGCGGATGAGGCAGTGCGAGGACGAACACGCCGTGATGCCATGGCAGCTGTAGATGGACCAAGCACAGACAGTGAGGCATATACGACATGATAAAATGCCTAAAATGCCTAAAATGCTTAAAATGCCTACCATGCCTAAAATGACTAAAATGTGACCCGAAAATGTTCTCAACAAGGTGTGCAGACTATGAATGAGACCTACATTTTGTCTAAAAGATCAATGCACCAAAAGAGAGACAAAATGGAGGACAAAATTTCAGTGAGGCATTTTATCGAACATGTAGTGTGCATGCTGTGTAATCATGGGTTTAATACCCAATTAATTATCTCATTCCTCCCTAAATACAACACTACTCTAATAGGTTCATCCATACCAAAAATGAACCACCAAGTTTCTTAAAAAAAAAACTAAAATATTGGAATCCAAACACAACCCTATGAATGGAATGAACCGTGAAAGAAGAAAAAAAAGAAAAAAAAATGGAATGAGGAAAGCTTACCGTTGATTGAGTGTTTGAGAGAAAATGAGATGCTTAGGCTTGGATTGAGTGTTTGAGTGAAGATGAGAGAAGGGAGAATGAGAGAAGGGAGAAGTGGTTCCGGCAGACTGGGCTTATCGCGCGATGCAGAGCGCAATATAAGGGTTTTTCGCTCGAGCGAGATTTTATGGTCGAGCGAGATATCGAGCGAAATTGCAGCCCTTTTTTTTTTTTTTTTTTTAATTTTAAACATTCGTAGCAGAGCAAATGTAAAATAATATCATACTCTAAATGCCACGCAAGTATAAAGACTGTATGTCACAATTAATATGACTATGCGTGTTTAGACAGTGCTCTTGCTCAATCAAGAAATTTTAACCGAGAGGTGTGAGTGGGGTTGGGCTAAACAAGAAACCATAAGAGCTTGGGAGACCCGTCAAAGCGCAGAAAGTCAAACCCAATGCTGCTAGGACCTAATTTCTTGTGTCTAATAGAACCAGAGTCAGGATTTCTGTTTTGGCCCTTTTTTTTTTTAATACAATAATAGAGCCTCTTCATTTTCTTTCCTTTTTGGATACAAAATTTCTTACACAGGTCATCTAGCCCGAGGTCAATTCTGATCACTCGTAAGGCTCCCCCTTACACTTTTGATTGCCTCCCCAAAGTCTCACATAAGGTCAAATGTCAAGAGATTGAGCTAGGCGTGCAGTGTGTGCGGCAAAACGCATATTTAAAGTGACACACATCTTACACCTTTGCAACATAAGCCTATGATACAATTTTTACAAGACACATGCTTAAAAGTGTACTGTCTAGTAGTAAGGCCATGCATCACATTGAAGAAAGGGCAAATGAATCAGAGGAAAGACAACGAAGAGAATAAAAACAAGAAAAATAACAAAGCAAAAAAAAAATGATATGCATGCAATGTATGAAATGCATGTTACATCTTTTGTGTTAAGACACAAATACCAATAGCCTTTCTAAGACACTCAAAACGAAGACCATCTAATGGTTTGGTAAAAAGATCGGCTAATTGATGTTCGGTGGGAATGTACTCAAGAGTAATTACATGTGTTTCCACAAGTTCCCGAATGAGATGATGCCTAATATCAATATGCTTGGTCCTAGAGTGTTGGACAGGATTTTTAGAGATGTTGATGGCACTAGTATTATCACAGTAGATGCTCATCACACCTTGAGTAATGCCATAATCACGAATCATTTGTTTCATCCACAGCAATTGAGTACAATAACTCCCAGCAGCAATGTATTCAGCCTCAGCTGTAGACAAGGAAATGGAGTTTTGTTTCTTACTCATCCAAGCAACAAGATTTGTTCCCATATAAAAACATCCACCTGAAGTGCTCTTTCTATCATCGGCATTTCCAGCCCAATCAGCATCAGAGTAGCCTGCAAGCTCAGTGTTAGACTCTCTGGAGTACCAAATTCCATAATTCACTGTAGCATTCACATAGCGAAGTATACGTTTGACAGCCACAAGATGAGATTCCTTGGGGTTTGCTTGGAATCTAGCACAAACGCCGACACTAAAGGCAATGTCAGGTCTACTAGCAGTGAGATATAGTAGACTC
The DNA here is from genome assembly GCA_036898215.1 of Platycarya strobilacea. NCBI lineage: Eukaryota > Viridiplantae > Streptophyta > Magnoliopsida > Fagales > Juglandaceae > Platycarya > Platycarya strobilacea. The sequence continues at coordinate 2,813,737 of CM072557.1, read as the reverse complement.
CCAATCATGCTTCTGTACAGAGATTGTTCCACCCCCTTTCCTGACACATCAGCACTAAGTTTTACACTTGTGCTCATGGGAGTTCTAGCATGGCTACTCCCATCTAATCCAAATTTTTTCAGCAGGTCCTTTGCATATTTTGACTGGGATATGAACAACCCTTCATCTAGCTGTTTTACTTGGAGTCCCAAGAAAAAAGTTAGCTCACCTACTATACTCATCTCAAATTCATTTTTCATTTCTTCTGCAAACTCGAGAGCTAGGTCATCAATGGATGATCCAAACACAATATCATCCACATAGATTTGAGCTACAGTTATCTCCTTACCCACTTTCCGGATAAAAAGTGTCCTATCAACACTTCCTCGCAGAAACTTGTGCTCCAAAAGATACGAAGTTAGCCTCTCATACCAGGCTCTGGGAGCTTGTTTCAACCCATACAGGGCTTTCTTCAACCTGTAGACATGATTTGGATATTTTGGATCCTCGAAACCTTTTGGTTGCTCGACATACACTTCTTCTTGAAGGATTCCATTTAGGAAGACACTCTTTACATCCATTTGATAGAGTTTGAAACACATATGGCAAGCAATACTCAATAGTATTCGGATTGACTCAAGCCTTGCCACCGGTGCAAATGTCTCATCAAAGTCTATTCCTTCCATTTGAGCATAACCTTGTGCCACCAATCTTGCCTTATTCCGTACAATCATTCCATTTTCATCAGATTTGTTCTTGAAGATCCATTTTGTACCTACAACATTGTGCATTTCAGGTCTTGGGACCAGGTACCACACATCATTTCTCACAAATTGATTAATTTCTTCATGCATGACATTTGTCCAATTCTCATCCTTTAAGGCTTCTTCCACCCTTTTTGGTTCAATCTGAGAGATGTAACATGAGTGAGCTAGTTGACTTATCACTTTCTTCCTCAACCTCATCCCTTCATTTACATTCCCGATTATGTTATCTTGAGGATGGTTTAGCTTCACTCTCGAAGATGGCTCCTTGTGAGTATGAACTTTTTCAGTTGATAAGGTCTCTTGATCTTCATTAAGTTCACTAGAGTTCTCTTCAGTTCCACTTGGTGTATCAATTAGATTTTGATTCAACTCCTCTTTAGGAGTATCATCTATAACCACATTGATGGATTCCATGACAGTTTGGGTGCGTAGATTGTAACATCTGTAAGCACGACTGTTTCTGGAATAACCTAGGAATATTCCCTCATCACTCTTTGGGTCAAACTTACCCAGATTTTCCCTATCTCTCAAAATGTAACACTTACTCCCGAACACCCTGAAGTACTTCACATTTGGCTTCTTTCCTTTCCACAGCTCATATGGTGTCTGAGAAGTGTTGGGTCGAGGGTAGACTCTATTCACAATGTGACATGCTGTGTTCACAGCTTCACCCAAAAAATGAGCAGAAACATTTTTGGTATGCATCATAACTCGAGCCATTTCTTGGATAACTCGATTTTTTCTTTCAACAACTCCATTTTGCTGTGGAGTAATGGGAGCAGAGAATTCTTGATGAATGCCTTCTTCATCACAGAATTTCTCTAAACTTGAGTTATCAAATTCTCGTCCATGGTCGCTCCTGATTCTGACAATAGGGTTCCCTTGTTCATTTTGAAGCTTCTTACATAAGTTCCTTATCACATTTGAAGCCTTACCCTTTTCCCTCAAAAATTCTACCCAAGAGTATCTGGTGAAATCATCTACCACCACCAGTATGTATTTCTTTCCCCCCAAACTTTCAGTCCTAGAGGGTCCCATAAGATCAATGTGTAACAACTCTAAGGGTCTTTTGGTCAGGATATCTGTTGTGTTCTTGTGGGCTGCTCGAACTTGTTTTCCCACTTGACATGATCCACAAACAGATGTCTCCACTTTCCCAAGTTCGGGCAGTCCAATCACCATTTCTTTCTTAGTAATCTTTGACAAATTTTTGTGATTCACATGCCCAAGTCTTTGATGCCAGAGAGTAGTGGCCTCACTTTTAGTACTATTGCAGCTGTACTGTGAAGTGGGAGCGATACCATAGCAATTGTTAGAGGTCCTGGTTCCTTGCATCAAGCATTGTCCATTGTTATCAGAAACAACGCACATATCTTTTGAGAACCGAACTTCGGCACCATTATCACACATTTGGCTTATGCTAAGAAGATTTGCTTTTAATCCATCAACATATAGAACTTCTCTCAATGCCGGTAGTCCAGTAATGTTAATTTCACCTTTCCCAATTATGTTTGCTTTTCCACCATCTCCAAATGTCACTGTCCCACATTTGTACTCTTCAATTGTCTTAAAAAGAGTTTTATCACCGGACATGTGTCGAGAACACCCACTATCAAGATACCACAGTGAATTGTTCTGGGTCTTCAAAGCAATGTGAGCAATGTGACATGTGTCTCTTTCCTCCTTCTTGACCCACACTCTTTTGATTTTTGGAGAGTTGACTTGCACAGTCTTCTGGGTACTTGTCAGGTTGTCTATCTTTTATTTCTCACAGAGAGCTTCTTGAGCTCATAGCAATTAGGCCGGATGTGACCATACTTGCCACAATTATGACAAATGCGGTATTCTTTGTGAGTTTGTTGTTTCCCGAAAGGCAAGTCATCCTTAGGAGCTTTTCTGGTGAGTCTTTTAAATTTCAAGAAATTTGTTTTCACATGACCCAACTTCCCACAATGATGACACACGGGTCTCGTGTTGTGAGCTATTTGTTTCTCTTGAGATGAAACAAACTTTTGTGCATGTATAACTTTCTTTCCCTTTGCTAGTGAGTGATTTTTCACCATGCTGTTTTGAGTAGTTTTCGAGCTCGTACCCACTTCAAACTTTCCTCCAACATATCCTATTCCACTCTTGTCTCCTGAGGGCTTTCCAAGAGTTAGAATTTTGTCCAGATTTTGTTTTCCAGTGGAAAAGGCTTGCAATCTTCCCTTTAGCTGGGTTAATTCATTTTCCTTAATTTCCATAGCATCTTCCAAAACCTCACTTTTCTTACGCAATTGGTCAGTCAAGATATAAGCTTCATTCAGTTTGCCTTGAAGCTCATCATTTTCTTGTTTGCACTGATTTATCTTTTCAGTCTGTGCTTTGTTGACTTTTCTCAATTTCACGCACTCCTTGTAAAGTTTTTCATAGATTTCTTGCAGTTGATCTTCACACTCGGACTCATCTTCCGGTATGTTACAATCATCAGAAGCTTGTTCACTGCACTGATCTATGTCTCCAACGGAAGATGTAAAAGCCATGTAGTTGAGATTCCTTTTTGGAGTGGAGTCGCCAGATGAGTCACTCGATTCAGACTCACTTTCACTTAGAGAGGCAATCTTTGCCTTTTCTTTGCTCTTCTTATAATTTGCACACTCCAAGCGAATGTGACCAAATCCATGACATTCATGACACTGTACTTGTGTCTTGTCCTTGTTAGGCCTAATATAATTGTTGGAGGCTCTTTCCTTATTCTCTGAGCTTGACCCCTCAATATATCTCCCAAACTTCTTCTTTTCTGGTCTTTGGCTCCTGTGCCTTTTTGCTACAAACATTTTTCTGAACTTCTTAGCATAAAATGCTATTTCTCTGTCACTCATTGCTAATTCATCGAATGACTCATCTGAGTCCTCTTGAATTGTATTAAGAGCAATGGACTTGCTCTTCCTATCCAATGGCAGAGTATGTTCATAAGTTTGCAGGGAACCCACCAGCTCTTCTATTTTCATGACATCCAAGTCTTTACTTTCCTCAATTGCAGTAACCTTGGGACGAAATCTCTCAGGAAGAGATCTGAGAACTTTTCTTACAACTCTATTTTCTGGGATTTTGTCTCCCAAGTTGAACCGAGAGTTTACAATGTCATTTAATCTTGCATAAAAGACATCAAATGTTTCATCTTCCTTCATTCTAATTTCCTCAAAGCTGGTGGTAAGCATTTGGAGTTTAGAATTTTTTACAGCCCTAGTTCCCTCGTGAGTGATCTCAAGAATGTCCCATGCCTCTTTGCTTGTATTACACATGGAGATTCGTTTGAACTCCTCCTGGGACACGGCCATAAAAATTGCATTTAGGCCTTTACTATTCCAGTTAATTTCACTCAACTCATCCTTTGAGTAGTTGTCCACATCTGTGGGAACTTCTACCCCATCAACAATGGTGACGGGCTCTTTCCATCCTCTTATCAAGGACACCCACACACGTTCATCTATAGACTTAAGAAACGCTCTCATTCAAACTTTCCAATAAGCATAGTTGCTACCATCAAAATATGGTGGTGATGAGAGGGATTAAGACCTATCCATTTTGACCACCAAAACAGGATCACACTCAGGAAATTAATCCTATCGAAGTGTACCCGCTCTGATACCAATTGAAAAAGCGGTAGCTAATTACCTTACACACCTATAGGGGGGGTGAATAGGTGTTTAACAAAAACGATAGCAGTTTAAAAAATTAATCAACAAACACAAGCAATCAAAGGAGAAATCAACACACAGATTTTGGTTAGGAAGTGGAAACTCATTTGAAGAACCTCTTCAAAATCTAAAACCACTCCGGGTGTAAGACACCACCTCTAATCCACTATAGAAATTTTAGTTTGTTACAACTATTTTAGAAACACTTACAAACCAACAGTAGCATCTAAACTTGTCTTGCAACACCACGAGTGACCCACTCGATCTCTACACGCATATAGTGCCGGAACTCCGACCTTTCTATAGCTTCTCACACGAACACCTTGATTTCTTCATCCAAGCACCTTGAAGAACTCTTCCAGCTTGATGAACACGTCCACTTCAATGGACTCACTAAAATTATGAATGTGTGTTGTGGGGGAGAAATATAATCCAAGAGAATGATCTTTGAAACAATGGAGATGTTTTCTCTCAAGGGATGAAAATGAGACTCCTTGGCTTTTTCTCTGTTTTTCTCACCTTGCAGCAGAGGACTTAAAGATGTATTTATAGGCCACCTTCTGAAATGGCGCTCAAACCCTAGAGAAATCCATTTATCACTAACTTCGCTCGAGCGGGATGTCGAGCGAGTGTCGAGCGAAGTCTCTGCCTGGACTTCGCTCGAGCGCCATGTCGAGCGAGTGTCGAGCGAAGTCTCTGCCTGGACTTCGCTCGAGCGGGATGTCGAGCGAGTGTCGAGCGAAGTCTCTGCCTGGACTTCGCTCGAGCGGGATGTCGAGCGATGGTCGAGCGAGATCACTGTGTTCGGTTTTTCTCGAGCCATTTTGATCCTCTTCATGTGTACTCTGTCCACCATTAGTTACAACTCAATTATATTAGGTTTTTCACTAGAAATTGCCAACTACCAAATTTTACATCAACAAATGTTACTAGAGAGCCTTGCTTGTAGCATGTACAAGGTTGATACCCTATTTTCTCGAGCAATAACAATAGCACCCTTTGTAAGCTTCCACTGCCCATTATAAAAGGTGTTGCAATACCCTTCATCATCAAGTTTACTTGTAGAAATCAAATTCAAATGGATGTCAGGAATATGCTTTACATCTCTAAGAACAAGAACCATGCCGTTATTCGTTTCCAAGAATACATCTCCACTTCCAATAATTTTAGCCAAACCACCATTGCCCATCTTTACTATGCCAAAGTTACTGGGCACATAGTTTGTGAAGAAATCCTTTCGAGGTGTAGCATGGATGGAAGCACCACTATCAATCACCCAGCTAGTTTCATGAGAAGTGATGTTTACAGTATCATTATCATCATAAACAATGAAGAAGTCTCCAGTAGTAGTGGTAGCAACTTGATCATCTTTCTTTTCATCGTCGTTCTTCCTCTCATTCTCTTTTTCTTTGTATTCTCTCTTCAACTTTCTACAATATTTCTTTATATGCCCTTTCATGCCACAATGGTAGCACTCAACATTAGCAAACTTATTTGACTTGCTTCTGCCCTTATCTCTGTTCTTCGGACCTCTGCTTTTACTCCTCCCTCTCTTTTCTGTAACCAAGACATCTAACTGCGAAGAAGAGCCCTGCGATTTTCTTCTCATCTCTTCATTCAAAACACTGCTTTTTGCCAGATCCATACTAGTTAAACCATCCGGGGCTGAGTTAGATAATGACATTCTAAATGTCTCCCAAGAGTCCGGCAATGTACCAAGCAAATACAATCCCTGTACTTCATCATCAAACTTGATACCCATTCCAGCCAACTGATTAATTATTCCTTGGAATGTATTCAAGTGATCTGTCAACGGGGTTCCATCTTGGTATCTCAGAGTCATCAAATGCTTGATCAAATACATTTTATTATTTCCGGTCTTACGAGCATATAACTGTTCAAGTTTATTCCAGAGTGTACGTGCATGTGTCTCTCCACTAATATGATTCAAGACATTATCATCTACCCACTGCCTGATGTATCCACAGACTTGTCGATGTTGCAAAGTCCATTCTTCATCAGATTTATTTTCCGGCTTCTCAGAAGCAAACACCGGTAAATGAAATTGTTTCATAAATAAAAGGTCTTCCATTTTTCCTTTCCAAATATGATAATTTGAACCATTCAAAGTAACCATTCTACTCAAATTAGCTTCCATTATTCAACACAAAGTACTAAACGGTTATAACCCCGCTCTGATACCACTTTGTTGGGAAATAAATCTAAACAGCGGAAAAATTATCTCCCACTTTGTGTGAACCTATTAGGAAGTAATTGAGTAGATAACAATACAAGTAAAATCACACACACAGAAAACCAATTTTTTAAGTGGAAAACCCTTCAATGCAAAGGGAAAAACCACGGGACCTAGTCCAGTTAAAACTTCCACTATCAACAATGTTTGAGTACACAAATATTCTCTCTAGATAATACTAGAGGCATACAATCAACAACGATTTCAAGAAACACTTTCTTTGCAACCAAACAATGTGATTAGGAAAAGCCTCACCAAAACGTATTACTGTTTACGAACTTGAGCACCATAAATTCTGCTCAAAATCTGATCTCCACCATTCAGATTGTAGAGTCTTGAGTTTTGAACGTTCCTGCAAAATTTCAGCTCAATCGGACCACAGAAGACTTTGATCGGAGCTTTCAAATAATTGTTACTGTTTACAATCTCGAGCACCAAGACGCAGTACTGTTCATTAACTCGAATACCAGAAATACTGCTCCAAATCTGATCTCCACCGTTCAGATTGTAGAGCCTTGAGTTATGAACGTTCCTGCAAAATATCAACTCAATCAAACCACAGATGACTTAGATCGGAGCTTTCGATTGAAACTGGACGAGATTTTCTTCTCTCCCCGTTTTGCTTTTCTCTTCTTTTTGCTCTCTACGTCTCTCTGTCTGTCTGCTCACCTTCTGCTCTCTTTTTATTTTTGACCCAAAAAAAAACATATACTAATATGAGTTGGCTTCCTCCTCACATGGAGGGACCCACAACAAGATCAATATGAATTCGAGTGCCACGTGCATGTATCAAGAAAACACTTAATATTACAGTTTGGACGATAATAACATCTTGTTTTTGGGTAAAGGGAACGTAATAATTCGTTAATTTGCTTCTTAAACAATAAACAAGTTCTCAATGTTTCTCCACTGCAGCATCCGATTTATATTTGTTTTATTCTCTTTCCTCTTACAGGTTGCAATTGAAGTTTCGTCTTTCTCCAAGTCTGCTGGGTTCACGGGTGTCCGTCTTGGTTGGACAGTGGTCCCTGAAGAACTCTTATTCTCAAATGGATTTCCTGTCAGAAATGACTTTGATCGCATTGTGTGCACTTGCTTTAGTGGAGCCTCCAATATAGCTCAGGCTGGTGGATTGGCCTGTCTATCCGCGGAGGGTCTAAAGGTAAGAAACAATGCGGGATGCAAATCCGAGGAATGACATTTTTTAAAAAGAAAATATATTTGCAATCGTGAATTATGCAATTGTCGCATAATTATTTTAAAAAAAATGAATAAAACATAAGACTTATATTGAAATAACTAATCTTTAATAGTGAACCACACTTCTTTTAAAGTGATTACGAAATATTTATGTACGTCATAATTGTACGTAGAATTACTGTTACATAAATTGGCCACTGAATTTTCAAAATTGTTGAACTTGTTTCAGAAAAATGACAAATACTGATGTGTCTGGTAGAACTGTCTCAAGTCAAACTCTTTTAAAATTATTAGGAATTCTTTTTATTTTGTTGTGACCCAATATTGCCATGCTGAATTGACGTTTGGAAATCTCCATTTCAGGCAACAAAGTCCATCGTTCAGTACTACATGGAGAATGCAAGGATTCTGGTTGACACTTTGACTTCTCTGGGTTTAGAGGTATATGGAGGTGCAAATGCCCCTTATGTGTGGGTGCGTTTTCCTGGCTCTAAATCTTGGGATGTATTTTCTGAGATTCTTGAGAAGACTCACATAATCACAGCTCCAGGTTCTGGATTTGGAACCGGAGGCGAAGAGTTCCTAAGAATCAGTGCTTATGGCAACAGAAAGTGTATCCTTGAGGCCTCACGGAGGCTGGCAAGTTTTTTCTCTCGGGACACAAGTCTCAAATGCACAAATCTCGCGCTAGCCCTTTATTAAAAATTTGTAAATGTGAGATTTATACTTAGCATTAATCGTTTATTTTCCTTTCTAGCACATCCATTTTGCACGTACCCTTTCCATGAAGCAAAGTGGTTTAGTAGACGTTATTTGGTGTGTAATAACTCATATACTTCCATGCAATTGACAGTCATTAATATCTAAGCTATGATTAATTTATATTCCTATTTCTTTTCTTTTTTGAGAAATTAGGCTATTTATGAGCAAATTAATTCATTCTTTAGACACTGCTACTGCTTCCATCTATCTTCTTTCAAACCGTTTGCACGAGTTTAAAAAAACCACACTGCCTTCTTAATTGTTGAGCAGTGAGAGACTTTGAAATATTTTGAGAGGTACATTTTTATTATGGAGAATTTAAGTTTGCATTGCATTTTACTCTTAAAGATGATTCAATCGCGAGGTTAAAGAGAAGTGTTAGGTCTATAATAAATTTTATACGAGAAAGTTTACACTCTGGTGTGACTTGAATGCATATAGAAAGTTTGAAACTTGAATCTGATAAAAACAAATTGAGAAATGCTATAAGGGAGCCTTTCACCACATTATATTCAATCAAACAGTGATTTACCATTTTTTTCATTTTATTTAAATACATGCATCGAAATTTTAATATAGAAGAAAAAAATGACAAATTACATATTTTTCAGGCGAAATTTTATAACGTAAGGTTTTTATGTAGAATTTTTTTTTTAAAAAAAAAAAACCCACAAATGAGCCTATCTAAGTCGGATATGGGCCATCAGCTAACAAGAGACCAAAAATGGTCGGGCCCATTATGTTATGCAAGATTCCATGCCGTGGAAATTAAAAAAAAAAAAAAAAGAGGTTTTCGAGGTCCTTCCTCGGTCTTCTATCAGAGTTTCAGTCATGCAGCTAGCAGCCACGTCATGAACTCATGGCGAAAGAGAGATGCAATTAGTCAGAGGCAAGTCCAGTTGAAGAGCACAACTCAACTCACGCCATATCCGTTGCAACTTGCACATGATGCAGGCCGGGCCCAATACACAAATTAAGCTACCATGCAAACCATGCATGCATCTTATTTTCATCCCGTCTCGCACTCCGTAAATATTTTTAGATTTTTCAAATCTAATTTTTTTTAATTATTCTTAGATCTAATCTTTTTTAGACCTAAATTATAATATAATTTAAATAATAAATTAAAATTTATACATCCAAAAATAAAATAAACTCATTAGAGTTGTAATTTAGATTGCTTTGACCTCAAAAGCCAACCTTTATACAAGAGGTCAATGCAATATAATAATGAAATTTAAGCAACGTGAGACTTGACACATTGCTTAAATTTTACTATTAAGTCTCACATTGCTTAAATTTCACTATTGTATTGTTTTGGTCTCCTACATAAAAGTTGGCCTAAAAGGTCAACACGATTTATTAATTTGAATTTTACTTCAAATTTATCAGATTGTAAATATTTATATACAATTTATGGTTATACAAATTATTTATATAAATATATAAAATAATTTTTTTTTTTTAAATAATAAAGATGCGGGGGGTGGGACTGGCCCCACAGGAGTAATCCCGCCCCCCACACCCGCTTAGATTTCTTATTCGGGGCGGGGCCGCATGGACGAAGCGGGATAACCCGCTCCGTTTTAAGGAGGCGGGGCGGGAAAACAGGATACGGATATCTCGTTGTCTACCCCTAATTTATATATATATATAACGTGTTAGATAAGAATTGATTTAACTGTTACTGTCATTTTCTGTCAAACAAATAACGTTTTTCGTTTGGAAAGTGCGTTTTTTTCTTTTTTGTTTTTTGAGATAATCCAACAGCGTTTTTAACCCCCTATTAAATTTGTTTGCAGCTTTGGTTCAGGAATCAGAGCACAAATCGTCTGTGTCGTCTGGTCTTCCTCCCTCTCGAGTTCTCTCTTCAATTCAAAACCCCTATTTTTTTTTCTCTCTCTCCACCGCACGACCACGACACCAGAACCCTCAAGGAGGCCTATGCACTTCCATAAGGAGGCTGGGTTTTATGGCAGTCACGGTATAGTCGGGGCTCAAGTACCGCTAGGCTGTGGCTTGGCCTCCGCGGAGAAGTATTTTAAAGATGGGACTGTGGTGTTCGCGTTGTACAGTGACGGTGCGGCTAATCAGGGTCAGCTTTTCGCCTTGGAAAGAGCTACGCTTTGGGACTTGCCGGCAATTCTGGTCTGCGAGAACAATCATTGTAAGGAAATGGTAGATTTAGGGAAAATATGAATTATTTGTCGTATATAATGCGCGCTTTAATTTGAATGTGCTTGCGATTTCTGCATCGGATTCTTTGGTGTTTCTTTCTGAAATGGATGCTGTTGATGATTGATTAATTTGACTTTCTTCTACCATGAGGATTTTTAGGTGTTTTTAGTTGGTTGTCGTTGAAGACCTGGTAATTCAGGTCAACTTTGAAGGACCTTTTTTTTTTGGTTCCTAATGTTTTGTTTCTGGGTTTACTTTTTCTTGATTCATTTTCTTCTGGGTTTCTCTATTTCTATATTTGAATGTCTTTTAAGCTTTGATTTTGGCTCAAATGGTTAAGATTTATGTAAATTATTGGTTTTATGTGCTTGAAGTAGAGAACTTAGAAGATTTTGACTGTTTTTATTTTATTTTTCTAAGTGATGGAATCTTTATCTAATCCCTTACATGTTCACCCGTTGGCTGGTGAAAAAGATGGCATAAAGGGAACAAATTCACCATTGAATGGTAGGCCTTATAGTAGCCTGCACTGAAGGAAAAACAAGTCTACTGAACTCGCTTTTATTTAATTCTCGACTCAAAATTTCATTTTGTTGTCATTTTTGTATTGTCATAGCAAGGAATTGGGTGACTATTGATTTATGAGAGATTTAGTTGAAATAAGATAATGTCTTTTTGCCTTTTTGTGAGTAGATATTTCAATAGCTATTAACAGCAGTGCCAATACATATTTGCAAATGCATTATTCATTCTCTCTCTATTATATGTATTTTATTTGCAGATAGTATTACAAGAGCTGGTTGCCCTGTGATGATATTATACTTTCTTTCCAGCATTATTTACTTGGCTTTCTTATGTCAATTTCCGTAATCCATTGACATAAGAAAACATATTCGAAGGAGAAATCCCAAAGTCTTTATTCAAGTTGAAGCCACTTAGATTTCTGTAAGTACCAGTATATTTCCATTGACTAGCCTGAAGATTTGAATCTCACAATTTTCTTTTTTGCATGATTATTTCTTTTGATATGGTTTGAATTAGTGATACAGACAGCTGATATTGATACAGACAGATGATTATTTAATTTGATATGGTTTGAATTGTAAGCATTTTAATGTTCTCCATATTGAAAAAATGCAAGATGATGAAAATGCAGGATCGTCATCCTAGAATCACCTTACAATCAAAACCCTAAGGGGTTGGCTCAAGTGGTAAGGGCCTTGACCTTAAAATTCACTTCAAGGTCCAAGGTTCAATACCTCATGGGTACAAACAATCCTTTGGGGCCACACTCCCTAGTGAAAAACTAGCGAATTAACCAGTTCCGTGTAGGGAAATTTTTGAGGGTACGGTACACGAGACCGGGGTTTACTCTGTAGGGGTGGGTCCAAAGAACCCTGCCTTGAAGAGGTTCCCCGACATCAAAAAAAAAAGAATCACTTTACAATCAAAATTATCTCAAACAAGTATCATAAAACTATAAGAGATGTTTATTTATGGGACTATGTTATTTTATGTTATTGTATTTATGGAACTATTATGTTATTATATTTAAGGGACTGTTATTTTATGTTTATTTATAGGACCAGTCTGGTTTTGTTTTTCGATTTGTATTTTTTTTTAAACTTCAACTTTTGTGTTGTTCCTTCAAATTAATTCTGAATAAAAATAATTCTTAAAAAAAATTAAATAAATGTGATTTACACGGTGCTTTCACCTAGTTAATTAATACTTATTTTCCTGTTTTGTAGCTACATTCTAATTCCTTGCTACTCAATCGGTAGAATTAATGGGAAAATATCAATTCTAAAGATCAATTAAATCAACAATTAACCAGTTTTATGTCAAAAAATGATCACGAGTCACGTTTGGATAAAATGAGTGGTATACTTATAAAGAAATTACAAAAAATATTAATCTTACAATATTGGGATGGCTTTATGTGAGCCGATACATATATATATATATATATTATAATAAAAATAATTTTATAATCTGACATATTATATTAAGAAATATCAGTTTATAAGATTATTTTTATTTAATCATTTTTTAGTTAAAAGTATTTTTACTTTTTACAATCAGTTGAGTAATTTTAGCTAAGTCTCGGATAGTAATTTATAACCATTCTCTGAAACTCTAGTACTTCCATAATACGGTCACGCGCACATAATCCAATTAATAATATGTTAAAAAAAAAAAGACAAAAAAAAGGGGAAATAATAAAGAAAAATTAGATATGTACCAACAACTTCCTTCCCCTTACATTAGAGTACTGCATAGACATGCACGCAGGAGAGTGCGTGCATGTGATTTTGGACTTTGATGAAAATTTGTGTAATAGAGCATTTTTATTAGATTAATTTATTTGGTCATTAGAATTTTAAAAAAAAAATTCACATTAAATTATTTAAAAGTTATAAATTTTGACTTAAGTGAATAGTAATACTAAAAAAAATTCAAATAGAAAGATTTCAAGCTAATAATCAAACTATTATTTTATTAGTTTCTCTTTTTTCTTTTTCATCATATAGAATATGATTACTAATTAATTAATTTTATTAGTCTCTCTCTTGCCAAACTTTTATTAATAATTTAATTTGAATATAATATAATTACTAATAATTTTTTAAACTCATAATTTAATTAATATATTATTATTAATTAATATATAATAAGAAAAATGGTAGAATAAAATAAAATAATAATTAAAAATAATAATTTTTGTTTAATTATTAATTACTTATTACTATATATTTTTATAAATCGATAATCTAATATGAATTGTAATATATATTTCCTTGCCCAGACACTAATTATGCATGCACCAATTAATTGTTGCACACCCATGCAAAAGTGTATGATTGTGTTCATGGCAACCTTTCGAGCGAGAGGCTGAAAAGTTTGCTCGTTTATGGCAAAAGTTGGTAAAGAAAGTTTATGTTTCTCCTGCCGTGTGGGGACTGGGACTGGGAGCAACTAGAGCTTTCAAACGTAATGTTTTTTGCATTATTTTTTACTGTTTAAATGTCTTGACTCTTTTTAGTTCTCAATTAATCTCGAAAGTGAGAGATTTTTCATAAATACATCTCAATTATTTTAGAAAAAAAAAATTTACAAATGTACAAATATTGAACACGTACAATAATTACGAAAAATAGTATGAAATAATAAAAAAGAAGCAAGAAAAAGTAACACCGGTTCTCATTCTATCCTCTCATTCTTTCCATTGGATAGTCTAACTTCTAGTTTCGCTTACTTCAACTTTATTTATTTATTATTATTTATGTTTGTTTTCATTTTTTCGTCTGTGGCAATGAGATATGTAGATCTATTGCCAATTGAAATTTAGAGCCATGCATGCGCCCCTTTGCAGGAGTTCCCAACAGTCGATCTTTCAATCGGTCAAAGAAGTTTATCAATTAGAACGATGTGTAATTCATACGTGCAACTCATAGTATGCGTGAGATTCACGCACCACCATACAAAATGGAGTCTTCTGACACCATGCGTGGAATTTTTTAGGCCGGCGACAATAAATTTTTTAGATCTGACCATTCATTCAACTCTCAATGTATCCAATGAATGTTACTACAATTGTGCATCACTGTCTTTTGACGACTTGACAATTCTCTTATTTGTTATTTGTCTATATTTTTATTTTTCTTAATTAAGAATCACAAGAAAGAAGTAGTGTAAGTTTCTTACAGCCATTATAAGCTAACAAATATATATTATAAAAAATAAGGTTACGTGATATACATTTACACTAATTTATTTTAGTAAAATAAATTTTTAGACACTTCTTAAAATCTTAAATAAATATTGAAGTTCGAAGATTTTTATCCATGTGAGTAGAATGTTTGCCAGATGTCGTTTTGTAGAAGATTCGTGCATAAAAAGCAGCCCGTCCCAATAATAACACGACAAAACGAAGGGCATTTGAAGATAAGAAAAGCCAAAAGATGAAGAACGTGAGAAGCAGAACCGATGCTTTGGTTTGTCTCCGTCTTACGTTAGATTTTGTTTGTAGTTTTTATTTTTTTTATTATTATTTTTATGGTGGAGTCGTCAAGGTCAATTACTTTTCTATTAACATATACAAGATGGGCAAATTATCGATCACAGTCAAGACTGAACATGGCACTTCTCCTGTTCACATTTGAGGTCTTCAGAGTTTTGTCGTCGTCTTTTACGTATTCTGGTTCTCTATGTTTATTCAACTATAACTATGAGGATAAGAATAGAGGGTAGTTAAGCTTTGCACGATTAAATTAATGCCTAATAGTGAAGAATAATTAATGATAATCACGGTTGGGAATAGTAGACACACATAAATAAGTTAAAGGCCAAAATTTAACGTAATTTGACTAGTTTGACCTACGTTTGTTCAGAGAAAGAAAACTTTTATTAATAAAAAGTGAAATACAGAAAATATTACAGAAGAGGAGGTTCACACACACTCAACTCGACTCTCTATTCTCTTAGAGCTTACTCAAGCTCTCTTTCTCTCTTCACTGAAACTCCACGCCCATGGTGCACTGACTTGCACCGTTGCACACACTTGGTGCAGTTTTGAGCTCACTTGGTGCAACTCCTTTGCACCTAGCCGCACACACCACGCTCAGTACATGTGTTACATATATTTATAGGCCACAAAAGTCGATTTAAGAGATAAGATGATCATCTTCAATGGCGGTAAGATGTTCAACGTTTGCGACTGCTTTCAAACAAGTGTTCATCCATGTAGCTTTATCTTCACCGGCCTGATATATTGTTTCCTGGTCTTCAAGCACACGTAGCCTTTATCAACGTGTCCTTATTTCTTGAAGGAAACTTAGTTTTGACTTCATCTTCAAAACTTATTTGTTTGGGGTTGATTATCCAACAATCTAACCCTCAATACCCAACAGAGGATGTCCTGACATCTTTTAGTTCAAGATATCCAATCCAATTATGTCTCCACATAGCTCTCATGAGACTACTTTCGTTAACATGTCATTGGATTCTCATTCGTATAGATTTTCACAAGTTTCAATAACTACTGATCCATTACTTTGCTTATCTAATGATAGTGAACCACATTGTGACTCAAGTCAAGAATTCTTTGACTATCACAATAAACTTTGTACTTCTTGGCTGATTCCTGTCTCTTGGAGAAATCATTTTAGCCACAACATTTTTCTCGTTGTGAATAAAGCCATACATTCTTGCAGTCTGGACTGTCATGATACAGCTCCCCCTGCATATGTGTAAATGATTCTTGATGTAGATCTTCCATCAAAATCACCAATCGTACCGGCTTAACTTTACAAGACTAGGTCAACTCCTTATAGTACAAACATGACGTACCATTGAGGTATCTGAGAATTTAATTTACTGCTCTCCAATGTTCTTTCCTTGAATTTGAAAGAACACTACTCACAACTCTCATAGCGTGAGTGATGTCAAGTCTCGTACACATCATAGTGTATATAGAACTTTCTATTATTGAAGAGTAGAAATTGCAGCCATCTCTTAAGCTTTTTTTGGCTCCCCTTCATCTGTAAGAAGGAAATGATCTAATTCTGAATATCTCTGAAACAGAATCAACAATTGTCTTCTAGACAATCCATCTTATTGAAACTCATTAACTGGAGGATCACCTGCCAACTATGCAGGTTCTGTTGGAGGAGGTAACTACTTCCCTTGCTCAATGCTCGTTCGTGTGTTCGGCCATTGAAATGCCACTTTTTAGTTTTAAGTTGATAAGGCGTCTCATTAACAGTACCTTGTTACGAGGGATTTTTGCTTGGTACATGTTCTCCAAAATTTTCTACACCTGATAGGCATCTGTTTCCTACGTGACATAGTGAAAAATATTATGGTCAATTCACTGTCGAAATACAATCGGCATGTGGAGCACATGGGGAGTCTTCGGAGGTTCGTTTGAGACAAAATTTTTACCATAATTTTCGTCTCAATGTGGGGAATCTAATGGTATCCTCCAAACTTAATTTTGATCAAGTTTCAAAAAATGGGTTTCTTAAAAAATCACAATTTAGACTTCTTGCTAGCTCTAATACTACTTGTTGAAATCGACGAACACACATAAATAAGATAGAAGTCAAAATTTAACGTGATTCGACTAACTTAACCTACTTCCACACAGAGAAAGGAAATTTTCACTAATAAATAGTAAAATACAGAGAATATTATAGAGGATGAAGTTCACACACATTCAACTCAATTTTCTATTCTCTCAGAGCTTACTTAAGCTCTCTCTTTCTCACTTCACTAAAACCCCACGCCCATGGTGCACTGCCTTGCACCGTTGCACTCACTTGGTGCAATTTTTAGCTCATTTGGTGCAACTCCTTTGCACCTAGTTGCACACACCACACTTAGTATAAGTGTTACTGTTGCTCAGATAACTAATATAAGAGGAGAGTGAATTGAGTTATATTAAAAAATTAATACTTATAAATTATTATACAATATAAAATATAAACAGAATATGAAGCAGCAAGAAATATAAAGAGTAAGGATAAGAAAAAGCAAACTCAGTATTTTAATGAGGTTTAACCCCACTGCCTACGTCTTCGCCTCAAGCTACTTTTTGATGATCTCAAATTCACTATTCAATTTCCTTTAGGTGGAGATAGAAACTATTATACCTTTAAGCAATACCGCTACAAAAAATTCGTGAGAACACCCTCTACACTTACAATCACCTCACACTTGGTGATTCAACTATTCTCTGTGTAGAATACATTCTACACATATAAGGGTTATATGCACCCTCTTACATGTACAATAGCTGATAGTTAGTAAATTATCATAATACACTCCTTAATGAGTGAAATAAGAACAATACAGTGTAACTTATATCTCTATCAAAATGAATAAGAATTAAGGCACAAAACTTAAAGAAAAGAGAATAAAGGTTTTGAAAAAATGATGCAAAACTTAGCAATTAATGTGTAAACTCTTGTTGTGATTTTTGCAAAACTCAAGTGAGTTATTTATAGGCAAATGAGTTTTCATATTCAAATTTAAAAAGATTCACATATCAAATAAGAGCACTAATTATTTTTCAAAAGATTCAAATAAAAATATCTCATTTTTATATTTGTCAAAAACAACTCCATTCATTTTTCAAAGAAATCCAATCTAATCTTTTACTTTTCATACATGACAAAATGAGCATGATTTATTTTTCAAACCAAATCATTTTTTTTTTGCATATGTAAAAAAAAAACACACAACCACCTTTCAAAATTTTCAAACAAATCATCTATCTTTTGCATTTGTCAAAAAAATACATAATCACTCTTCAAAATTTTCAAACAAAATTATCTATTTTTTACATTTGTCAAAAAAACATACAACCATCTTTCAAGATTTTCAAACAACACATACACGTGTTAAAGATGACAATCAATCATCTTACAAATTCAAATCTTTATGCATATGTGAAAAAATAATAATAATTTTCGAAATTAAATATTTTAATAAAGTTATGCAAATGTAAAAAATGCAATCTGATGGTTTATGAGAAAATATTGATTTTGAGTCTTAATCCAATTTCAAATTTTAAGAGATGTATAAAATTACTCTATGAGTTTCATTTGTAGACTTGTTCTTCTTTTTGCTCATGCTTGATTTCTTGATGTGCTTAGCTCTCTTCATGCATAAACAACTTGAGATTGAGTTTTGAATTTATTTATTATCATTAAAATCTATACGTAGATATAAGATTTGAAATCTTGAGTTCTACAATCTCCCCATTTTTGATGATGATAAATACTTAATAGAAATCTGCGACCTGTAGTAATACTTAAACTCCTCTTGAAAATATGCGTTAGATTTTCAAATAAAATTTAAATAAGATTCTAGCATATATAACAAGATAGTATAATACTAGTATAAGACTTCTCCCCCTTTTAGCATCATTAAAAAGGAATCGCAATTGGTTTCAATAAGATTTCTTCTCGCAATAACCAATAACCAAATAAAACGGTGTATTAATAGAAATTATAGAAAATTGAATAATTGGAACCACCCGTATCTGATAAAACCTGTAAAGGCTGGAAGCTTAACTCTGGAAATTTAGAGCGGAATGAGATTTTGTAGAGAGTTGAATAATTGGAGTCACCCGTGGCCAACAAAACCTGCAAAGGCTGGAGGCCTAATTCTAGCAATTTGGTGCGAAAGGAGATTCAAATCCGATTGATGTTATTGACAAACGAGATATTGCAGAGATTTAAAGTTATAATAGTTTGTCTTGTTCTTATTCCTGTCTCTATAAGAGCAATCCATAGTTTTATCTATTTCGCATCAAATTTTCTTCTCGTCTTTGCAATTCATCTGCATTTTCATTCTACAATTTTGTAATGGCTCATCAATTTTCCTTAAGTACTTTTCGTGATCAATCTATTTCTGCATCTGTGGTAGGTGCCAAGAAGCAATAAGAGACTGATTTGGCTAATAAATTAGATCATAACGCCATTTATGAGCTTATGAGTCTCGAAACTTGATATTCATCATCCATTGTTGCCTTTTCCGTTCGGTTGCAGTCCAAAACTCGCGAAATTGAGAAATTTAGCAAAACGGTCTCTGTACTTCAACAACTTGTTTATGAGTTAAACAGAAAAATAGTAGAGTTAAAGCAACAGAATAAAGATTTAAAATCCTTACTTGCCTCTTCATTTCGACTGCCTAATCCTTTAGACGAAATAACATGTCAATTTATGAAGAGCAAATGCAGTTGAAAGATGAGGTTAGAAGCCTCAAGCTTTTGTAAGTCATTTGAGATAAAGGAATAAAAATGTTTAATAGATATTCATGACATGCATCATTCTTATTTCTTTTCTAATCATGCATCATCTATCTTCTGATAGGAGTTTTGTGAAAATGTCCGCCAATTGTTCGTGTGTGTTTGTGAATTCTAATACAATATCTCCCTTCTACACATGATCTCTAAGAAAATGATATCTAATTTCAATATACTTAATCCTATAATATTGTATTGGGTTCTTTGAAAGATGTATAACACTTGTATTATCACATTTGATTGGAATGTGATTGTACATAAGTTTAAAATTCTCAAGCTGTTGTTTCATATAAAGAACTTGAGCACAACAACTACCTGCAGCAACATACTCTGTCTCAGCAGTAGATAATGCAACATAATTTTGTTTTTTACTAAATCATGAAACAAGTGCATGACTTAAGAAATTACATGTTCAACTAGTACTTTTTCAATCAACTTTACAACCAGCATAATCTGCTTCTGAATAACTGATAAGATTGAAAGAAGTGTGCTTAGGATACCATAACCCTAGATCAATGGTACATGCAAGATATCTAAAAATATGCTTAACAGCAATCAAATGAGATTGTTTTGGAGATGATTGAAAACATGCATATAAACATACACTAAATATAATATCAAGTCTACTAGCTGTTAAATATAATAAACTACCAATCATATCTCGATATACTTTTGAGTCAACCGACTTATCGCTTTCATCTTTATCAAGTTTAGTTATTGGACTCATTGGTGTTCCAATTACCTTCACACATTTCATCTCAAACTTTTTGAGTAACTTTTTGATATATTTTGACTGATTAATAAATGTTTCACTTTTTGCTTGCTTAATTTGCAATTCGAGAAAGAAATTAAATTCTCACATTATGCTCATTTTAAATTCTTCCTGTATACTCTTAGCAAAATCTTGGCACATATTTTCATTAGTAGCACCAAATATTATATTATCCACATAAATTTGAACTAGAAGAATATCATTATGTTCATATTTGATAAAAAGACTTGTATCAATTTTTCTTCTTGAAAAACTTTTTTCAATCAAGAAACTACTAAGCTTTTCATACCAAGTTCTAGGAGCTTGTTTGAGTCTATATAAAACTTTTATGAGCTTAAAAACATGATTAGGAGAAATATGATTTTCGAGTCTAGGACCAAGTGTCCAAACATCATTTCTTTCAAACTGATTTAGTTCTTCTTGCATAGTTAAGATCTATGATTCATTAAGTAGTGTTTCATCAATATTTTTAGGTTTAATTTGAGATAGAAGAGCAGTGTGATTGTAAATATTTCTAAGAGATGATCGAATACTTACACATCATGACCTAGAATTTGTTTCACTAGATGATCTTTCACATGTTTCAACTATTTGATTGCATCTTGTACTAAGTTTTGATTATCTTTCCTGATATCTCCATGTTAGACTTCTTCCATTATATTCTTTTTTCGAGATTGAGACTATTTGTATTATTTGTACCTTCTATTCCTATGATTTTCTCTTTTGAATTGTCTCCAAATGTCACGCGTCTTTTTTGTTTAGAAGTGAGGTCAGTGAATTTAGTTTTGTCTCATTTCATGTGTCTTGAGCATTCGTTGTCTAAAAATCATTAACTTTTATCTGTAGAAGACTTCATGCATACCTACAAAAGTAATTAAAAAAATTCTTGGTACCCAAGTTTTTTAAATCTTTTATTTATTAGTATTAGAAAAAATAATATTTTTTGGTACCCATATGGCCCTAATAGTCATTTTATATTTTCTTCTAATAGGACAAATATGATAATTATGATCATTTCTATTGGCAAAATTACAAATAACATATGACATATTTGAAAATCTTGAGTGATTGTAATAATATTTTTCTTTGAAAAATCTAATTTTATGAAAAGAATTTTGAAAATCTGATTTTGATTTAGTCGGTTTATTAAAGAAATTTTTATAGAATTTTAGTTTTTCTTTTGGCATGTATCTCAAACTTACCTTATCAAAAACACATATTTGACTACCAAGAAATTTTTCAAAATTTATTTTTCCATTTATAAAGTTTTCAACAATCTTTTTTAAATCAGCCACTTTCCTTTTCAGCTCATCATTTTTATCTTTTGAAACTATATTATCGTTTATTAAAACATCAATTTCATTTGTTAAAGAAAAACTTTTCTTTTTTAAAATGGTATACTTGATACCCAATTTTCAAGTTCCTCATATACCTCTTCCAAAATATTTTGCAACTCTTCATAAGAATGATTTTCAATATTTTCAGAATTTATTACTTCAAGATCATCTTTAGCCATAAGACAAAAATTTGTAAATTTTTCATTACTTGTATCGCTGTCTGAGTTACTTGAATCATCATCCATTGTAACTTTCATTACTTTTTTACCTTTGTATCGATCTTTCTTTAGCATGGGTCAATCTGCCTTAATATGTCCTGGTTTTTTGCATTTATAATAAGTTAATGAGTCATTTTTTCCTGTATTTTTGTTATAAAACTTTTTAAAAGATTTCTTTGAAAGAGTTTTATTTTTTTCTAAAAATCTCTGAAAAATTATTGTGAGCATTGCAATTTCTTCATTTTTGTTATCGCTTTCTTCGTTTTCATCGCTTTCACTTTTATGGGAAATAACTTTGAGTGCCAAGCTCTTCTTTTACTTTTCTTCTTCTCTTTTCAATGTGTACTAATGACTAATAAGTGACCAAATGAGTTCATTTACTTCGAGCTTTTTAAGGCATTTACCTTCAAGAATCGCCGTCACTTTTGATTCTCAATATTTTGGAAGAGAGTTGAGAATTTTTCTTATTATCTCCAAGTTAGAATAAATTTTTCCAAAAACTGTCAAGTTATTTATAATGTTAGTAAAATGAGTATACATAGAAGAAATAGATTCATCATCAATCATTTTAAACATTTCATATTCATGCGTAAGAATATAAATTTTTGATTCTTTGACTTGTGAAGTTCTTTCATAAGTTATTTTACAAGTTATCCTAGATTTCATTTACTGTCCTGCAAGTTATTATTCTGTTAAATTCATTGCCATTATGAGCATTATACAAAAGATTCATAGCCATTACATTCATTTTATAAAGTCTATCATCTTTACGATCAAACTCTTCTTTTTCGTTGTTGACCTTTACTCCATCAACAATTTTTGTTAGAATATAAAACTCATTTACAATACATTTCCAGATTTCTCGACCTTGAGACTGGAGAAATATTCTCATTTTACCTTTCCAAAAAGTATAATTGTCTCCACAAAATAGCTATTTCCAGATTACTACTGGATTGACTTTCAGTAAATGTAATTGCAATGTTAGTCATTGATCTTAATTCAACAGATAATTAATCTTATAATAGAACCATCGCTCTGATACAAATTATTGCCTAGATGACTAACACAAGAGGGGGAGTAAATTGGGTTATATTAAAAAATTAATACTTATAAACCAAATATACAATATAAAATATAAACAGAATATGAAACAGTAGGAAATATAAAAAATATGGGTAAGAAGAAGCAAACTCAGTATTTTAACGATGTTCAGCCCCACTGCCTATGTCCTCGCCTCAAGTTACCCCTTGAGGATTCTAAATTCACTATTTAATCTCTTTCAGGTGGAGATATAAACCTATTACACCTTTAAGCAATACTGCTACAAAGAATTCATGTAAAACACTCTCTACACTTGCAATCACCTCACACTTGGCGTTTCAACTATTCCATGTGTAGAACACCTTCTACACACACAAGGGTTATATGCACCCTCTTACAAATACAAGAGCTGATAGTGGGTAGATTATCAGAGTACATTTTTCAATAAGTGAAATAAGAATAATATAACGCAACTTATATTTCTCTCAAAATGAACAAGAATTAAGGCATAAAACTTAGAGAATAGAGAATGAGGGTTTTGAAAGAATGATGCAAAACTTAACAATTGATGTGTAAGCTCTTATTGTGATTTGTGCAAAACTCAAGTGAGCTATTTATAGGCAAATGAGTCTTTATATTTAAATTTGAAAAGGTTCACATGTCAAATAAGAGCACTATTCACTTTTCAAAATATTTAAATAAAAACATCTCTTTTTTTATATTTATCAAAGACAACTCCATTCATTTTTCAAAAAAATCAAATCAAATCTTTTACTTTTCATACATGACAAAATGAGCATGATTTATTTTTCAAACCAAATATATTCTTTTTACATATGTAAAAAAAAAACACACAACCACCTTTCAAAATTTTCAAACAAATCATCTATTTTTTACATTTGTAAAAAAAAAAACACACAACCACCCTTCAAGATTTTCAAACAACACATGCACATGTTAAAAATGATAATTAATCATCTTACAAATTCAAATCTTTATGCATATGTGGAAAAATAATAATAATTTTTTAAATTAAATATTTTAATAAAATTATGCAAATGTAAAAAATACAATTTGATATTTTATGAGAAAATATTAATTTTGAGTCTTAATCCAATTTCAAATTTTAAGATATGTACAAAATTATTCTATGAGTTTCATTTGTAGACTTGTTCTTCTTTTTGCTCATAGTTGATTTCTTGATGTGCTTAACTCTCTTCATGCATATACAACTTGAACTTGAGTCTTGAATTTATTTGTTATCATCAAAATCTATACGTATATACAAGACTTGAAAGCTTGAGTTTTACAGTTATATATATTTATAGGCCACAAAAGTCGATTTAAGAGATAAGATGATCATTTTTAATGGTGATAAGATGTTCAACATTTACGGCTGCTTCAAACAAGTGTTCATCCACATAGTCTTATCTCCACCGGCCTAATATATTGTTCAAGCACACGTAGCCTTTATCAACATGTTCTTATTTTTTGAAGGAAACTTAGCTTTGACTTCATCTTCAAAGCTTATCCGTTTGGAGTTGATTATCCAACAATCATTATCTAGATTACCTTAAGTTCTTTATCGAATTCAAGGTTTTAAATGGGAGATATAGATACACATTAGGCCTTGTATGGATTGAGAAGTGATATCAGCTTATCTCATTTTATTATTATAATTTTTTTTAAATTTTATACAAAATATAATAAATAATTCAACATTTTTAAATTTTAAAAAAATAATATTAGAAAATTATTTTATTTAATTTTAAATTTTTATTTTAAATTATATTATCTCATCTTACTCTTATGAGGAGAAATGCTAGTTATTCCTTTAAAAAGTGTCTCAATTTATCTCGTTTTGAGATTTTATTTTATTTTTACATGATTTTTAAGTAAGTATTTTTAAATAATATTGTGATTTTTTATATTTTTTAAAAATATTTTAAGATATTAAAAAAATCATATAAAATAAATACTTAAAAATCATGTAAAAAAATTAAAAAAACAAATAAAATTCCAAAATCAAATGAATTGAGACTTTTTAAAGGGATAATTATAATTGTCCCTTAAATGAATTCTACCGTGTTTATTGATATTCGTGCAAATGTTTTGTGCATCATATTCCATAAATGTTGTAGGGCATATTTTATATAAGAGAAATGTTAGAGAACATCCAACACTCAAAACACACACTCACATAAATATAAAGTACTGTTTATGTAAGTGTGTACTATAAGTATTAAATGCTCATAATATTTTCTCTTTATATAATTATATTTTTCCAATTGAATTGTGTGAAACACAAATACACTGATCAAACACAGAACTATTAGCCACAAGACTGATCGTTTGAACACCTAATATTTATAAATAATAGTAAAATGATTTATAATTGTAATAAAATATTTTATATAAGAGAAATGTTAGAGAACATCCAACACTCAAAACACACACTCACATAAATATAAAGTACTGTTTATGTAAGTGTGTGCTATAAGTATTAATGCTCCTAATATTTTCTCTTTATATAATTATATTTTTCCAATTGAATTGTGTGAAACACAAATACACTGATCAAACACAGAACTATTAGCCACAAGACTGATCGTTTGAACACCTAATATTTATAAATAATAGTAAAATGATTTATAATAGTAATAAAATATTTTAAATTAAGATGTTATTAGATTTTGAGAAAGAAAAAGAGAAAATTCTGAAAAAATAACTGAAAAAATAAATTATTGAGTTATATTCTTGGTACAATTTTGTCTCGTTTCAAGTCTTTTTTTTTTTTTTTTTAAATTGTCTCGTTCCAAGTCTTATAATAAAGAGTCAACAACCCATGTTGTCTTGAAGCATCCGGTTTCCTTCAAATAATAATATGTTTTAAATGGCCGAGGCTTAGCTCAATATTAAATTATAAAATTTGTGGAAGTTAGGTGGTGATCACCGCGGCTTTGCCCACTGAAAATATTCTCGTTCTCTTCAATACTTTAATACCAAGATAAGTACTATTTTATGACTTTTTTTTTTAACCATCATAAAATATAGAAGGGTACTAGACTTGGACATTGATCAAGACATTGAGGCGTGAATTTTTTGGGACAATGCTTTTGGATAACACATTCACGAGATGGTGAGCATTATTAAATTCAAAACTTCTTGGATTGTGCATGTGTTTATGCAAATAATACTAGGTTTGAATAACACGAAACATGAAATACAATCGAAGGATGTGAGAAGTTTCCATGCAAATTCATCAAAATACTGGGCAGACAGAGAGAGAAAATATATTGGGAATTAGGTAAGCAAATGTGGGTCCTATGAACTTTTGATGGAATATTGGATCTTGTGGTCTTTAATAATTAATAACAGTGGAACTACTTCATCTTCCTTCACGTTTTTGTTATTGTGACAACGGATATCACCTAAAGAAAGCTTGGAAATCAACCTTACCTTTTTGTTTTCACAGTTATAAACATAGAAGGTAGAGTACTTAGGCCCCATGTAGATGTTGAGATGGGTTGAGTTTTTTTTATGAATAATAGTAAGTTGAGATGATGGAGTGAGTTTTGCGAGACCCACCTAAAATGAGTTTAAATATGTTTATGGGAAATAAAAAAAGATTATGGGTCTCATTTGCAAAAATGTGTTAACTTGAAAAAGATAAGTTTACTGATGTGTGAGTTGGGTATTTGGATATTAGACTCAGTTTAAAATTAGATCTCAATTCAATCCAAATTCCAAACGAGGCCTTAAACTGTGACATTGACAGTTGTGACGTGCTTCTTTTGGGTTCAATGCTTGAAAGATAGCATGTAGGTTGTGCTGCACGTCATCTGTATGACTGAATAATGTGCCCTGGACTGATAGCTTATATACAGGACATGATGCTGTCCACTGGACTACATGCATGTGCATGCAAGTTAATGACTGGTCACTGGATCATGATTTATTGAGAGCAACGCTAAAGGAACTCGAAGGCACTACCAAGGAAATAACCTCACCCAATTTCTGATGCACTTTAGAGATCAACAGGGTCAAAAAGGAAAAAAGAGGGTAAAAAGAATAAATTAGGGGGAGGTGTGGAAAACATGATCAATTTTTTTTATTTACTTAAATTAATAATACGCTGAAATCAGTACTACCACAATTGGAGCTTTGTATGCAACCATTTGGTGTGAACCAATTGATTTCACATGTGCTAGCTTCTGAGGGCTGACTATTGCAGAAATCCTTCTCTGGTAGACTGGCAATGAATATCATTTATTATTGACCCCTTATAGATGTGGATAGGAAGTGTTAAGTGACTATATATATCACAATGTGGATCTCTAGCATACTTGCAATTACTCATCTACATTTTGAAACAAGAATCTCAAAAGGGTTTGTCTGAAGCAGAAATAATTAAACATAAAATGTATAACTTTTCAGCTTGCAGTTCTTTGTCCTTCGCAGTTGTATTCCAGCCTAGGATGGTCCAGGCAAGGTACTTCCATGATATAAAAATAGGAACCAGAGTCGGTGCATGTCATGGTCTATCGTCTACTTTCATGCATAATGAATTCAAGCTGATATGCTCTTAATGTATTCTGTTATTGTTTCCTGATTGATGCAGCCTGAAGGCCAAAATGGATGTAGTTGGTAAAAACACATGTACTAATTAAAGCCACCTTTTGTCCATTTTTTAATTTTAGATTCTTCATTCTGATTTTTAGTGCCAAGTTCTCATCAATACTCGTAAGTTGTGTTATCACAGGTTACCGGACAAAGGTACCCCGAAACGTGAACATGGAAAACTTGCAGAATGGTTATTTGTTCTCTGAGGTGCTTGGATCTTGTTTGACTGATATTTAGCTATTTTAAATTTTTTTTCTTTCGTTCTTTAAACTGAAGATTTAACTTGTTTCTGGGTTTTTTTAATTATATTGGGCCATATGGCTTCCTACTTAAATCATTGGTTTGAGCCCTGTCAACTTCCTTTTGATCAAATTGACTTTTCCAAGTACAAGATTCTCTTGCCACCCCGGGCGTAGTACTGTCTTATGGATCCATCTGCATGCCACTTCGTTTTGGTGTCATTTAACAATAACCGTTTTTTTTTTTCACGGTGTCTCAGCATTCGGCATTCGTAGTTGCTCATGACTTTAACTACATGTGATTCAGATTTCCAAGTGCAAGCTTCAACACATTGAGAAGTTCCCAAATGCAAAATTGATCGGCCTTGGAATGGGTGATACCACAGAGCCTCTACCAGACATCATAGCATCAAGCATGGCAGAAGTAAGTTAAATCAATCCTTATTTGTTTGCTTATGTCATACTTCTACATGCCTATAAAAGCTGGAGAGAATTACTTGCCAACATGAACATATCTGTCTGAGTTGGACAGGTTTATTTGTAGAGGGATCTAGTCAAATTTCAGAGAAATCAGTAGTGAAAAAACTCATTCCCCTTCAGATGGATGCTTTATTTGATGCATCTTGAATGTTTTTCGCCTAATCACGTTTTCTATAATTCATATAATGTGACCACCCGACATGAAAATATAAAATGTGCCTTTCCTCGGAAGTGCTGATACCATCTTTCTCAATTTGATAATTAAATTTTATTCTTATTGCCAAACGTGCACCAATAAGCAAACTGGCGAAGACAAATAATGTTTTATGTTTCAGAAGAAGTCCTTTCATAAACATATAATCACATACATATCTATTTCTGGGACAAGTGTTTGTATGTATGTGCATTACACATTAGAATGTAAAATACTAAACGACATCATTCAGAAGCAGAAAGTTATTGATGCAGAGAAGATTTCATTTGCTCTCTCTCTCTCTCTCTCTCTCTCTCTCTGCTTTTCTTGACCCATAAGCCATTAATGCCATAGGTTGTTTTTCAAGAAGCTAAACATCCGCTAACATGATGTTTTACAGTATGCGCTAGCCCTTTCAACGCCTGAAGGTTATAGAGGGTGTTGACCAGAGCAAGGCTACGAGGTATTTTGATGCTTGTTTAAGTTTATCTGAATATTTTATTGCTTTATTATTTTTCATTTTCATAACCATTTTACTTTAGTCCTATATGCTATAAGTGGACCCTGTTTAACAAACATTTGTGTCCACTACTGAACAAATAAACTATTAGCTAGGCCTCCACTGAAAAGGGAAGATTAGAAAAGAACAGATTAAAATACCGTTAAAATTCCATGTAAATGGATGTTAGAGTGCAAGTTCTATGTCTTTCTGGCAGGAATTGAGGAAGGCTATTGCTGAATCATTCTACAAAGATATATCCGTAAAAGATACAGAAATTTTTGTGGCAGATGGCGCACAGTGCGATATTACTCGTCTGCAGGTATTTAAAGTTTAAACATTGGGCATTGATGAGTATCTCCTTCATTTATCATATTAAGCTTGTTTTACCGTACAAGTACTCAATCGTGTTCTCCTTCTATATTGGCAGCTGGTTCTTGGTCCAAATCTGTCGATTGCTTTACAGGACCCCTCTTATCCGGTAACAATATCAAGCTTCTCTATATCCTTTTATAAATTGTCTGGACTCTATGCGCTGCAAGTGCTACTAACAATTGACCCCAATCTTCTAGAATATTAAATAACAGGTGTTCTAACTTCTAACTACCTTTCAGAACTCCATGTCTGTTTCGACTACTCACAAAATCATAGCATGTCCAACATTACCAGAATCTAACTTATATCTTCTTGCAAATTATTTATGCTTTGATTCGTACAGAATCTATAGCTGATAGAACTACAATGCTTGAAGTCATTACCCCCTGCTTCCTTTCCTTAGTACGGAGCTGAAGTCATGGCTTTTCATCCTAGAACTCGTGATAAAAAGATTGTTTTTCAACAGGTTTATCAAGATTCAAGTATCATAATTGGTCGGGCTGGAAATTACAAAGACAAAGCTTTGAAGTGTAGGAACATCGAATACATGAGATGTTCTCCTCAAAATAATTTCTTTCCTGACTTGGATACAACGCCAAGAGCAGACATTATCTTCTTTTGCTCTCCGAACAATCCTACTGGTCATGCGGCAACACGACAGCAGTTAGAGAAACTTGTGGAATTTGCAAGGAATAATGGTTCGATTATCATTTTTGATTCAGCATATGCATCTTATATTATGGATGATAGTCCTCGGTCAATCTATGAAATTCCTGGTGCCAGAGAGGTGAATAATTCTCTTCCTCAACCAAAAATGTAGAGTTATATTTAGCCTGCTAATTGAATTCAAATGCCATATGCATGTATCAAGAAAACACTTACTATTACAGTTTAGGGTCATAGGCAATAATAACATCTTGTTTTTGGGTAAACGGAACATAATAATTTGTTAATTTGCTTCTTAAACAATGAGCAGCTTCTCAATGTTTCTCCACTGCAGCATATCGATTTATATTTGATTTATTCTCTTTCCTCTTACAGGTTGCAATTGAAGTTTCGTCTTTCTCCAAGTCTGCTGGGTTCACGGGTGTCCGTCTTAGTTGGGCAGTGGTCCCTGAAGAACTCTTATTCTCAAATGGATTTCCTGTCAGAAATGACTTTGATCGCATTGTGTGCACTTGCTTTAGTGGAGCCTCCAATATAGCTCAGGCTGGTGGACTGGCCTGTCTATCCGCGGAGGGTCTGAAGGTGAGGAACAATTCAGGATGCAAATCCGGAATGGCATTTTCAAAAGAGAAAATATACTTGTAATCGTGAATTATGCAACTATCACATAACTCTTTTTTTTTTAAAAAGAATAAAACGTGAGACTTATATTGAAAAAACTAATCTTTAATAGTGGACCCCTCTTTTTAAAGTGATTACGAGGTATTTATGTACTTCACGATTGTATGTGTAATTACTCTTATAGAAATTGGCCACTGAGTTTTCACAATTGTTGAACTTGTTTCAGAAAAATGACAAATACTGATGTGTTGGGTAGAACTGTCTCAAGTCCAACTCTTTTAAAATTATTAGGAATCCTTTTTATTTTGTTGTGACCCAATATTGCCATGCTGAATTGTTGTTTGGAAATGTCCATTTCAGGCTACGAAATCCATTGTTCAGTACTACATGGAGAATGCAAAGATTCTGGTTGACACTTTGACTTCTCTGGGTTTAGAGGTATATGGAGGTGAAAATGCCCCTTTTGTGTGGGTGCGTTTTCCTGGCTCTAAATCTTGGGATGTATTTTCTGAGATTCTTGAGAAGACTCACATAATCACAGCTCCAGGTTCCGGATTTGGAACCGGAGGCGAAGAGTTTCTAAGAATCGGTGCTTATGGCAATAGAAAGTGTATGCTTGAGGCCTCACAGAGGCTGGCGAGTTTTTTCTCCCAAGGAACAAGTTCCAAATGTACAAGTCTCGCATCAGCCATTTATTAAAAAACATGTACATGTGAGACTTGTTCTTAGCATTACTCATTTAATTTCCTTTTAGCACATCCAACCTGCATGTACTCTTTACATAAAGCAAAGTGGTTTAGTGGACGTTATTTGGTGTGTAATAACTCATATACTTTCTGCAATTGGCATTCATTAATATCTAAGCCATGACTAATTTATATTCCTACTTCTACTTTTTTTATGAGAAATTAGGCTATATATCAGCAAATTTCATTCTTTATACACTGCTACCGCTTCTATCTATCTTCTTTCAAACCATTTGAACGAGTTTATTAAAGAATCGCACTGCCGTCTTAATTGTTGAGCAGTGAAAGATCTCGAAATATTTTGGGAGGTACATTCTTATTTTGGAGAGTTTTAAGTTTGCATTGGATTTTACTCTATTATAAGAAAACTAATTATTCATTACTAGTTATTTCTTATCAAAATGATTATTTCTTTATTTTGATTATAAATAATCTGTTACGAATATTTATTTTTTTATAATGTCTTAAAGACGATAATGGTGGTTCAATTGCGAGGTTAAAGAGAAGTTTTTGAGTCTACATATAAATCTTATACGAGAAAATTTACACTCTGGGGGAGACTTGAATGCATATAGAAAGTTTGAAATTTTAATACAAAGAAAAAAATGAAAAATGATTATATTGATTAGGTGAAATTTTATAATGTAAGGTTTTCATGTAGAATTTCTTTAAAAAAAAATCCCACAAATGAGCCTATCTACACCGACAAAGAGTCGGATATGGGCCGTCGGACAACAAGAGACCAAAATTGATCGGGCCCTTTATTATTATGCAAGAATTCCATGCCGTGGTAAAAAAGTGAAAAAATTAAAATAAATTTGAGGCCCTTCCTCGGTCTTCTTTCAGAGTTTCAGTCATGGGCTAGCTACGTAATGGCAAAAGAGAGATGCAATTGGTCAGAGGCAAGCTCTAGTTGAAGAGGACAACTCAACTCACGCCATATCCGTTGCACATGATGCAGGCCGGGCCCAATACACAAATTAAGCTACCATGCAAACCATGCATGCATTTTAGCTTCATTAATTAATAATTATTTTCCTGTTTCGTAGCAACTTTCTAATTCCTTGCTACTCGATCGGTAAATATAATGGGAAAAATATCAAATCCAAAGATCAATTAAATCAACAATTAACCAGTTTCATGTCAAGACATGATCATGAGTCAAATTCGGATAAGAGGAGTGGTATACTCATAAAGAAATTATAAATAAATAATCTTACAAACTGATGTAATTATATATGAGTGGGAGTCATTAAATCTGTATTATAATAAAAGTAATTTTATAATCTAATAAATTATATCAATATATATCTGTTTATAGAATTATTTTTATGTAATTATTTTGTTAGTAAAATATTTTTATTTTTATAATATGATAATTATTGATTTTAGCTATAAGTCTCAAATAGTAATTTACAACTATTCTGTGGAAGTCTAGTACTTCCATAATACGGTCGGGCGTAGAGAATCCAATTAATACTAGGTTAAAATTAAAAAAAAAAAAAAAAGAGGACAAATAAATGGGAATTATATATACAGAAAAATTACAGGTTGGATATGTACAGAAAACGGCACTTCTGGACTCAGCCTGGTGAGACCATATTGTAAAGAGCAGTACATGATAACTACAATAAAATGGCCAGTGGCCAGCGGGCATGGTCCTGGTCAGTCTCACCTTTCTAACATTCCCTTCACGGTTTCATGCACCCGGCCAAGCAAAAGGAACACCTACGTACGAAAAGGTAGTCAGGACTAGTCATTAACTAGGACCACCCTGCTACAATCTATCTTATTCAGTTATTTGCTCTAGCATTAATTTTGTGAAATTATTATTTATCTTAAAACATTTTTTTTTTTATCTCTTCAAAAAATTTATCAAATATAAATATAATGATTTATATTAAAAATAATTCTATATTAATCTCATCAAAATGTATTTGTTAAATTTTGAACTACAATAAAACTTGACAAACCCTTTAAATATGAAGGGTTACTATTCATCCTTTAAATGATTTGTTGAATATATTTTAATTTTATTTGAATTTAAAAATGAGATAAGTTAAGAAGAGTTTAGTTTATTTTTTAATATTATTATTATTTTAGAATTTGAAAATTGTGTATAAAGATTTATGTTTTATATGAAAAATTGAAAAAATACAATGATAAAATAGAAATGAGTTGAGATAAGTTTTGAATCCAAACCAGCTTTATTTCCCCTACATCTTTGCCTCTTTATTTTCCTCCATGGAACGAATGTGTTTATTATATATATATATTTTTTTAATTCTAGTTTTATTAAAAATTGTTGAAAATAATAATTTAAGTATCAAATTAAATTATTAATATATATAGTTAGTATAATTATAAAATATTGGAAAAATTTTAAAAATATTATTATATTATTATGTTAATGAGTTTAATAATAAATCTAATGTCGAGTTATAGTGAGTATGATGTATACAATTC
This sequence comes from Platycarya strobilacea, assembly GCA_036898215.1. Lineage (NCBI taxonomy): Eukaryota > Viridiplantae > Streptophyta > Magnoliopsida > Fagales > Juglandaceae > Platycarya > Platycarya strobilacea. Next base: position 2,779,826 of record CM072557.1, on the reverse strand, counting down.
ATTAAACTTGTACTTCTCATTAAATTTTAATGCTTATTTGATGAAATTAATGTGGATGCTCTTAAAAGTTTAAGTTAATGAAATGAGGTAAATTTTATTATTTTATATCTTAACATTTCTCATTTTAAGTCTAACATTAAAAATTTAAGATCAATGAGCTAGACTTTCTCTCAATTAAGAGGTCCAATAAATAAAATATTTAATTAAATAGAATAAAATATATAATCAAGATTCGAATTTAAAATTTTTATTCTAATATCATATAAAATTATCATTTATTTCAAAATTTTAAGTTAATAAAAATAAATAAATTTAATTATTTTATACTTTAACACTCAATAAATCTACTATCTCCGGTGTGCAAGAAGAATGCTAAGGCTAAAGCTTCTTTCCCATTACATTAGAGTACTGCATAGACATGCATGCAAGAGCGTGCATGTGATTTTGGATTTTGATGAAAATTTTTGTAAGTTCACATCTAATAACCTTAACTAGCTGAAGAGCAAAAAGAAAAGCTGGGCACTTGATTCTGTCATTGTGAGCATCTGAACTTGGCTTTATTGTAGGTATATAATTATTATTTTTTAAACAAAATTGCATGTATTTATTGAAAGAGGAGTGATACATATATATATATATATATAATTAAGGAAAAATAATTGTGACATGACTTTATATGTCGTCGATCTAAATTATATAATAAATGAAGATGAGAGGAGTAAAGGAGGGCTCACGTACAACTCATCTCCCAAGACAAAAGACAAGATACTGGTGATCACATTCAAAACATAGGGATTATAAACGAGTGGCGTTTAGTATAGAATGAGTGTAAAAAATAGCTTTTATACCAGCCAATATCAATGCACCACGTAAGTGTTTCTCGAAGAAATGCACTGAATGTGAATGCTTGAAATCAATCCTAATCCACAATTCTCTTGCTAAATCTTTGAAATATTCAAATTCTGATAAATGAATCTCAATTTGTGTTTGGTGTTGTCTAGTAGTGGTGGTTGTAGAGTTCAGATAAGAAGAGAGCTAGACGTCCTGACTGTCAAGCAGGTTAGTTCTGATATTTGATTGAGCATTTGGGTTTCTTCCTAATGGCTCATTTCCCTTAATTTTCTTATCAAATCTAAATTTTTGGATTGGTCCATTATTTGGTTGAAGATGCAAAATCGACTTGCACACCAAATTTAGAGCTGCTCCAGACTGAGTGTACTTTTTGGTGCTTTCAACTTTATAGCTATTTATGGACCCAAAAAGGGATCAATAAAAGAGAGAGAACTCAAGAGAACAGTGGGCTAGGATCGACTCGATGCACTCATGTCCAGTACATTTTTCATGAAATCCTACGTGGCACATTGCTATTGATGGCTATAAAAGCTATTTTCACAGTCCTGTTCCAAACTTTTTCCATTATAAACGGTATAGATAAAACTACAAGTGCCAGCCATTTCTTGAACTGTTAGCTTAAGTCATAAAGACAGCATGCCTTTTTTTTTTTTTCATTTGATCATATGTAGTCATCCATTCTCTCATCCTCTTTCTTCCTAATAACACTAGTACTATCTTCCTCAGACAAGATTCTATTTGCCGGCCTAGCTCTTTGCCTTCTCACGCATGCAGCTAGCTAGCCCCCTCAAAAGTTCGTCAATATTCTCGTACCCGTATCAATTATTTCTGATATCATCTCGACCTTGTAAACAAGATGACAACCAAGAAGATGAGAGGCTTCATGTGCCACAGTGCCAGTCTCCGGCAGCAACTGCGGTAATATTGTGCACGACCCACGATTCTCGCTCGATCGGTGATTGTGCCCAGAAAGTCTGATCAGAGAACTTTTACTACTTTCCATAACAAACGCGACTTACTCAACAATGGCGACTACTCTAGCTAGGTTCCTTGAGTCCCCTGATTATAATAAGAGATCGGATATTTCTTTGCCTCGCCTCAAAAGAGAATATCATTAAGATACAGATCACCTTGATCATCAGCAAAAGCCTGCTCATGATCTCCAGATCAAACCATCTTCAGTACTTGCTTCCTCAGATAATGTCTTCCAGGTTAGATCAATTAATTATTTAATTAATTATTACTTTTTTTTCTATAAATATGTTGATACCACTGGAAAATTAATCCACTATATAAATGTTTTCATTTCGTTCTAGTATATAATCTGGGTTATGTTAATTTCCAGCTTTATAAAGTTAAAAGTTTATCTATTTAAATTTCTATATATATATATATAAATGTTAAGAATCCCTACTTTTGAGATCTCCATTTTGGGTTTTTTTTTATATTTTTATATTTTTTTCTCATTTTAAAATATTTTTTAAAAATATAAAAAAAATACAACATTATTCATAAATATTTATATATAAATCATGTAAAAAAACAAAAATCTAAAATAAATAAGGATCCCTAACATTGCTCATATATATATATATATATATATATTACAAAAAAAATAAGTATTTATGATACTTTAATTATAATCAAAAAGAATATATATATATCTATCTATATATATAAAGAGTCTATCTAACAGAATTTTTTATTTTAACGGATCTATTAAATATTGTTCTTATTTTAACTGTATATAATTTCTTGTTTATAACGTCTGTTAAATATATGTGTGCCGACTGCTTTACATCCATTTAATTTTTCTTGTATATATATATATTAGATTATTTCAAATTATATTTCAAATTTGATTTTCAAATGTTATTTCAAATTTTGAATTATCTTTTTTTTTTTGAAAAATTTCTCTAAGGTATTTTTTTTTTAATCCCACATTGGTTAGACAGTGAAATATTTAATGGTTTATAAGTGAATGTATTTTACTATACATAAAATAAATAAAAGGGTAGACAGTCTAGAAGTGTCACCCAGTGCAAAGCACTGATCGCACGCACGCGCACGCGCGTCGCGCTCGCGACGCATAGACGTATTGACGCTTTAGACGCACTTAGCACTTAGCGAAATAATATGTCTTTTGCTAAACGAAATAATATGTCTGATCATTATTTTGACAGTTGTGATTAACTGTCAATTACAGTTATTTTTGTAACTGTTCAGACAATAACTGTCATAATTTTATTTTAACTGAAACGTTATGTCTGCTGCTATTGCATCTTTTCGTTCAAAAGGTTAGTGTTCAGAATTTGCAATCTGTACACTATATAAACAGTGTTGTATCCTGAAAACATAATTGCTAATTATTCCCTTTTGCAGAACTCTATACGAGGGGGAGGCAATATTTGTCTGAGAGACAGATTAACAATCGCTTCACTGTTCTCACTATTCTTTTCATTCAATCTCCATACGTATATAAATTCTTTCTTCTAACAATATATATATGCCATTAATTCCATGATCGGGTTCACATGATCATTAATTTATGTGTGGTATTTCATGATCAGGTTGTTGTGATGCGGTTATCAATTCATTGTCAAGGCTGTGCTGGCAAACTCAAGAGGCATCCGTCCGAAATGGAAGGTATTTAATTTGTAATTTCCAAGTGGGAGTATTTAGTTTGCTCATTAATTAGTTTATCATGATATGGTTTTCTTTTCTATTTTCGTTCTTTTTTAATTTATATGCTTTGACGAAAACTCCAATATTAATTATATTACCTTATCGTTTGGCATATAATATAATTATCATGTTAATTCCTCTCATGCACGATTCACCTAGCTACTTTGGAAGAATTATCCCAATTTTACGTACTGCAATATGCTATCGTGTTGCCAGCACGCGTTTCACCGGCCGGAATTCTGCAGAGCATAATTTCAAAGGTGAAGAAGGCGGAGTTCTGGTCCGCCCTAGCTAGCTAACTGGAAAGGGCCAGGTCGCGCGGTATGCACGCATGCAGAAACTCAACTAATCATGTTCGGTTTCAGTTCATGTACCGCGTATTGATCACCGTTACTGCATGATTAATGCAATATCATATGCCGGTTATGACAAATATTTAGGAAATTTAGGTACAAGAAAAATGGATATATATAATTAATTAATTATAATTAAAATGATTATTTTTATTGTAAATTATTTTTTTAATTATAATTAATTAATTATATGTACTTTTTTTTTTGTAGTATTACATGTTTATTGTTGACTAAGACCACTTTAAGTGTGAATACCTAAGAGAATGACTGCACCATCCAAACTTGATATCATGCAAAAAATAAAATTTGGCAGCACCCTCTATCCCCACTCTTCACTTACCATTCCACATAATCCTCTATATATAGTTGCTGCACTTTGATCAATGCAGTCAGCCTCTCTTATAAAATGAGAGTTCTAATAAGAGAAATATGTGTGCAAATTAGAGAGAGTGGACGTAAAATTTATTAAGTGTTTGTAATTTCAGACAAATATATTGAATTTGACACTAATAAATATAGATAAATTATTGAACTACTTAAATTTAGTCTTTATGTAATTCTAAATAATTTTATGTATGTGCAGCATTTAGTATCAGAGCTTTCAAAACCACAATATAATTTGTTTCGAATCTGCATTAATTTCACGATTCATGGGGAACTGATCTGCATGAATGGCAAAGAACTTGGCAGAAGCAGAAAGATATAAATCATGACCAAGAAAGCTGGGGCATGCATGCATGTGCTGTTTAATTTGACAACAAATATATAGGCCGATGCATGCCGGCCGGCCCAACCGTATACTCATTGCATATTATATAGCCTGCACGTATCTCGACGTTATTTATAATTTGAGGGATTATATAAATTTGTCATATATATCTCATAAATATTTCCGCTTTATTTCTTATTATAAAATTATATTATCATGAATATTTCATTTTATTAATTATATTTTAAACCGTACGTGTCCTTATAATCATATCTTCGTGGAAAAAAAATTATATCTTTGTGTATATAGTCGAAACATAAGCTGTAATTATAGCTAGCAATTAAGCTGTATATATTCGGTTAAATATCTATAACGTGATATTACGTACGTACCCTTTCTTTTTTTCAACGTACACGTATGCACTACAAGAAAATAGATATTTTGTGATATCAAATTTTGTCAAAAAAATAATAATAAAGAAAATCTCAAAAATTTATTTTTAACAAAAACATTCATTTTGATTATAATGAATTAATTATTTATACCTAATTTTTTTTTGTAATGACGTGTCATGCTTCAAACCCTAAAACAAAAGATAATGTAGATTTATAAGTACTTAATTTTTTTTTTCTGATAACAGCTATATTATTATATGGAAAATGCTATCTAATTAATGATCAACTCCCATAAAAAAAAGAAAAAAAATAAATGATGATCAACTCTTCGGGCGCTGGTTCTGCGGCGAGGGAGATTCAACGCTTTTAGGTTCATTGAACCCAGACATATATGATTAGAGTTTGACATCCTTCTCCCTTTTCTCTAATCTTAATATCTTATCTTTTTCGGCCCCGCCCCGCATTGTTTATTGCTCTAAATACGTACGTGAGAACGAAGCTCGGATATATATGGTGTGGCACGAAATGCATGCTTGCGTCTCACTTATATTCACTGTAATTAATTAAAGGTTCATGATCCCGATGAATTGTCTACTGATCTATTATTCTATCCGAATATAATTATAAGCCGCGCGACCCTTTTTTTTTCCCAAGTTGTCGATTAAAGTTGGATCAAAGGAATCGATCGATTTGCATGCTTAATTGATTCCATATATACCAAGAGTGCATGTTTAAGTGAAGAGAAATACTATTTGTATACATCCTTTAATTTAACTATTTGTATTTTTTTTTCTCTTATTCTGTTTTTATTTATTTTTTAATATATTTTTTCATATTTCGACAAACATGATATTTTTATTTCGTAAAAAGTACATGAAGTTGTGTACCCCTAACATTGCTTATGAAGAAAATTGATTATGCATGATCTTATAATTTCCTTTCGTGTCTTACTGATCAGGCTGAATATGATGATCAATTTGTTCGCGACGGCCAGATAAATGATGATCTTTAGTCAAATACTGAATGGTGATAAACAAATTCAAACGCCACTTTTCAAGAGCTTGCAATTCGTCATCATCATGTTGCTAATTGTGATTTGTTAAAGAATGTAAACTTATGTGTGTATATATATATATATATATAATACTTTTTTACGCGGAGAATGTTTACTTCTTTGCATGGACTAGGAAGAGTTTATAGGGGCGGGGGTCGATCGACTGTTTAATTTATACAAATTAATGAACAATGACGTCCCCCGTTAATCATGTTGGTTTGAGTATAAAGGGAGAATTCAGATTTCTATTTGGACAGTGATTCCAATTGTGGTATATATATATATATATACTATATTCAATTGGTGCAAGTGGAAAGAAAAACAATTAGATAATTCAATGATCATAATTCATTCATGAGATCTTTTCAGGTTGATTTTATTAAGTTCTTTACTCATGGAAATAATAGTGATACAAAAAGATTAGAGTCGGATGATATTGAGTTGTTAGACAGCACATTAATGACGCTAAGATACCTCGAGAGGGCAAATTAGCACAATGGCGGCCAATAATCATGTTATTTTTTTAATTGGGGCAATTTTGAGTGTGTTTCAGTATTTTGATCATAATTTTGATTACGAGTATCAAAATGACGCATAAAATCCTAAGTTGAAAAACTCTTTTTAGTGCGCACGTTGTGGCCACCTAGCTACGCTAGATGTACGTCGTTTTGGGACTAAAATTCACTGTTTTTCCTTCAAAATTTATAATTGTAGTCTTTCTTTTCTTATTTGGTAATATTTTATTTATTGTTTAGGAAGTGATTTTGAATCCGATTTGAACCAAATTTTTTGTAGATTAATTCTTTTATTTCGTATTTGATCTTGGTTTGATTATTGGGATTTTGTTAATTTTGATAAATTTTTGTATTAGAGGATTTTGGTTATACAATTTGACTTGTGGACTAATTTTGCATGAGTGCTTAATTTGATAATTTTCAATTGAACATCAAAGATATTTTCTTTATTGTTTTGAGGTTCTCTTTTATATTTTTCTCTATAAATCGTTTATTCAAACTAGTCTGCAAAATAATCATTATTTTATACCACATCAAACAACTACTTAATTTACACTACTCCAAGCAAACTAAGAAGAGCCCAGATTGAGTAGAATTTGTCAATCTCTTCCAAGGAGTGATTTTTCTTTTTGGTTCCAATTATTTATGGATTTGAACTTCTCCTTATTCGGCTTCTTTCCCAATATTCTTCTTCTTCTGTTTCATCAGCAGTGTGAATGCCAATCTGTTCATGAAGATATACTGATCTATACGTTGCTCATCCGTATAAGAACTGGTCAAATGCAGTTGGGGTCAGATTCCCAAAGGTCAAATAATGTCACGTTCTGTGAACTCCAATATTTTCATTATCATTATCATTTTTGTTTTGGTTTTCATTTTTGTTTTTGGTTTTTTTTTTTAAAGTCAACTATTGTATTTTGTACTCGTACATGAAAACTAGACGCCAAGTACCTATAATATCAGAAGAAATCTTATTTTGCAGGACCAAAGATGTGCGCGCAGTGCAGTGCCTATATAAGGAAGAGCTTTTATGCAACTTCTTCATCATCATTCTTGTCCTTCAAACCAGGAGCTACCTTTCTGATCAGTGATCAGTGTAATCTTAATATCCTGTCCTCGAATGCAGGTCCATTATCTTCTGGATTAAGTTTTTTTTGTAACAGTTTGTTGCTATAATGAGTAGGCGTGTGGGTGACGAGATGGAGATTGCGAGCGACCCTTCGTCTCGGCGCCATTCAGGGCGTTTGCCGGCCCATATCTACAAGGTGGAAAGACCTCCAAAGCAAAATTTTCTGAGAGATATTCAATATTCATTGAAGGAAACTTTCTTCTCTGATGAGCCTTTACGTCCTTACAAGGACCAAACGGGTCCAAGAAAGTTTCTTCTTTTCCTCCAACATTTCTTTCCCATTCTTGAATGGGGAAGAACCTACAATCTTTCCAAATTCAAAGGTGACTTTATCGCCGGACTTACTATTGCCAGTTTGTGTGTTCCTCAGGTAAAACATTTCCTTAAAATAATCTAAATATTTGGTTCCATTCCTTTCAGTTCAAATTTTATCTAATGATTCTTAAATATTCATGATATGATCAGGATATTGCATATGCAAAACTTGCAAATCTGGAACCCCAATATGGGTTGTGTGAGTATCCTTGTTTCTCGCAAACACCTTGGGTCCTTTTGTTTTTCACACCAATACCCTGTACCCATTTATTTACGATCGATCTGATAAACCACGTCAATCTGGTTAAAGTAGTTCTCGATAACTAACTAATGTTGTTTGTCGCCCACTATTTTCTCTTTGCCAGACTCTAGCTTTGTTCCACCTCTTATATATGCTTTCATGGGTAGCTCGAGAGATATTGCCATTGGACCCGTGGCTGTGGTGTCTCTGCTGCTAGGGACACTGCTGCAGAAGGAGATCCCAGATTCACAATCTGGTAATAACCTTGCTTATAGGCGTCTAGCATTCACTGCTACCTTCTTCGCTGGGATCACTCAATTCGCACTTGGTTTTTTCAGGTCTGTTCATTCAAAATTTGTTGCCTTTTTGCAAAATTTTCACTGATATTAAAAATCCACGAAAATTCGATGGCTTCTGATCTTTGCTTGCTTACAGATTGGGTTTCTTAATTGACTTTCTTTCCCATGCCGCCATTGTCGGGTTCATGGCTGGAGCTGCTGTTACCATAGCCCTTCAACAGCTCAAAGGTCTTCTCGGTATAAAGAACTTCACCAAGAAGACTGACATCGTTTCTGTTATGCGCTCAGTTTGGAGCTCAGCACATCACGGGGTATATGAAATTAGAAAAATTCTATTTTATCATATTTTTCATTTTAATATAAAATTAAATAAAATCAATATCCTTCTATCTTTTTAAATTCTTTGAATACGTGAATGATTTAACATGACATTAATATTCATTATCAGAGCAAACTAGGTTTCAAGTCTTGCCCTTTATTTTATTTAATTAAATTTTCACATTTTGAACCAACTTATTAAGAGAAACTGTAATTAAATATTCACATTTTGGACCAACTTATTAAGAGAATTATCTAGCCAGTAGCGAAGTACCCGTCTATGACAGATAATTTTAAAATATAAAATAAATAATAAAATCTTTTCTTTCTTTTTTTCTAATATTTATAGAACTACGTACGGCTTCAATATTATGTTTATGTTTGTCTATTCGAATGAAGCCAATTATGTGTTCTCACTCTATTTTCTATGTTAACAGTGGAACTGGCAAACTATAGTCATAGGATTGTCATTCTTGGCATTCCTTCTGTTTGCCAAGTACCTCGTAAGTATCATCTATATATATTACTACTTATCCTTAATTTTGCAGCCTTTTCCACTCTATTTGTTCTTGACTGATCTTGTTAATTTGATATTGGCTCAGGCAAAAAAGAACAAGAAATTCTTTTGGCTCGCTGCTATTGCTCCTTTGACCTCTGTTATAATAGCCACCTTTTGCGTGGGTATCACCCATGCGGAAAAGGAAGGTGTTGCAATTGTAAGTGCTCCTAATTTATGAGTTTATAGATTTTGTTTTTAACGTGCCATATTGCACAAATTAAGTATGGAGATGCATGGCAAGTTCATATGATATAGCTTTCGATCGTCTTGTATCAGGTGAGACATATAAATAGGGGCATCAATCCATCCTCTATTCATGAAATCCATTGGTCTGGTGAATTTCTTCTCAAAGGTCTTAGGATTGGTGTCGTGGCGGGTATGGTAGCCCTAACGGTAAGCAATTCTCAGTTTAAACTGGCATCAGTACATCAGAAATTTCAGTATCAGAGTATATATTAGATGATTTAAAGATCGCGTTTTTAGTATAATTAATTGGTGATTTAAATACCCTAATTCCCTTCTATAATATTGAAGCATAATTAAATTCTTCGGATTTTAGGAAGCTGTAGCAATCGGAAGAACATTTGCTGCAATGAAGGACTACCAGCTGGATGGAAACAAAGAAATGGTGGCAATGGGAACTATGAACATTGTTGGCTCCATGACATCTTGCTATGTTGCTACAGGTGCACAAATACATACTTAATCTGTCGAGAAATATTATAAATAAATTTTATAAAAATAATCTCATAAATTAATATAATTTCGTGTGATTCCTCAAATTATAATAAAATTATTTTATTATAAAATAGATATAACGAATCAAACGAAATCATATCAATTTATAAAATTATTTTTATGGCTATAACAGTCTTTAATTCTGTCTCGTCTTCTCCGATCATCAAACATTAATCTTGTCTACTCCCGATGTTCCTTCATGCAGGATCATTCTCTCGCTCAGCAGTAAATTTCATGGCCGGCTGCAAAACAGCCGTTTCCAACATCGTGATGTCTTGTGTTGTTCTTCTAACGTTAGTACTCATCACCCCATTGTTCAAGTACACCCCGAATGCTGTACTTGCTTCCATCATCATAGCTGCTGTGGCCGGCCTAATTGACATCGAAGCTGTAATACTTCTTTGGAAGATTGACAAATTCGATTTCGTTGCTTGCATGGGTGCCTTCTTTGGAGTCATATTTAATAGCGTCGAGATCGGTCTCCTAATTGCAGTAAGCTGATTAATTCAAGGAACTTTTTTTTTTTTTTTGTTGGTATTTTATGTTAATTTCTGTTTGCCTGAATGCCCAGAACTTAAAATTTTCCAACTTTTTGTGAATAAAAGGTCGCAATATCCTTTGCCAAAATCCTCCTGCAAGTCACCAGGCCACGAACTGCATTACTTGGGAAACTCCCAGGAACTAATGTTTACAGGAATGTGGAGCAATATTCCAATGCAACAACTGTTTCTGGCATTCTGATCATCAGAGTTGATTCTGCAATTTACTTTTCAAACTCCAACTACATTAAGGAGAGGTATTTATTTACTGTCAACAATTCTCCAAATTAGAACTGTGATTATAAAATATGCATCTATAAGAAAAATAAATATTTATAACGAATTATTTGTGACAAGAAAGATTATTTATAACCAAAATAATTGATAGAAAATTAATATTCATTTTACTGAAAAATATAATTCATCACAAATAAATAATTTTTTTTATAGTGGCGTGTGCACTGTTTTGTCTTAATAAATTAGAACAAGATCATTGCTTGAATCGAATTGTCTTAATTGCAGGATTTTAAGATGGCTAAGCAATGAAGAGGAGGAAGGAAAGAAACTAAACCAATCCAGAATTCAATACATTGTCATTGAAATGTCACGTAAGGAAGTCGTAGTAATTTCTCTAGTTCTGGTTTTGGTTCTGGATCATGTCATGCAGTAGTACTAAAGATTAACGTGTATAAATTTTGGATGATTGCAGCTGTTACTGATATTGACACTAGTGGGATCCATTCCTTCGAAGAATTACATAAGACTCTTCAGCACAGAGAAGTGCAGGTAATTATGGAGTGAAATTTGAAATTAATAAATATTATTTTTATAATACAAGAAAAATAGTATTTGTGATAGATTATTTGAAGTGAAAATAATTATTTGTAATTAAAATAAACTCATTTTAATAAAAAAATAATTATTTTTATAAAAAATAATTAGTCAAAAATAAATAATTTTCTTATATTACTAATATATATATATATATATATGAGATCAGATTAATATTTTGAATACTCTTTATGAAGTACGTAAATAACTAAACATCAACTATCAACGTGTTTTGTTGTTTTTTAAACAGCTTGTTTTAGCAAACCCAGCTCCAATAGTGATTGAAAAGCTGTACGAGTCCAAGTTCGTAAACTTAATCGGCGAGGAGAAGATCTTCCTATCAGTTGCAGACGCTGTCACAACACTCACTCCAAAAACTCAAGAACCATGATGCTAATTTAGGAGGGATCGAGGCAGCTGGTTTGAAATAATCGTGTAAATTCCTCTTTTTTTTTTTTTTTTTTTTGAGAAAATCCCAAATGCATGTTTAATGATCAAACGTTTCGTTGGGCATGCCGCCGAATGCATGCATCTTATTTTGCTTCTGTAGTTTTCTTGTTTTAATATTCTCCAAAACTTTCTTTCTGAGAATCATCGGTTTTTTTTTTTTTTTTCAAACAATTGTTCTATAATCTCTCTTCTTTTTTTATTTTTTTTAAGAAAAAGTTTTATAATCTCGATCAAAATTCTAAATTGGGATTTTTTTTTTTTTTTTTTTTCCTTTCTAATCTTCTAAATTGGGATTGAATGTACATTTATCTTGACCAATGGATGGAAGGCAATACGTGGAATTAATATTACAAAAGTACTGGGCTGATTAATTCTTCTTTGACCCGGCGGCCCCCGCGATACTCGATCTAGTCTTGCCAGATTGGTGCGTAAAATAATTTGTATATAATATTATTTATAGATAAAATAAAATAAGATAAATGTTTAAAATTGAATAAAATGTGATTATAATATATTTTTTTAATATTATTTTTATTTTGAAATTTTAAAAAAGTTATTTTAAAATTTAAAAAATTGAGTTATTTATTTTATTTTACCTAAAAAATTTAAAAAAATAATAAAATAAAATAAAATAAGATGATAAAAATATTTATAAAAACAAATCAAACCTTATTTTCCGGAGCAGGTCATATATTGCTCCAATATCTCTGCATTCATGAGTCATGATCACTACCATTTGCTCGAGATCATTATTCAACTAAAACACGTATCGAAAAATTAAAAAAACAACATATATTCTTCTGAATAGTAAACATCGATAACGCAGATCACCAAATACATATGACCAATATGAAATTAAGTAATTTTATTTTTATAAATAAAAACTGTCATAAATATAAAGATATTATATAAAAAAAACTAATAAATTAATCATATTACTTCATAATATTCATTAAATTTATTTTATAATAAAAATAATTTAATAATCTATAAATTTATTTTTATATAATATGTTTATGATTAAAACATTTTCCTTTTTAAAAATAAACTAGGCATCGCGATGATTACTACGGAGGAAACGCGTTAATGCCGCCTAGCTCCCTCTCCAGTAGACGCAGATTTGTATGCTCCGTCCTTGTCCTCCCTTTATAAATACTTACGTCGTATATACCTCCCACGCACGTTCTTCTAATTCATTCATCATCAACATCTAGCCTGGATCGCCAACGTTTGATCAATCGAAAAAAACCATGCATTTTTTGCCGAGCTCAATCCAAAGCATTCATGCTAAACCTAAACCATTCCTTTCCTGTCCACTTCCCCTCAAACGGCACGGGACCGGCCCCGTGCAGGCAGTATCTATCTCATGCAGAGCCACCACCAGTACTTTCTACGAGGTTCTTTCACTGAGTCCGGACAAGGCGAGCATCGACGAGGTAAAGAAAGCTTACAGAACCATGGCCCTTCGATATCACCCGGACGTTTGTCCTCCGCCCATGAAGGAAGAATCGACGAGGATGTTTGTCCAGCTGAATGCTGCATACCGGACGCTGTCGGATCCCGTGCTGCGCAAAGAGTATGACTGCAAAATACTAATGGAAGGTTTTGGGAGTAATTTCGGAAGAACATCCAGGATGAGTGTGGTCGATGATCATGGTCGTGGTACGAGAAGCAGGTGGCAACAACAAATTGTTGAGTTGAAGAGGAGGTCCAATTCTCGAATGGCTGATCAAAAAGAGGGGACATCATGGGGCAGTAGAATCAGGGCTCGCAACATGAGGAACAAGAATCAGTACTAATATTTTTAGGATAATGCTACGTACAGTTGTGGAATTACAAACGGCGTACTTGCTTTAGATAAAAAGTTAACTTTTTCACGTGGATCTCATATATTTTTACTTTTTTCCAAAGCGACTGCACGTTGCTTGCAGCTCCATGACTGTATCTATTATTTCTCATATTTTTATTCTATTTTCTTCATTAAATACTCCAATTAACTCCACCAATCATTATTTGTATTCTTTTCTTACTAAATATTTGTTATAGCAGTGTAAAATAGGCACCCACCATGTCTGCAGGGTGCAACTCCTTTGTATCATTCTTTATTAAGATATATGATCGATCCGTTAATTCACTATAAGAAAAACAAATTTTTAATTTCAATTATATGTTACCAACATGATTAATTGGAACGAAAATTTAATATATAACTGGTTTTAAAAACTTATTTTTCTTGTAGTGACGTTTGAATACAAATTATTAGTGCATTCATTTACACTTTTTATAACTTCCAAATTATTTCTTCTTTTTTGTCAAAAAGAAAAATTAATAATGTGGAAGTCTTATTAGACATGAGACCAATTAATTAATTAATTTCGGGGCTCTTTGGAAGGCCGAAAAGAAATACACATGAGTCATGATCTCTCATTTTTATAGGGGCGCTCGAATAATTAGGCCGCTTCATTCACAGAATAGAGAGCATTTAATCACAAGATCATGCAGTCCCATGTAGTTGAGAATATGATCATAATTAATCCTCGAAGATAATTTTTGTAGATCGAATTCCTAATTCAAACTACAAGCCTTCGACATATATTCCATTTTGTCCTTTTCTTTTGACGACTTGGTGCAAAAGCGCGTCAAAAGTTCACTTCATACTTAAAAAAGAAAAAATATTTGTTACAGATTATTTATGACAAAAATAATTATTTATTATAAAAGTAAATTTATTTTAATAAAAAATAATTATTTTTTGCAGGAAATACTTGACTACGGATTAAAAAAAATTATAATATCACTAAATAAATAAATGAACAAAATTAGATAGTACTTTCAGAAGACTTACGTTGTTGAAATCAAATGAATTTTAGGAGGACTAATGACGGCTAAAATTTATATTTTAGTATATATATATATATATATATATGAAAAAATCTATTCATCCTCTTACTATTTACACAATTTTTACACATAGTACATTATTTTATTTTATTTTTAATTAAATATTTAATATATAAATAATGAATAAAATAATTTAAATAATTTAAAAATAACAAATTCAAAACAAAATTTAAAAAAATTTAAAAAAAATAAAAAATAATGGCGCGTAGAGATTGAAAAATTGTATAGAAATACGTACATGTATGTGTTTATGTAAAGCCGGCAATAAAGTTATATATTACAATATTACAAAAGGAATTTAAAAGAGGCATGATAAGACTCACAGGCCACTTGCAATCCTCTTAATTTGAATGATATAACCAATGTCATGAATTTGCAATCCTCTTTGAATGATGTAACCAGCGTCAATATTTCACTGCCGACCGGTCATATTAATTTTATGTTATTTTCTTTTCTTTTTTTGCGACATAGTTGGAAACGGTTGGTGATCAAGGTGTCGATGAGACTGGTCTCAGAGGACATCCGGAACTTGCCATGAAACTAGACGTACTCACTGTTGTTCTTTTAAATATATACTTATTTGGCTAAACGGTTGGTTGACGAGCTCAATTGAAATTAATTTAATTTAATCTAATTTTTTAATAAATCTTACATTCAAACACTTAATTCTTATATTACTAAATTTATCTCAACTCAAAATCTCTTTATACATAAAGACTCACAACCTTTTTCAATTCAACATTTATTTAAGACTCACAAAATATATTTCTATTCCGTCTTAATGTGAGGTTATTTAATTTTGTATTTGGACATGATTGTTTTGTCTTAGGATAAAGTGCTGTCACTCACATAATTTATCGATTGAGAGTTACAATAATGGATTAAACCGTGTCAATCACAAAGAAACTTGTTTATTGAAAATCTTCTAAAGTAGTAATTATCTTGTATTTTATATGTCTCTAGTCACAGTTGTAATATTCCATTATGAATGAATGAAATTTGTTCTATCTTAAAAAATTAAAAAAATCACTGCCGACCAAGAACTCTAGTCATATTAATTTATCTTTTTCTTTTATTTTTTCGACATAGTAGGTAACGGTTGGTGAAGGGGTCGTTGAGATTAGGGTTGAACAAATATACCGTTATTGATAATCGACCGTTTTTTTGAATCTTTCCAACCCGATTAACCTGACCTGATAACCCGAAAGGTCGGAAACGGAATTACCCATTACTGACAATCGTTCGATTTTACATACCAGAGAAAGCCTCCATTTTTCAATCGTCTCTCTCTCTCTCTCTCTCTCTCCACCCTACCCGCCACCTCAAATTGCTGGCATCCACCTCCAGACCCTGCCGGACCAAGCTTCCCCGTCGCCGACATCTACCTTAACATTTGACATTGAGGTCTCTGTCGTTGATCTTGATGGGTATTCTAAAATTCGCTCGATCTCTTTCACTATTTTGTAAACACGCATCTTTCACTAAGCTTGAAGTCTCTCCTGCCGGAACAAGCTTCTCATCGTTGGCGTCCACCTTAACTCGCACGCACGCACGCATCATCACCTAATCACGCACAGAGACCAGAACCAATTCAGGAAAAATGTTTGGGTGATTTTTTTTTTTTTACGTTGGATTTTGGTTTTCAGAAGGGTTAGGGTTTTTTTAAAAGCAAGGGATACTGATAGGGTTTGATTTTTTTTTATTTTTGGTACGAATTAAGCTTTTGAGTTCGGATTTTTTGAAGGACTATTCTTGCAACTTGTGAATGAAGCTTTTGCGTTTATGAAACCGTTGAGTGATTTGGGAATTGCCGAATTAGGTTTTAAAAAAAAAACAAAGGAAGGAGATGAAGAAAATGGGTTATTGGTTAATCAGGTATTTAGTGAGCGGAATAGATAAGTTATTGAGTCGAGTCGAAATTTGTTGGTTCGGGTCAGATGTACAACTCTAATTGAGATCACCGGTCTCAGAAAAGGAAGAAAATTGCCAGGAAACTAGACGAACTCACCATTTTTCTTTTAATTATATACTCACTTGGCTAAATAATTCATTGGCAGCAAAATAGGAAAAATGGAAATTAAAATCACGACAAACGACATTTATTTTTAAAGGAAGATATGTTGTTGATCGGCATTGGCAAAGACAGTTTATTTGAGAACATAATTTTTTTCGGATTATTTTGCAATTACTTATTATTTTACTATAATTTTCGTTCCCATTCATAGATCCTCTACAAATGAAGCTTTACAAACGGAGACTATGGTCGCTTGCAAAGCCCGATGATGCCCAAACAGAGCCTAAGGTTGCCTGTAGCCCGATGGTGAGACAGGCTATATATTTTGAGACTATGTGGGCCTAATTATTGTTGGAAATCAACACGCAATTGAAGAAACTGGAGGCTTCTGGAAAACGGCACCGTCAGTTAGGGGTGATCCCCGCCCTACCGGGGGCGGGGTCCCCCTATCACCGCCCCCGCCCCCGCCTGGGCGGGGAATCAACCTTTAAAATCCGCACCCCGCCCCCGTATAGGCGGGGCGGGGTACCCCGCCCTGTAGCGGGGCCAGCGGGGGCGGCTCCTTCCGCCCGCCCCCCGCTACCGCCCCCTATTGGGCCTGCCCACATATGAACAGTTTTGGGCCTTTCGGCCCAGATCAAATTTCTAGGCCATTTTTGACCCAGAAAATTATCAAACCTGATTTAATTTCACAATAACAAATATAATTATATTAAATACTAAGTATTTATCATTACTAAAGTCTAAAGTGACAAAGTCATTTAAAAAAAACATCAATAAAAATCTAAAAGTTAAAAATAGTAAAAGTTAAAATTTAAAAATAAAGATTACTAGAAGTCTAGACTAGTTACTAAACTATTACAATTTACAAATTTACAATAATACAAATTAATACTACAAAATACAAAATTACAAATTGTGCTATTAACTATTAGCATTATACAGTTACAAATTTACAATTTACAATTTACAAGATCATAAGAAATAAGATTGATAACATTGGTCGTTGGACACTGGTGATTGGATTTTGGGCCGTAATACAAACTTGGATGGAGATTGTGGGGTTGTTGGGCCTTAATCTTAACCTGCAATAATAAGTTAAAAAATAATTAGAGTGCAAATATAAAGTTATAAGTTATAAACATGAAAAAAAAAATTATTAAAAATACTAAGTTACTAACCAAGATTAAATTGTGTTATTAACTTGGAAGATGTGTTGACAATTGACATACAAAATGATACTGTCATAGAAAATGTCAAAACTCATAATCAATAATTACAAAATAATTAGATACTAACATTACAAATATTATAAAATTATAAATGTAAACAACAATTGGTAAAATAAATTGTGTAAAGTGCAAATCATGGTGAATTGGTGATGGACAGGGACTGGTAGATGAGGTAGGTCATACTGCAGCGGAGGTAGCTGTTGATGGTGTCCCAGGTGTTGGCGCCACAGTCGCTACAAGTTACAACAAATAAATGTAAAATCTCTGTAACATTAAATTTAATTAAATAAATATAAAATAATGTAAATATTTATTCAAGTGACAATTTACCAGATCCAGACTGATCAGTAGCCTCGTCCTCGGCCTCAACCGGATCATAATCAAGAACCTCTGGAATATGAATTTCAGCACCCGTGATCCAATTCTGTGTACAAATCAGAGACTCGACAGTGATAGGATCTAATGAGCTCCGGAAAGGATCTAATACGCACCCTCCAGTGCTAAAGGCCGACTCTGAGGCTACTGTACTGATTGGGATGGCCAAGATACTGCGAGCAACCTTTGAAAGTACGGGGTATTTGGGGACATTCATCTTCCACCAAGCTAATATATCAAAATCTCGTACAAATGGATGGAGATCCAATGCCAAATATCTGTCTACCTCTGACTGGGCATCTGTGGTGGAACCCATAAAATCCAAGGGGGTCGACTCCATCTTGTCACCCCAATCCATTTTACGTTTTTTTCCACGTCTAGCATCTGCACCTAATGGGGGATACTTGTGGCTGTAGGTGCTGCAATACTACCACCTCCCACGATAGTGAACTCATCAAATAATCTAACAAGCGTTTCCTGAGCCCGAGATGCAACAGCCGACGCACAATCCTTGCCAATTGCATCAGTCAACCCAAATACCATGCCTTTCACCTTAAACCGTGGGTCAAGGACACATGCAACATATAACAAGATATTGGCTTTATCAAACTCTTCCCCCCAATACTTGTCAAATTTTTCCATCATGGTCCTAGACATCTCCCGCAATGTGGTGTTACTACCCGCTGCAATATCATCTAATTCTTCTTTCACCTTGGCTATTTGTTGACAAAATTGATGTGCCATGGGATACAAAAAACCAGATAAAACCTTAGTAACATCGTAAAAAACCCTCAGAAACTCTACAAAAATAGATACAACCTCACAATCATTAGACAAAGGGTGCCCCAACTTTTCATCAAAATACTTGACATATTGTATGTCTTCATTACCCAATGTATCAAATGCCAACTTATACTTCTGGGCCGCCTCTAACATCAAAAAGGTTGAGTTCCACCTCGTAGACAAATCAGTGCAAAGACCTTTTTTACATGTTATACCCACAGTAGTTGCATCAACTTTGAACCTAGCCAATCTAGCAGGAGAAAATCTGACCCATCTAACAGCAGTCCTGACCCGAGCAACCGAGTCACCAAACTTATCCAAGCCATCACCCACAATCAAATTAAGAATATGTGCTACACATCGCACATGCAAGTAATCCCCACCCAAAATTGTTCTACTCGCATTATTCATGAGAGCCTTAAGATGTCTCATTGCAATATCGTTAGCCCCGGCATTATCAACCGTGCAAGTACAAACCTGAGTCAACCTCCATTCTCTTATAACTGCCTCTAAGGCCTTCCCTATCGTCTCACCTTTGTGATCAGTGGTTTGACAAAATTTAAGGATCTTCTTATGCAATGTCCAACCCCCATCAACCCAATGCACAGTCATACACATAAAATTAAGATTATTACAAGAAGTCCAACAATCAGTGGTGAGGCAAACATTCTCCCCCGCCAATAAACCCCTCAACTTCTCTTTTTCTGACCGATAAAGTTTTTTAACATCTCTTGCCACCGTGTGGCGAGAAGGAATATTAAATCTTGGTTCCAAGTACCTAGAATAAGCTTGGAACCCTTTCCCATCAACCACTTGGAAAGGCATCTCATCTATAATAATCATGCGAGCTAGGTGTGTCCTAGCCTCGTTAGGATCGTATTTTATGTACCCCTTTAATGCCAACTCTCCACTACTTCCCTCGCCCATTTTTTTAAATCCAACTTCAAGCCTGGATTGGGTCTTCTCTACCAAAGATTTTAAAATTGGGGATTTCTTGCACTGTTCCTCCAAGTGCAATTTTATCTGGGAAGTGCCATGTCTCTTGTAGTGGCACCCATAAATTTTGCCATAATAGCTGCATTTGGCTTTTGGATCATTGGGGTCACCACCTTCTATCTTGGTAACATGAGCCCAAATTATGGATGGGGTTTTCTTGCTAGACTGCTTGGGGGCGGGGCAAGTGGTAGTGGTAGGAGTATGGTCAGGGGTCTCAACCGGAAGGGGAGTACTAGTAGGGTTAAGGGTAGTGGTAGTAGTAGTGGTAGTGGTCGGGATAGGGTTAGGATTAGGGCCGGAGGTACCCAAGGCTCCCTCCGGGGAGCTCGCACTAGAGTCTTCTAGACTTTCCATTTACAACAAATCTGAAATTATAATAAATGCAACACAAATGGTCATACAAAATATCATAGACTCAAATCTCAAGCCTAGATAATTATTTTCAATATTTTGTAAGTTATAATAATATTTTATTTATTTTTATCTTCATATATCAGTAAGTCTATACACACAATCTTCTATGTGAAGCTGTAAATAAAATTTATAATTATTCTTAAGTTGCACTATAATTTACATAATATCTATTATGAATGTATAGGTTTTTGTTTTTGTTTTTATTATTAATTAATCTATCATATAGTCTGATGAGTATTAAATATATTGATACTCACCATATATTTTTATAATATATACACTTATCAAAAATATATATAAGATATTTTATAATAATATTATAAGATGAGGATGCTTTTATAAAATAATGTTCCTTTTATAAAGTGTTTTACAAAAAATATTTTATTTAAAATATTATTGTGAAAATGTAATAAAAAATATTGTGTATAAATTATTTTTTATAAAACGACGCCATTGGACAACAATAAAAAAATAACAGTTTTTTGTTGCTTTTCTTTCTGAGTAATTTTGGAGTCTTTGGACTAGTTTGGCTTGTTTTACATTTTATTGGACCTATGTTTTGCACTTTTTTTTTTCATGTTATAAAAATGTTAGCTATAGATGTTTGCACAATTTGGACAGCAAAGTTTCAAACCTTAAAAAATACCAAAATTTTCATTATCTCAACAAAAGATAGCTTCAACACATTCTAAATTACATCCAATCTAAAAAACTATGAAATACATTCAGCCATCCAATCTAACAAAACCAAGGCATCCAGCCATCCACTCAACAAAAAACTATGAAATACATTCAAAGGTTGATCGTTTGAGACTTTGAGTACATTCAGATTCATATAACAAAACTAAGGCATCCATGATCCAGCCATCCACTCTCAATTACATCCAATCTAAAAATAAATAAAAAACTATGAAATATTATGAAATAAAAGCAGCAAAGCTTCACTGATCACTCCATTCTTCAAAGCTTCAATCCAATCTTCAAACCGAAATGGAATCGGGTGTCTCATAAAAATAATTGTAACGATGTAATCACACAATCAAATAATTGTAATTATAATAAAATAAACTCAAATCAACAATTTAAATTTTAATAAATTAAACACAATCACATAATCCAACACAATCACACTTCACAGTTCAAACACATGCACAATCGGCCTCCACAGCACACGGTTCACAAACACCAAACCCATCCTCTATCAACTTCTCCATTTCCATATGTTTTCAAGAATCAAAACGAAAGAAATCTTCAAATTAGGGTTTAGGTGAAACGGAATCACTTACCTTGGTGGAGATTGGAGGAATCGGAGAGGGAGAAACCGGAGAAATTCGGGGACGAAGGAGATGGATTCTTGCCGAGGGTGGCGTGGGGATGCGACGGCGGAGTGGCTGCAACGGCGTGGCTGATGGGGCGATTTTAGGCTAGGGTTCGGCGATTTTAGAGAGAGAGTGAGAGGGAGACGAGGGAGAGAGAGAGAGAGAGATGAGGTCGGGGGCTGGGGCTGGGGGGTTTAACGAAACTTTTATATAAAACGACGCCGTTTTATATAAAACGGCTTCGTTTTATTTAATAAAATTTAAAAAAAAAAAAACCCAGATGACAAAACGACGCCGTTTTAAGTCATCTGGGTTTTTTTTTTTATATATATAATATATTAAATATTTAATATATGCGGGGCGGGGGCGAGGTATTACGGGGACGGGGTCATTTGTATACTGCCCCCGCCCCCGCCATCTGGCTAAATACCGGGCGGGTTTTACCCCGTTATTGTTAATCGGGCGGAGTAACCCGCCCTCGCTATGCGGGGCGGGGCGGAAGACGGGCGGGGCAGCGGGTGCGGGTACCCGCTGCCCACCCCTACCGTCAGTAGCAGTTGGAAGGTAGGCGCCGCCGGAAAATTCAAGAATGGAGGCCGCCGGAATTCTACCGTCATTTACACGTTCACACTATTTCTTTCTCCTATAAATACATGTACGATTATAATGAGAAAGAGAGTCGGAGGTGAGATCCGTTTGAGAGATTAGAAGAGAGAAACCATTGTAAATAATTGGTTTGTTGTTTAATACAAATTCTCCTCTTTGTGTGTGTGGATGTAGGCTAAATTGGCCGAATCACGTTAAATTCTGGTCTCCATATTATTTGTGAGCTTCCGCCGATCCCAACAAGTGGTATCAGAGCCGGTAGAAGGCCGGATTTATGAATTTTCGTAAAATACCCATTTTTAAACTTGATCGAAATCAAGTTTGGAGGATACCATCAGATTCCTCAGGTCAAGACGAAAATTTTGGTGAAAATTTCGTCTCAAACGGACACCGGACGAAGCTACACGCTCCACACGCGCCAACTCGGCCACGGCAACGCGCCGGCCACGGGACCCACGCGCCACACGCGCACGCAGTGAAGAAGACAAGCTCCGACCCATTAAATCCGGGTGATCCGACCCGAACCGATTTGACCCGATTTTTCGACCCGCTACAATAACCCAACGGATAAGGAATATTCTGTCGGTATATTTCGTCGCCGGCAGCATATTCCGTCACCGGCAGGAATATTCTGGTACAGAAATATTCCGGTGACTTGTAGAATATTCTGGTGACCGGAGAGAATATTTCGGAGACGTCAAAAGAATATTCCAGTAACGTCAGAGAATATTCTGTTTCAGAAGGAATATTCCGTTTTTCTTATTTTTCAGGTTTTCGGCACAATTTTGATCGGTTTGGAACGAGACAAGAGTCGTTTCCAAGGTTTTCTACCGTTTCGACCGCAACGGTGAGCTCCATTTGTTGAGATTCAACTCCAAACGTTGAAAAAAGGTCACTCAAATCAGAGATTAAAGCCGAACTGATGGAGGACTCGGGAGCAAGTGCGATGATAAAGCTAACATCTACAAATTATGCACTATAGAGACCTCGAATGGAAGATCTCTTGAATTGTAAAGATCTCTTTGATCCAATTGAAGAGAAAAGCGTAAAGCCAGATGATGTAGCGGAAAAAGACTGGCATAAGTTGAATAATAAAACTATTGGTCAGATCCGATAGTGGATTAACCATAGTGTTTTTAATCATGTTGCACAGGAAACGGATGCCTATCAGTTATGGAAAAAGCCGGAAAACATGTATCAGGCAAAACTACTCGGAACAAGGCATTACTAATGAGACGCCTTGTCAACTTGAAACTCAAAAGCGGCATCTCAGTGGCCGTACACACCAACGAGTTTCAGAATCTTGTAAATCAACTTGCATCCGTAGATTTCAAGCTCAGAGATGAAGAGCAGTCTCTACTACTTCTTAGTTCCCTACCAGATAGCTGGGAAACGCTAGTGGTCTCACTTAGTAATTCAGCTCCAGATGGAAAGCTCACCATGTCAATGGTGATAGACGCCTTGTTTAATGAAGAGGCTAGACGAAAGGAGATTGGAGGAGACGAGACAGATGCCTTTGTAACAGAAGGAAGGCATCAGAGAAATAGTAGAGGTAGAAGTCGAGAAAGGAACAGAAGTCAAAGTAAAGGGAGATCCCAAAGTCGCGGTAAACAGCAAAAGAAGGGAAAATGCTTTTATTGTGGTATTGAAGGCCACTTTAAAAGAGAATGTCGAAAGCTGCAGAAGGAGCAGAAGGAGCAAAATCAGCCAAGCAATCAGTCAAAGCACGAAGAAGGCGAAGCTGCAGTGACGCTTTCTGGAGATAGTGTACTCCTTTCCGCTGGTGAAGAATCTTGCTTGCACGTTTCAAGCGAGGAAGCCAAGTGGGTAATAGATACAGCAGCATCCTATCATGCCACTCCTTGTAAGGATTTATTCAGTACTTACAAGGCAGGAGACTTCGGTACAGTCAAGATGGGAAATTCGAGTTTCTCAAAGATCGTGGGCATCGGAGATGTCAAAATAAAAATCAATGTTGGCTGTACTATGGTGCTAAATGACGTTCGGCACGTACCCGATCTTCGACTCAACCTAATTTCTATAAGAACCCTTTATCAACAGGATTACAAGAGCATCTTCAGCAACAATGCTTGGAAATTGAAGAAATGAGCAATGGTTGTTGCACGGGGACATGTCTGTGGCACTTTGTACAAATTAAATGCTAAGATATGTGCAAACAGTCTCAATATAACTGAAGATGATACATCACCAAACTTGTGGCATTGGAGACTTGGCCACATGGGAGTAAAATGGGTGTTTATGCTTGCAAAGAAAGCATTGATTACAGTAAACAAAGGTATTGCTCTCAATTCTTGTGAATACTATTTATTTGGTAAACAGCATAGAGTTTCATTCCAAACATCTGCTGGAAAAATATCAGAGTTATTGAGCTTGGTACACGCTGATTTTTGCGGTCTTTTTGAAGTTGAATCACTTAGAGGTAACAAATATTTTGTTACTTTTATTGATGATGCTTCACGAAAAGTGTGGGTGTATTTCCTAAAAAGGAAAGATCAAGTTTTTGAGCAATTCAAAAACTTTCATACCATGGTAGAAAGAGAAACTAGCAAGAAGCTGAAATGCTTTCGAACAGACAATGGAGGTGAATATACTTCTCGAGAGTTCAGAGAATACTGCTCCAGACATGGCATCAGACACGAGAAGAGTGTCCCCTATACCCCACAACACAATGCAGAACGGATGAACCGGACCATTGTGGAATGAACCAGATGCATGTTGAGTATGGCAAAATTGCCTAAGCCATTCTGGGGTGAAGTAGTAAAAGTAGCCTGTTACCTGATCAACAGAACACCGTCAGTTTCACTGCAGTTTGAAGTCTCAGAGATGGTGTGGTCAGGCCGCAAGATTTCATACTCTCATTTAAGAGTATTTGGGTGCAAATATTTGCACATGTATCCAAGGAGAAAAGACAGAAACTTGATGAAAAGTCTACTCCATGTTTTTTCATCGACTATGGAAATGAAGAGTTTGGATACAGATTATGGGATCCAAAAGTGAAGAAGGTCATCAGAAGCAGGGACGTAGTGTTTCATGAAGACCAGATGTTTGGATCAGAACAAACAACTCCAAGTGCTCCAGAACCAGCTCCGAGTTCACTACCACTTCAGTCTGTCTCAAACACTAAAGATAGACAGGAAGTTTCCCCAGAAGAAGAAGAGATACTTACAACGGAGAAACCACCACTGAGCAGGGGGAGCAGTTGCCTTCTCCATCAGAAACTGCAGAGTTTCCACAGTTGTCAGGTGATCAACCTCAGCAGGACAGATCCTCTAGAGGGCGATTGTTGATTCCGTCACGAAGATATCCGGAATCAAATTATATTCTTCTTATAGATCAGAGGGAGCCAGAAAACTTCTAGGAGGCAATATCTCATCCAGATAGAAACAAATGGATGTAGGCTATGCAGGATGAGATGAACTCGTTACAGAAGAATCAGACTTATGAGCTGATGGAACTTCCAAACGATAAGAGAGTACTGAGAAACAAATGGGTGTTCAAGCTGAAAAATGATGGCAAGCAGGTGAAGCACAAAGCTCGCTTGGTCTTCAAAGGATTCCAGCAGAAGAAAGGAATCGACTTTGATGAGGTATTTTCACCTGTTGTGAAGATGACTTCAATTCGAGTGGTACTCGGATTGGTGGCAAGTCTTGACTTGGAGCTTGAACAGATGGATGTGAAGACAACATTTCTTCACGGCAACCTTGATGAGGAAATTTACATGGAGCAGCCAGAAGGCTTCCAAGTTCCTGGAAAGGAACATTTGGTCTGCAAGTTGGAAAAGAGCCTTTACGATTTGAAGCAGGCTCCCAGACAGTGGTATAAGAAGTTTGACTCATTCATGATGAGTCATGACTACAAGAAAACTGCTGCAGATCAGTGCATTTACATCCGAAGATTTTCAGAAGGTGACTTCGTGATGTTACTGCTCTATGTTGATGACATGCTGATTATTGGAAAAGATCCATCCATTATCAGGAAGCTAAAGAAGGATCTCTCCAAAGTCTTTGAGATGAAAGACTTAGGACCTGCCCATCAGATTTTGGGCATGAGGATCACTCGTGACAGGAAAAAAAAAAAGCTATGGCTGTCACAGGAAAAGTATGTTGAACAAATACTAAGAAGGTTCAACATGGAGAAGGCAAAGCCAGTCAGTACTCCACTGGCTAATCACTTCAAATTGAGCAAAAGCTCATGTCCCTCATCACCAGAAAAGGTTCAAGAAATGGCTACAATACCGTACTCCTCAGCAGTAAGAAGTTTAATGTACGCCATGGTTTGTACCAGACCTGACATCGCTCACGCTGTTGGAGTTGTAAGCCGTTTTCTTTCAAATCCAGGGAAAGAACACTGGAAAGCAGTACAGTGGATTCTCAGGTACCTTAAAGGTATATCAAAGTTGTGCTTGTGCTACGGGGGAGCTAACCCAGTCTTGGATGGCTATACAGATGCTGATATGGCAGGTGATCTTGATGGGAGAAAATCTACATCAGGATATTTTTACACATTTGCAGGTGGAGGTGTATCATGGCAGTCCAAACTGCAGAAATGTGTGGCTTTATCTACAACAGAAGCAGAGTATATTGCTATAGCAGAAGCAGGTAAAGAAATGTTGTGGCTAAAGAGGTTCCTCCAAAAAATGGGAGTCAGTTAAAAAGAGTACAGAATCTATTGTGATAGTCAAAGTGCTCTTGATCTGAGTAAAAACTCGATGTACCACTCTCGAACAAAGCACATCGATATTCGGTATAACTGGATACGTGAAGTAATGGAGCAACAGCTATTGAAGCTTGTAAAAATTCATACAAAGGAGAATCCAGCGAACATGCTAATAAAGGTAGTCACATACGAAAAACTTGAGCTATGTAAAAACATAGTCAAGTTAAGTACCTTGAACTAAAATGTGTCAGAATATCCTCCATTTGGTGTTGAGGGGGAGATTGTTGGAAATCAACACGCAATTGAAAAAGCTGAAGGCTTCTGGAAGATGGCACCGTCAGTAGCAGCTGGAAGGTAGGCGCCGCCGGAAAATTCAAGAATGGAGGCCGCCGGAATTCCACCGTCATTTACACGTTCACACTATTTCTTTCTCCTATAAATACATGTAAGATTGTAATGAGAAATAGAGTCGGAGGTGAGGTCCGTTAGAGAGATTAGAAGAGAGAAATCATTGTAAATAATTAGTTTGTTGTTTAATACAAATTCTCCTCTTTGTGTGTGTGGATGTAGGCTAAATTGGCCGAACCACGTTAAATTCTGGTCTCCATATTATTTGTGAGTTTCTGTCAATTCCAACAATTATGTCCCAATAACCATTTAAAAAAAAAAACTATGTCCCAATAATGAATAGCTTGTAAGCCGGCGGGCATTTATTGAAGAGAAAGGGTGCCATCAGCCATGGCAATCTCAAGGCTACGAAGTGAGTAAAAAAATCTTTATTCCAGATGTTTCCTTACCGGCAATCATTTTCACCCTATGGGTGTCAAGACTTGCAAGAAAGAGAAAACAGCCTGACAAACTTTATTCTATTTAGCAAAGAGACATAAAAGACACGTGTCATCCACTACTTTGAATCAGCTCATCCGCAGTGAAGGAGAACGACATCGTTAACTTGCCCAGATGCCACTTATTGAAACGCAACGTATTGTTTGGACTTAAAACGCACAACTTAACCGAAGTCCCCAAACGGCACCATATGTCCACTAGTAACAACGCTGCGTTTTAACTTCGTTTATTGACTCGACACGACCGAAACCCCTGAAGCTTCTCACTTCACTCGATGCCTCAGTTCTAACTCATCTCAAAGCCAGCTTCGAACCTTCATCTTCTCCCATGAATATCCAAGGCCATTACAGCATCTATTTTAACATAAAGATAGGATTCACCCTTTAGATCAGAATGAAACATTACACATAACATCAAAGCTACATTGGTATCTCTATGCCAAAATAGAAAACAGCACATATTAGTGTTTCCAATCAAAATAGGATCGAAGCATGCCAGCACCAGGAGCAGCAATAGGAGACACTGCAAAACAACAAAACCCACAAAATTAATCACTAATCCAAACAAATAAATTCATTAATCAAGATGAATGACAACAATTGTACTTTTATGTCAAAAGTCAAACCAAGTCCTAATATGATAAATCGCTTATAATTTTTCAACATATATAAAAGAGTAATGATATCTAAAATTGTGAAATATATATTATATAATTGTTTTGAGAAAAAGTAAAATTTATTATAAAAAAAATTAACTTTTTTATATAAATGGTATATTTATTTACTATTTTCAAAAGTGATTACATATATTTACCTCGACTGCAACCCCCACGATCTGTTTCACAAAAGTAACTTCAGAAAGAAAATGGGAAAATAAAGAAAATCTAGAAGTACTGGGGTATCACAAAAGTCACTAACGTGCACAGTTAATGGGATCGGAGATATTGCAAGCAGAGGGGAGGGACATAGCCTTTGTGATATTGAGGACAACACCTAGAGAAGCACTGTTCTTGAATGCTTCACAGAGACAATCAACATCAGTCTTGATCACCGTCTTGAGGCCGGCACAGCAATTTCCCTCCGGCTTGGTTGTGGTGCTACCGTTGGAAACAAAGGACAAGCAGCCAGCCATGTTCAAGATCAGGCTGATACAGTCCACAGACGGCGCTGGGGCGGCGTTGTCTGAGGACCCAAGATGGGCAAAATCAACTGCCCAGATGGCCAGCACGCAGAGAACAAAAGAAAGGCTTAGCTTTGCTGCCATTTTCGCAAAATAGCGTGAGAGATATTGGAGGAGGAGGAATTGGGAGAAGTTGGAGAATGTGGGGTTATTTAGGAGGGATAATCGAGGTAGCTGGTTTGAAATACTCAAGTATATTCCTCTCTTTTTTATCAAAAAAACAAAACAAAACAAAAAAAAAAAGATTTTTTGTGATCAAACGTTTTGTTGGGCATACCGCCGCATGCATGCATCTTGTTTTGCTTCTGTAATTTTCTTGTTTTAATATTCTCGAAAACTTTCTTTCCGAAGAACCATCAGTTTCTTTGATCCCAAACAAGTTTTATATATGATCTATATATTATAAATTGGGATTGAATCCATTTATAATCTTGACCAATGGATGGAAGGCAATACGTGCCGGAATTAATGTTATAAAACTGCCTGATTAATTCTTCTTTGACCCCCCAGCGATAGATATTAGATATCCTCGACAATACTCGATCTATTAATCTTGCTGGTCATCATCATCAGATGCCTCAATTTTAATCGTTAGTGATGGCATAAGTGTCATCAATTTATGTATTAGAGGATATATGTGTAATTTCTGCCTTTTGAGATCAGTCTGTATCTAACGGTCAAGAAGTGACCATGTGTTTAATTGTTGCTCATCCGGATGACTGTAATATTTACTATCTTGGCTACGTGTAATAATCCTAGATGATCTAGGGCTGCCTCAGTGATGACCTATAAATAGTTTACGATGACACTGTAGACGGCAGATGAAAATATCGAGAGAGCTGAGGCGATTTGAGCTGTGACTGAGAGGCGATCTAGGGTTTGCAAGAAAAGCTTGTGAATCTCCGTGAGTGAGAGCGAGAGCTGAGGTCTCAGTGAGAGACCTGAATCTTGTAACCTGTTCTTGGTGCATCTTTGAAGAGAATAAAATGATCTCTGGCCAGTTCCCCCTGTGGATGTAGATTCGAAAGGATCGAACCACGTTAAATCTGTCTTCTTGGTAATTTTGTTCTATTTTTCTTGCTGTTTTATTTTGTGGATCTATTATCTGGTTTTTCATTCAATCTTGGCTGAGTGAAGTATTTAGTGTTAATCTCTAACCCTAAATACAACAAGTGGTATCAGAGCCCTGGTTGAGATGGGTTCTGCTAAGTTTGAGGTGAAAAAATTCACGGGTAAAAACGATTTTGGTCTTTGAAGGATCAAAATGAGGGCTCTGTTAGTGCAGCATGGTCTCCAAGATGCACTTCTTGGAGACAAGAAGCTGCCTAAGGGGTCCTCAGAGGAGAAATTGATCTCATCCTCCACTGAGAAGTGTAGACCCGAGATATTACAAAAGGCACACAGTGCCATGATTCTTTCCTTAGGTGACAAAGTGTTACGGGAGGTTGCTAGTGAAGAGTCAGCTGCAGGGATTTGGTTGAAATTAGAAAACCTCTATATGACCAAGTCCCTGGCCAATCGTCTTCATAAGAAGACTAAGCTGTATACCTTCAAGATGACCCCGAGTGCTTCCATTGAAGATCATCTGGATGAGTTTAATAAGATCATCCTAGATCTTGCTAACATAGACATCAATATAGATGAAGAAGATCAGGCCATACTGTTATTGAGTTCCCTTGATAGTACATATGCTAACCTGAAAGAAACAATCATGTATGGCAGAGAGAGTCTATCTCTAGATGAGGTGCAATCAATATTACATGCAAGGGAACTTCAGAACAATCCTGATCCTAAACCACAAACTGGTGATGGGTTAGTGGTTAGGGGAAGACCTGAGAAACCTAGTCATAAAGGAAAGAAAAATAGGAGTAGATCCAAATCAAAGGGAAAGCAACTGAAGTGTTTCCTCTGTCACAAAGAGGGACACTTCAAGAAAGATTGCCCTGAAAAGAATTCAAGAGAGGGGGCTAAGACTAAAACTGAAGGGAATGCATCTGTTGCATTGGATGGCTATGAGAGTGCTGAGGTGCTCTGTATCTCAGAGACTGAATCTGAAAATGAATGGATTTTAGATTCAGGTTGTTCTTTCCATATGTGTCCTAGCAAGCCTTCGTTTGAAACTTTCTCAAATATTGATGGTGGTTATGTCATGCTTGGAAATAATAAGTCTTGTAAAATTCTTGGAATTGGTTCAATTAGATTAAAATTGCATGATGGTATGGAAAGAATACTAAAAGATGTAAGATACATACCTGAACTCAAGAGGAACTTAATTTCTCTGGGAATGCTTGATAAATCTGGTTGTTCCTTCAAGTCTGAGTCTGGTATCCTGAAGGTAACTAGAGGGTCCTTAATAGTGATGAAAGGGGAAATAAAGAATGGCCTTTATACTCTTGTAGGCCAAACTATTATAGGACATGCCTCTGTTGTCCAGAAGCCTTGTGACAATGAGACTGTGCTCTGGCACAAGAGGTTAGGTCATGTTAGCTATAGGGGCCTGAAGGAACTCCAGAAACAGGGGTTACTTGGTGGCAAAGACCTAGGTGATCTTCCCTTTTGTGAAGACTGTATATTAGGCAAGTCCACAAGAGTTAGTTTCAGACCCAGTACACAATTAACCATGAGAAGCTTGGATTATATCCATTCTGACCTGTGGGGACCTGCTAGGGTTAGCTCCCATGGTGGGGGGAATTACTTCCTATCCATTATTGATAACCATTCTAGGAAGGTGTGGGTTTATATCCTCAAACAGAAAAGTGATACCTTTAATAAATTTAAAGAGTGGAAAACCTTGGTTGAAAATCAAGTGGGGAGAAAAGTTAAGAAGCTTAGGACTGATAATGGGCTTGAGTACCTATCAAATGAATTTAATAACTACTGCCAAAAGGAGGGAATTGCAAGGCATAGGACAGTAAGGGAGACACCCCAACAAAATGGCTTAGCCGAGAGAATGAATAGAACAATTCTTGAGAGGGTTAGATGCATGCTGTCTAATGCCAAATTACCAAAAACTTTTTGGGCAGAGGCAGTTACTACTGCTGTGTATTTGATAAACAGAAGTCCATCCACTGCCCTAAACTTCAAAACCCCTCAGGAGTTATGGACTGGTAAGCCCTCTGATTATAGTAATCTGAGGGTATTTGGATGTGTTGCCTATGCACATACAAAAACTGACAAACTGGAACCAAGGGCAGTGAAGTGCATCTTTGTTGGATATTCAGAAGGTATAAAAGGTTACAAACTTTGGATAGAGGAACCTGGAAAACAAAAATGCATAATAAGTAGAGATGTGACCTTCAATGAGTTACAAATGGCCAGGTCTCAACTGACTACTGCTGAGACACAACCTACTACTGTCAATGACAGGATTCAGTTTGAGGTGGAGTCTTTGGACTCCTTGCCTGATGGAAGAACAGTACAACCAGCTGACAACTCTAAAGCCAACTTAGACAGTGAACAAGAAACAAATCTTGATTCTTATAACCTTGTAAGGGATAGGTCTAGAAGGATTATAAAGGCACCTCAGAGATTTGGACAGGCTGACTTAACTGCATATGCCCTAGCTGTTGCACAAGACATGGAAGACCTGGAACCAAGGTCTTACAAAGAAGCCATGCATAGCAAGGAAGCAAGTCATTGGCTTCTTGCTATGCAAGAAGAAATTGAATCTCTTTATAAGAATAAGACTTGGGAAATGGTGTTAAAACCTGAGAAGGTTAAAGTCATAGGGTCTAAATGGATATTCAAGAAAAAGGAGGGCATAACTGGGGTAGAAAAACCTAGATATAAGGCTAGGTTAGTGGCTAAGGGTTTTACACAGAGGGAGGGCATAGATTTCAATGAAATCTTTTCTCCTGTGGTAAAACACAGTTCTATCAGATTATTGTTATCCTATACTGCTTTTCATGATTTGTTTTTGGAACAATTGGATGTTAAAACTGCTTTTCTGCATAGTGAATTAGAAGAAACCTTGTACATGCAACCACCTGAAGGTTTTGTGGATGAATCCAATAAGAACTATGTGTGTTTGTTAAAAAAATCTTTGTATGGATTAAAACAATCCCCAAGACAATGGTATAAAAGATTTGATACACATATGGTTGAAAATGGTTTCAAAAGATGCAATTATGATAGCTGTGTATACTTTAAAAGTTCTGATAATGTCACTGTGTATCTACTTTTATATGTTGATGATATGCTCATTGCTTGTAAAAACAAAGATAAAATTGAGCATGTAAAGGAAATGCTAAGATCTGTTTTTGACATGAAAGATCTTGGATCTGCTAAGAAAATTTTAGGTATGGAGATAATTAGAGATAGGAAAAACAGACTACTCTACTTATCCCAAAAGACATACTTATTAAAGGTACTTAAAAGATTCAATATGGAATCTGCTAAGGCAGTAAGTACCCCTATAGCACAGCACTTTAGACTTTCTGTTAGTCAGTCACCTAAAACTGATGAAGAAAGGAAATTCATGACAAAAATACCATATGCAAGTATGGTAGGCAGTATCATGTATGCCATGGTCTGCTCTAGGCCAGATCTTACTTTTGCTGTCAGCCTAGTCAGTAGGTTCATGGGAGACCCTGGGAAAACTCACTGGCAAGCCTTGAAATGGGTATTCCAATACTTAACAAGTTCCTACAGCCTAGGGTTATGTTTTGGTAATAATGTGGTGAGTGGTCAAGAAGTCTGTGGTTTTGTAGACTCTGATTTTGCAGGTAACTTAGATACCCGAAAGTCACTGACTGGCTATGTATTCACTGCTTTTGGTGGGGCTGTGAGTTGGAAATCCAACTTACAGTCAGTTGTAGCCTTGTCTACAACAGAGGCTGAATACATAGCCATGACAGAGGCTATTAAAGAAGCTTTATGGCTGAAAGGTATAACTAATGAACTAGGTTTATATGAGGGTGATATCACAGTTTACTGTGATAATCAGAGTGCTTTACATCTTACTAAAAATCAAGTTTTTCATGAAAGATCTAAACACATTGATATAAGACTCCATTTTGTAAGAGATGTGATTGCAGGTGGAGATGTTAAAGTGAAGAAGGTGCCCACAGAAGACAATCCAGCAGACTTGATGACTAAACCCTTACCAAGATCCAAGTTCAAACACTGTTTGAACTTGCTGAAGATGGAAGAAGGATAACATAGGGACTAAAGGTGGGAACTGGCCAGAGATGGGGACCCTTGGAGCCAAAATTGGTGACAAGGTGGATATTGATGGCATAAGTGTCATCAATTTATGTATTAGAGGATATATGTGTAATTTCTGCCTTTTGAGATCAGTCTGTATCTAACGGTCAAGAAGTGACCATGTGTTTAATTGTTGCTCATCCGGATGACTGTAATATTTACTATCTTGGCTACGTGTAATAATCATAGATGATCTAGGGCTGCCTCAGTGATGACCTATAAATAGTTTACGATGACACTGTAGACGGCAGATGAAAATATCGAGAGAGCTGAGGCGATTTGAGCTGTGACTGAGAGGTGATCTAGGGTTTGCAAGAAAAGCTTGTGAATCTCCGTGAGTGAGAGCGAGAGCTGAGGTCTCAGTGAGAGACCTGAATCTTGTAACCTGTTCTTGGTGCATCTTTGAAGAGAATAAAATGATCTCTGGCCAGTTCCCCCTGTGGATGTAGATCCGAAAGGATCGAACCACGTTAAATCTGTCTTCTTGGTAATCTTGTTCTATTTTTCTTGCTGTTTTATTTTGTGGATCTATTATCTGGTTTTTCATTCAATCTTGGCTGAGTGAAGTATTTAGTGTTAATCTCTAACCCTAAATACAACAGTTAGGATCAGGGTTTTGAATTTTTTCGATACAATTAAATTGAATTACATGTTTTTTTGGTGCATGGAAGGATATTCCAACAGTACATGAAACGACTCACCAGGATTTTTATTTTCCGAAAAAACTTATAATTTCTCGGAGTATCTCATTGACTGGCATTTGCTCAAGGTTATTGAAAAAAAAAACTATTTTTGAATAGTAAACATCGATCAGCGCTCACCAAATATTTCACACTGATATGAAACTAATTTACTCTCGATGATTACTATGGAGTAAACGCGTTAAAGCTGCAATTATATATATGGCTCCCTCTCGAATAGACACAGATTTATGCTCCTTGTCCTCCCTATATAATACTTATGTATACCTCCCACTTTCTTCTAATCCATTCATCATCGATCCACAGCCTCTATCGACCATCGCCAACGTCGTTTGAAACTTTGATCAATCAAAAAAAAGCCATGCATTTTTTGCCGAGTTCGATGATCCACAGCATTCATGCTATACGTAAATTACCTTTCCAGCTTTCTTCTCCCGTACTTCCCAGCAAACGGCACCGGACCGGCCACATGCAGGCAGTATCTGTCTCATGCAGAGCGAGCAGTACCACTTTTTACGAGGTTCTTTCACTGAGTCCAGACAACGCGAGCATCGGCGAGGTAAAGAAAGCTTACAGAACTATGGCTCTTCGATATCACCCAGACGTTTGTCTTCCGCCCATGAAGGAAGAGTCGA
Source organism: Platycarya strobilacea (assembly GCA_036898215.1). NCBI lineage: Eukaryota > Viridiplantae > Streptophyta > Magnoliopsida > Fagales > Juglandaceae > Platycarya > Platycarya strobilacea. The sequence continues at coordinate 2,743,961 of CM072557.1, read as the reverse complement.
CGAGGATGTTTGTCCGGCTGAATGCTGCATACCGGATGCTGTCGGATCCCGTGCTGCGCAAAGAGTATGACTGCGAAATATTAATGCAGGGTTTTGGGAGTACTTTCGGATCAAGAACATCCAGGATGAAGGGTGTGATCGACCATGACGATTGTGGTACGAGAAGCAGATGGCAACAACAAATTGTTGAGTTGAAGAGGAGATCCAATTGTCGGACGGCTGAGAGGGGTCATGGGGCAGTAGAATCAGGGCTCACAACATGAGGAACAAGGATCAGTAAATAATATTTTTATTCTGTTTTCTTCATTAATATAATTATTAGAAGTACAAAAGTAACGTATTTTTTCTGTATAAATCAAATTAAATACTCCAAACTCGACCAAACATTATTTGTATTCTTTTCTTATTAAATATTATTATAGCAGTGTAAAGTAGGCCGCACCCACCATGTCTAGTGGGTGCAACTCCTTATAATTATTAATTTGTACCATTCTTTATTAAGAGATATTCCGACATTTCATTAATCTGAATACATGAAATTATTAGTGCATTCATTTACACTTTTAACTTCCATATTATTATTTATTTTAATAATGTGGAAGTCTTATTGGACATGATGAAACCAATTTATTAATGGGAGATGCTAGGTATTCCACTCTTGGAATTTTGTCGGAATTTTTTTTACATGATTTTTAAATAAGTATTTTTAAATAATGTTATAATTTTTTTATATTTTTTAAAAATATTTTAAGATGTTAAAGAAATCATATAAAAAGATACTTATTTAAAAATCATGTAAAAAAACTAAAAAAAAAAATCATCGGATTTCAAGAGTGGGATACTTAGCATTTTTCTAAAGTAATTAATTCGGGGGATCTTTGGAAGTCCAAAAAGAAATAGGCATGATCTGATCTCATTTTTTAGCATTTTCATTAATTAATTAATTCGGGGGATCTTTGGATGTCCTGTCTATTTGGACGACTTGGTGCAAAAGCGCGTCATGATATAATATATTAAGTTCACTTCACTAAATAAATAAATGAGCAAAAGATATAACTTTTAGAAGATGTACGTTGATGAAACCAAATGAATTTTAGGAGGACCTATACGGCTAAAAAATCTATATTTTCGTATGTATATATATATATATATATATATATATATTTATATATGCATGTATGTATATAATTATATATCTAACGCCGGCATTAATAGAGCTCCATTAAGAGGCAATAAGACCCACAAGCAATCCTCTTTGAATGATATAACCAATGTCACCATTTCAACGCCGACCGGTCATATTAATTTTTATTTTCTTTTCTTTTCTTTTTCCGACATAGTAGGAAATGGTTAGTGAAGGGGTCGATGAGACTGGTCTCAGAGGACATCCTTCAAGGAACTTGCCATGAAACTAGACGAACTCACTGTTTTTCTTTTGAATATATACTTATTTGGCTAAGGACAATTTCAGCTGACATAACTCAATTTTGTCTACTGTTAAACTGATTTCAATTTTGAAATATCCGACTCTCAAATTATTAAATTCATTTCAATTCAAAATTTCTTTATTCCTAAGATTTATAATATTTTTTAATTCAATATTTTTTTAACATTCAGGACCCATAATTTTTTTTTAATTTCTTTTAAATATATTTAAATTTATCTTAATATCCAAACACATTTTTAAACTCATCTTAAGTAGATTTCAACAAAATTTACTCTAACCTCTCAACTTACTATTATTTATAAATAACTCAACTCAATTCAACGTCTAAATGCAACCTAAGTAACTCATTAAGAATAAAATAGAAAAAAAATGGTAATTAAATCATGACAAACGACATTTTTTTTTTTTAAAGAAGAATATGTTGTCAGCATTGGTTTGAGAACATAATTCGAGAACAAATTATTTCACTATTATTTTACTATAATTTTCGTTATTATTTACCGATCATATAAGATACTCTATAAATAGAGCCTAAGGTCGCCTGCAGGCCTATGGGGTCCAAACAGAGCAGCCTAAGGTTGCCTGGAGCCCGATGGTGAGACCGGCGGTTTTGGTCAAAAGTCTTATTTTGAGTTTACGTGGGCCTAATTCTGACCCAATAATGAAGCCCAAATATGAGGAGGGAGGAGGCTACCCATTATCAAGTATGTCACCCATGTGTTGCGCACGTGTATTTGCATAGCAATGGCACTAAGAGAATAAAATAAATAAATACTAATAGTATTATAATAAAGAAAACAACCAGAACTTGAAACAGGTTTCAAGTCAAGTGACCCACATTATAAATGAAACAGGTTTCAAGTCAAGTGACCCACATTATAAATTCTACCTACTTTAGTCACCAATCGACAAGACAAATTATTATTCCTACACAACCTCGATGGTGAAAAAACACAGTTCTTCCCTCATATCAACTGCTCTGTTCTCAAAATTGAAACTGGCATTCGCTCAAAAACTCGAAAATGATGCAACCACTAAGCCAACAAGTAGGGATCCAACTGAAATAGTGAGCACTGAAGAACCTGAGCCCCCTGAAGATGGTGCTGGTGTTGATGCTGCCCCATTCCCTCCTGTACCCGTCCCTGGAGCAGCAGCAACTGAAACAGGAGAAGCTTTTGGTGAGAGAGATGAAACCACAAACGAGAGAGAGAGAGAGGGAGAGAGAGAGAACTGCTATAAATACACAAAAATTACACAAAATAAATCCATAAATTGAAATTGATATAGTTTTATGAGATCTATTAAATATACTTTAAAATGAATTTTATAATTTAACGTATTACATCAAACCATATCAGTTTGTAGATTTATTATTGTACAAGTCTAAAGTATTTCACATATATATGTGTATTGACAAAGACAAAGATTGTAAATCAATTGGACCATCTCTTCTATATTCCTCAGGATTAAAAAAGAAATCTCTAGCAATGTCAGCAGTGGACAACAGAAACACTATTTTACCCGTTTTATAATTCATTTTTCCATATCTTTGTGGTATAGATGAGAAGGCGGGAGGGCATTTATTGAAGACAAAGGGTACCATCAGCTTCAGCCATGGCAATGTCAAGGCTACCAACAGAATGAATAAAACACATCTAGATATGGACTGAGATTCTCTCAGGTTCTAGAAATGGATGGCCCTATTAGGAGAGAGAGTCTCATAACCAATGTGGGATTTACATTGCTCGGAATCCTTCACACAGACAACATCGAACGCTATAGTAGGGTCTTTATTAAAATTGGAGAGATCTCTACGGATGATATACCGAATCAAATTAGTTCATTGATAAACAACGAAAATTTTCCCGTGTATATATTTTTAACATAAAGATAGGATTCACCCTTTAGATCAGGATGAAACAATACACATAACAAGGCTACATAGCTATCTCTATGCCAAAAGAACAAACAGTATATATTAGTGTTGCCAGTCAAAATAGGATCGAAGCATACCAGGACCAGGAGCAGCAGCAGGAGACACTGCAAAACAACAAAATCCACAAAATTAATCACTAATCCAAACACATAAAGTCATTAATCAAGACAAACTATAACAATTGTACTTCGATTCAAATGGAATTGCTTTATGTCAAAAGTCAAACCAAGTCCTAAAATAATCAAGCCCTTATTTTTCCAAGATAAATAAATCGCCCACGATCTGTTCCACAAAAGTCACTTAAGAAAAGGAATAAAACAAAGCAAAAACAAAGGAAATCTAGAAGTGGGGTATCATAAAAATTACTAACGTGCACAGTTAGAGAAAGCGGAATTGGGGAGTGAGACATTGCAAGCAGCGGGCAGGGTCATAGCCTTTGTGATATTCAAGGGCACCCCTAGAGAAGCACTGCTCTTGAATCCCTCACAGATACAGTCAGCATCAGTCTTGACCACCGTCTTGAGGCCGGCACAGCAATTTCCCTCAGGCTTGGTTGTGGTGCTACCGTCGGAAACAAAGGACAAGCAGTCAACCAAGTTGCTCAAAATCAGGCTGGAACAGTCCACAGACGGCGCTGGGGCGTTGTGTGAGGACGCATCATGGGCAAAAGCAAAATCAACTGCCCAGATGGCCAGCACACAGAGAACAAGAGAAAGCCTCAGCTTTGCTGCCATTTTCGGTTTTCACGGAAAGAGAGACTAGAGAGAGAAAAATAGCGTGAGAGATAATGGAGAAGAAATTGGGAGAGGTGGAGAATGTGGGATTGTGGTGGGTTGGGTTTAATAAGGGAAGTGGGAATAAATGAGGTGGGGAGTCTTTGGCAATATGAACGAAACCGTAGTCAAGTAGGAATTGAAACGCTTTCTGATTTTTATGCGTGTACAGTGCCGGTGCGTGTGTGAGAGAGATTCTGCAACTCAGAGAGAGAGAGAAAGAGAGAGGGCTTTCTCAAAAGGTCGGGCCATGGGCCGCCCACGAGGGGCATGAGAGTCCGTGCAATGAAGAATATTGGACACGTGTCCAGTATTTATGACTGCAAGCTGTGCTGGATATGAATTCAGTACTCTTTTTTTTTTTAATGGATATGAATTCAGGACTTGATATATAAGAAGAGGACTTGATATTTTAGATTAAAGTATTTTTCATATTAACTTTTTAACAACAAATGCTAGTTATATTTTTAATGTGTAAATTTTTCATATATTTTTTTAATAGAATAAGATTTTAAAAAATTTTATTTGTACTCCTGCATGGGAGATTGTATGTGGAATTTTATTGATGTATGAGAATAAAATAAAATTATATATTATTTAAAAAATATATAATTATAATTTTTAAATATAATTTTTATGGACTTATATGAACAATTTCTATTTGAAGACTATATATATATAATAACTTTTAGATTTATTATCAAAATATATTGTTTAATATGAATTTTAAATTTATTTACTTTTTTAAAATATATATATAAGAGATTTATATAGTTTAAAACTGTTAAGTATCATTTTTTAATTTTTAATATCATGATAAAATATCACTAAAATCTATTCTTTTAAGCTTTGACAGCTATAAATTATATTAATTGCTATTTTTTTCTTCACCACCAACATTCATACTCCCGTCAAACGTTCACACATGGAAACTTCCAAGTCTGAAAAGCCCCCCACCAATTGAAAAAAGGTGCAAAAATAGTCCAAAATACATCAATGAGCTGTAAGTGGTAATAGTCGTACGCGCAAAAAAAAGAAAAAAAAAAGTTGTGATAGTCGTACACAAGTCACCACAATTGTGACCTAAATGATATACATTTTGGAAGTCTAAACTCTTGAAGTGACGTAAGGCTTTTCTAATTATGTGCGTTTTAGATTTAGTTTGTATTCAGATTCGCATCGAGTCATTTTATTTTATTATTATATTTTTAAAATTTTTTATATAAAATATAAATTTTTATACATTTTTTTTAAATTTTAATACATATTTTTTAAATTCTAATATACAATTTTTAAATCTTAAAATAATAATATTAAAAAATAAATTAAATTCATCTCATCTTCAAATTGAAGGCCTCACCAAAATAGCGGCACATCGGTATCACGCATGGGTTTAAGTTGGGGCGATGCTTCCACGCGCCTCTAACTCCTTAACTCCACCGCCTTCATGCGCAGTGGTTCTGGACCCAGCGCCATCAGAAGCTTCTAAGACGACGATCCAGCAAACCCCTAGGGTGGCGTGTGTAACTTATGCGCCACCTCTGCCCTCTATTCTAGTTTTTGTCTGGAACCAGTTTTCAATGAACTGAGTTTCGTTTGTTTTTGTTAGTATAATGGTTTTTTCGTTTCCTATGTTGTTGATGCGTTTGTTAGAATAAATAGGAATAGACATATTACTTATTTGATTCTCACTCCTCTTTTGAAGAATGTGATTGACTTTTCGCCTCCTTTTTTGGAGAATAGAAGTTGGTAGTCTCCTCCTTCTCCTTTGGAGAATGGAGGTGGCGATCTCTTCCCCTTACTTGTGAGGTGGGAGTTTGGTTATCTCGAATCTCTTTCAGACAAACCACACTTATATACTTTTGTCTTTCGAGAGATTAGAAATTAAAACAAAATCCGTTATTTTGTGTGCGGGGATGCTACAAATCTTTCTGTTTAGTTAGGCTTGTAATACATATCTTTTCAAATTTATCAATCTCAGCTGTAAACTTTATTTATGAAATAAATTGCAGTCTTTTCCTTAAAAAAAAAAAAACGTACATTTATCTTTTTTAAACTGTTATATACATAAATTATATAAGTGTTATGCACTTTTTTTTACATAATTTGATATTTATTCTTTTTTCATATTTCTTATAATTTTTATTATAATCATATAATATGAAATATAACAAATATGATAAGAGTCGGTGATGTTTATCTTGCTATTTATATATAATATATGAACCCATTTCAAGTAAATTTAATTGAGATTAATTTACTTTAGATTAATTTTAAGTTGGTTCCAATATACAAACATCTAATTCTTAAATTACTCAATTTATCTCCATTCAAAATTTTTTAAAGGTAAAATTTATAAACTTTTTTAACTCAATATTTTTTTATATACAAGACTCATAATTTTTTTAATTTTTTATTAAATATATTTAAATTTGTCTTAATATTTAAATATATTTAAACTCAATTTAGATAATTTTATAAAATTTATTCTACATCTCAATTTATTATTATTTAAAAAATAATAATTTATTTTAATTCAACTCAACAATAAATCTGGACCTCATAATTAGATATTTACTTGCCTTCGCGGAAAAGGTATTAGAGTTTTAGATTGATATTTATTTACAACACAGCCAGGAGACGAAAACAAAAAAGGCTGGACCACACACGTGGGCGCCCGAAGTCCATCCATTCGGTACAGCTGCAAAGTGCAAACTTATAAAAGGAGAGACAAAATAGAATAATAATATACTTACTATTCGTTTTTTATTTATTTATTATTTACTATTTATTATTTATTTATTTAATAATTAATAAAATTATTATTAATAAAATTATAATTTTTTTAAAAAATTAATAATTAAAAATGTTAAAATAATATTTAAAAGAAAATAATAAAAATAATAAATAAATAGTAAAATAATAGAAAGTGTATTATTACTGGAGAAAATAATACAAAAATAAAAAGAACTAATAATGAGCCCAGTATCTGTGTCGCTTTCATTCCCTACGTACTCTCGACAATTGGGCCGAAAAAGCATGCTTTACGATCCGCCTAGCAACCTAATTTGTGAAAATAAAACAGGCTTTAAAGTTTGGTCCCCCCTTGAGCCTTGTTCCCAGATGCGCTCTCTCTCGAGATTTTATTTAAATTTAAAAATGAGTAGAGTTTATTTTTATTTTATTTTTATATTTTTATAATTTTTTTTATACAAAATATAAATTTCTATATACTTTCTTTAAATTCTAATACATCTTTTTTAAATTTCAATACATATTTTTTAAATTTTAAAATAATAATAATATTAAAAAATAAAATAAATTCATCTCAATTCATCTAAATCCAAACGAGACCGTCTTGAACCAAGATTTCCTAAGTTATAAAATTATAAATAAAATTTAAAATGGAATAAAATTTCATAATAATAATAATAATAATAACATCCGCGATAATATAGAATGAGATTTTATAAAGAATACGAGATAATAATAGTATATTTATACAAAAATATGTTGAAAATTAAAATCCTTGTTGGGTTTCTAATTAATTAGAAAATAAATTTAGTTAAAGCATTGATAAATATACAATGCTGCTCCTTAAAAATAAAAAAGAGGAAGAATATAGATGTGTGATTTTTGTTTTTAGACAGATAATTGATTAAAAAGTGAATATCACTAAAAATAATATTTTTTATGCTATCTTACCATCTACTTTTAAAATAATGTGTTATTAATTTATACTTGTAATCATTACTCTTAATTTGATTGAAAAGATTGTGACTCTAATATTGATGAAAATGAATAGGTGATAGGTCGGTTTGGTTTCCATAATAAGTTTATCTCATCTTAATTTATATTTAATTTATTATTAAAAATTTTATATAAAATATAATAAATAATTCAATTATTTCAATTTTCAATTTTCAATTTGATTTTTTAAAATTTTAACATAATTATAATATTAAAAAATAATATTTTATTTAATTTTCAAAATTCGTCAAAATTTATCTCCTAATTAAAATCACCCAAGTGCCATTCGTTTCCCACCTCAGCCAAGACCCATAATCAGACAACACCAAAATAGATGTTCCACGTGGTTGGAGGCAATACGAGGGAAGAGGATGGAGAGCTAACGCCTATTGGTCCGAAATCTATCCAATAAAGGAAGCCTAGATTTCCTCTCCAGATTTCATTATCCTACGTGGCTTCTCTACAGTTCTCTTCTCGATTCTCCCTCCCCGTCCTCTCACAGTTGATATACCCATTTTTGCTAGATCAGAACCTTAAGCTTCATTCATCTGCCAACTTTAACTTCCCACCACCAACAACCTGTTTGCTTCTAGAGAAAAGGATCAGAACAAATTGAAATGGCTGCTACCTCTGGTGCAGTGCTAAATGGGTTGGGATCTTCATTCTTGTGCGGAGGAAAGAGAAGCCAGCAGAAGTTGTTGTCTGCCGTTGGTGTTGGAGCCAGGGTGGGTGGCGCTGTTGGGCCTAAGAAGTTGATTGTGGTAGCTGCTGTTCAACCAAAGAAGTCTTGGATTCCTGGTGTCAGAGGTGGTGGCAACTTCATCGATCCCGAGTGGCTCGATGGCTCGTAAGCCTCTCTCCCTCTTACCAATCCCTTATTCAAAGTCGATTGGTATTGAAGAATAGAAAACAGAGAATGTAGATAAGGTGTTTGAGAGAATGTCTCGCTCATCACAGATTCAATAATGCTTTCGGTTTCTCCTTTTTTTCGCACTACACGACTACAACTGGCTTACTAGATGGTACATTCTGTTATGGCCTATATTCTAGAATGTTACAGATTATTCCTCCTGATTTTGCTTGGTTGAGCTGTGCTTCTCCGAGGCACTGCAGTGTGCTGCTGCAATGGAGTGTGATGCCTTAATAATTAGGATTTTAAATATCACATTGTTTCTGAGATCCTCTGGCAAAGATATCTTACAGTAATGTCAATTTGTAAGATTTTTGGTATTTTGAAAAAGTATAGATAAAGTATTTCCCTTTGACATTATGTGATTAATGAAAATCTTAACTGCAGGCTCCCAGGTGACTATGGTTTTGATCCACTGGGACTAGGAAAGGATCCAGCATTCCTGAAATGGTACAGAGAGGCCGAACTCATTCATGGGAGGTGGGCAATGGCTGCTGTTGTCGGGATCTTTGTCGGCCAGGCATGGAGCGGTATTCCATGGTTTGAGGCTGGAGCTGCCCCTGGTGCAGTTGCTCCCTTCTCCTTTGGGACTCTGCTCGGCACGCAGCTTCTCCTCATGGGTTGGGTTGAGAGCAAAAGATGGGTGGATTTCTTCAACCCCGATTCGCAGTCCGTTGAATGGGCGACACCGTGGTCGAAGACGGCTGAGAACTTCGCCAATGCCACCGGGGAACAAGGCTACCCGGGTGGCAAATTTTTCGACCCATTGGGGCTAGCCGGCACGATCAAGGACGGCGTCTACATTCCGGATGTGGAGAAGCTGGAAAGACTGAAGTTGGCTGAAATCAAGCATGCGAGGCTTGCAATGGTAGCCATGCTAATTTTCTACTTCGAGGCTGGACAAGGGAAGACGCCTCTTGGTGCTCTTGGCTTGTAAAAGATCTACACTTGGAATATAGTTAATTTGAATTAGAGGCAAGAGATTCATAACCTGGGTTTAATGAGATCTGGGACGTTCCTCCATGAAACTTCGAATTCTATACTTTCTGTTTGGGTCAATGTGTGATAGCTTTTGTAAGATAATGATTTTACTATAATAATCTAACTCCAATAGCCTGTATTCCTTTTTTTTAATAAGAATTGGTAATCGTAACCTGGTCTTGAAATGAAATTTAGCCATGAAGAGAATCTGTGAATTTAAGAGTGTATCTGTCAACATTTTGTTCTAAAAAAACTGAAGTTGAGCATGCAAAACATCCTCAGGATTACAGACAATTATATCTGACACCTTTTAGAAGAGAGAATTAAGCGCCGACATGACAAATAGGTGGTGGGTTGATAATCTAAAACATGTGAACATGACTATCAAGATCAGAATCCAAACGAAGCAGCTCCCAATTTTTGTGTGGAAAAATCTCACCTTTTTATACAGAACAAACTTCAATATGTGTAGATTTACATGATCGTCTTATTGCTTGAATTGAGGGACTAAATAATAACACTATTTTCTTCTCAACTTTTCAGTAAAAGAACAGGGCTATTATGAAGAACTAAATTGGTGGAAATTGGTCAAAATACAAATAACTGTCAAGGTACAGTAGCAATATTAAGATATAATGAAATTTACATCTTCCTATTAGTTTAAACTTTTAAAATAAGTGGTAATTTCAAATGGTATCAAAACAAGGGTCTTGAATTCGAATTCTGGCTCTGCACTCTACGCCCCATTTAATTAAATATTTTACTTGTTGAGATTATTAATTGAGAAAAAGTCTAACTCACAAATGATGATAAGTGTTAAGATATAATAAAATCTAGCTCTTCCTATCAGCTTAAACTTTTGAAACAAGTGGTAATTTCACAAGCAGATTGTGAAGAGAGTTGAACGCAAGTGTAATTCCACTTTGTAAGCTTGACTTCCGTCACAAAATGCTTCACAACATAATCGAACTTCATTCTTCATACTAAAGCAGCTGAGGTAATATTTGAAACCACCAACAAAATAATATCATCAATGAAAGGTTTTTGTCTAAGATATACAATGATTTTTCAATTCATATGCGTTGATACCTAAAACTCAAAATATAGAGTGCCCCCACAATATTTACAATTTGAATTGTCAGTTTTTGATGGCCAGCTATCAAAATAGTGGGGACCAATTAGCAGTGATGAGTTGTTGGTGAGTTTGGCTTTATTTTTTGTTGAAATTGTATTTTTTAGGCTTGACTTGATCGAGACTCGACTTTAACTCAAGCCAACCTTAACAATTTGCTCAATAGTCCGTTCAAGTGAGACTTCAGATAAAGAGTTCACGCAATACTCGCTCGACAGTCCACTTAAATGAGACGCTAATCCTAAGGTTCGCTTGACCGTAACTTGACTTTTACTTGAGTGAATGTTCTATTTTTTAGGATTACTTGTTGCTTCATTATAAATACATGCTTTTATATGTTTTTTTGGAGTAGTCAGCAACCAAATTTTGTAGAGAGATAAATTTTTTTGTAAAGAAGCATGAGAGTTCATTGGGTGTATTGGGACTTTTGAATTGAGGATTTTTGTTATTGATCTCTTGTATTACATCTTTATTCATAATGAATTCGTTGAGACCAATTTCGTCATTGGACATAGGTTCACATTAAGCCGAACCACTTAAATCTTGGTGTTGTTTTATGTAATTGCCATTTTTTCTTTTTATTTTGCTTCCTCTATGTTGTACTTCAAATTAACATTTGATAACCGGTTTATCCTAATTAGCTAATGCTAGAGCGGTAGGTTCTGTGCTAGATCTCGAGGGATGTCTATGACAAAGTTTGAAGTAGAAACATTTGAAGGTTAAGATAATTTTAGTCTATGACGCATCAAGAAGAAGGTTTTGTCACGACAATAAAGATTGTCCAATATATTAGATGGGGAATGTATCAAATGATTCTCGTGCACCATCAAGAGAATGAGAAGATTTGGAGATGAGTTTAACTTATCTCAATTTCATCATTATAATTTTATCATATTTTCACACAAAATATAATAAATAATTCAATTTTTTCAAATCTCAACTCAAAATTTTCAAATTATAATTTAATTTTTTCAAATTCTAAAATAAAAATAATATTTCAATAATATTATTGAACTTTCAAACTCATCTTAATTTTTTTTTGAATTCAAATAAAATTTAGTATTATTCTTTTGTTACTATCAAATGAAGTTTTAAGATAAATTTTTTATATTATTTATAGTAAAAAATAATTATTTCTCGAATTATTTTTTTTTTAAGTTTTAATATGTATGCGTTGAAATTGTTAGGAAAATTTCACGTTGTTTCTTTAAAAAGAAATCCCGTCATTAGAGATCATCAATTAATACGTCGCGTGTCTAAGTGGTTAGACAGAGAGAGTGGACTTTAGAGCGTGACAATAAAGTAGCTGCATGGTCTTATAGATATTACTTCATCGTGGGGATCCGTGCGGGGTTATAACCCTTGCCTTTCCTCCTCTCCCAATTTTCGACAGAGCAGAGGCAGAGAGGGCGGGAGGAGCTCCGATTATACCAGCCCTCTTCGACTCTCACGTGCGCACAGCCATGGATTTCCGCTCCAACCATGCTATTAACTCCCCCTCGTCCTCCTCTTCTTCCTCCTCCTCCTCCACCCCCAATCCCCCAATTACTACCACCGCCATCGCGGCCGTAACCACGACTGCCGGCGCCGCCGATTCTGACCCCATGCAGTCCTGGTGGGAGTCCGTCTCCAGAGCTCGCTCCCGCATCAATGCCCTCTCCTCCATCCTCTCCGATTCCTCCCCCAATTCCTCCGATTCCTCCTCCTCTTCCTTTTCCTTCTCTTCCCTCGCCGACTCCGATCGCCCCGCCCTCTCCCTCCTCTCCTCCCCCTCCGCCTACTCCCTCGTATCTTCCGCCCTCTCCTCCCCGGTCTCCGGCTCCGGTTCCGACCCCCTCTGCCAATGGCTCTACGACACCTACCTCTCCTCTGACACCCATCTCCGACTCGTCGTTCTCTCCTTCCTCCCTCTCCTCGCCGCCCTCTACCTCTCCCGCGTCCACTCCTCCGAATCTCCATCGCTCGCCGGCTTCGAGGCCGTACTCCTTGCCCTCTACGCCGCAGAGACCAAATCCCGCAACGGTAAGCCCCTCCTCATCTCCATACCCGACCTCTCTCAACCCTCCCTCTACCACACCCCCCGCCGCACCACCAGCAACCACAGTAATTCTGCATCCCCTGTTCAATCAAGACCCTCCGTTGGGGTTTTGTCGCAACCTCTCGAGCCGCAGATTGCCGTCAAATCGACCAAACGCGCCTGCATCGTCGGGGTTGCTCTCGATTGCTATTACAAGCAGATCTCGCAGATGCCGAGCTGGTCCAAGCTTGAATTTTGCCGATCCGTAGCTGTGTGGGCCGGACAGGACTGTTCTTGTAAAAGAGAGTTCGACAAGGACGATGAATTTGAGAATTGTACCTCTCTTTCGGAGAATGGGAGTGGAAATGAGATTGAGGGCATAGTGGAAGAGATGGGGAAAGTGGAGATTGTGAGAAATGAGGAGAATTTGGAATACAAGGGGACCAGAATTCCGCTACCTTGGGAGCTATTGCAGCCGGCGTTGAAGATTCTAGGGCATTGCTTGTTGGCTCCTTTGAATTCGCAAGATGTTAAGGATGCGGCAGCCATGGCAGTGAGGAGCTTGTATGCCAGAGCTACTCATGATTTGGTTCCACAGGCAATCTTAGCGACGCGGAGTCTCATTCAGCTTGATAGAAGGACGCGCGCGGCTGCCAAGTTGGAGGCCAAAGCAGAAGCGAAGGCGAATGCATCTTCGAATTCTAACACGCCTAGCAAGGCTAAGAAACCTGAAATCCTGTTGGTTTCCAAGTGATTAAGAAATTTGCAATTTACTTTCCAGGTAATGGTCGTTGTATACTTTAGTTGAACGAGCAACTTAACACCCATGTTTTTTTGTTTGCATTGTTATGTTCTTGAGGGAATTTGCGTAAATGGTTTGTAACACCCAATCACCCATGCTTCGATGGTGTCTGTGATCTCCTTTCAGTTGTTTTCGTGTTAGAATGCTGGTGTATGTTGAATGAGGTTATCTTTGTTTGATTTTTCTTGTGCTTGTAATTTTGTCCAGGGTCTGTAGTTCTTTGTTTGGATTATATTATTTTTTCCTTTGCTTTGTAAGCTTATTTCGACACCTTATCACTATGTGGTGGATCTTTTCTATTTGGTTCCATATATGAAATGAAAAAGGGCAAGTTATAATCACTGTTATGTAGAACTACAAGAGTGCATCATTTGATGAAGATAGAATTGTTTTGTAACCACCTATCAATTAACAATGGTTTTTTTCAAAATTTGGATGGGTCCACTGCTATAGGAAAATTTTAGAATTTCAAATAACCGGTGTGCTTAAAAACAAAATTTAGGAACATATGTACAAACCATTCAGCCCGTTTGGATTGGAGAGTGAGTTGAGCTCTTCTCAACTATAAGGTGTGGTAAAAAAACTTTGCTTCATTTTCTGCAGCCTATACTTTTTGCTGTCAACTACGTTGACTTGGACCATGAAGACACAAGATTTTAGCATAAGTCAATATAGGATGGCCAAAAGTGGGTCTTCTTCATCAGTTAGTACTTGGGATTGCATTTTGTGTTTGTAAAAGAACCTAGGGAAAGTACTAGCTGCATCTACACCATAATTCCAGAAAGACTGCTTAGTTTGAAGCCTCCCTAAAATCACTTATAATTCCTGTTTCATGTGTTAATCCTGCATATGTGAGTTACTCCTTTTCCCAACGTGGGATTGATCTATTGAGGTGATTCTAGTTCCGGGTATGGGATATTCAGACACAAGGTTTAGAAATGTGTTGTATGATCTTTTGTTCGTGGAGATCACTTCCTTTCTGCATCTTCTCATATTTAAGTTTGAATTCTCCTTTGGAAAAAGAAAGTTTTTCTATAGCTTATTATGGGTGTGGGAAAATTGGGCGCAAGGTTTATGACGGTATAGGGAACTGCCCTAGGGTTTGAAATGCCATCTTTTTGGTGGAGGTGGTGGTTTGGACTTTGGAGATGAGGTCGTGGCAAGGCTAGTTTACCGGTTATTAATGCATGGAGGCCTTGGTGCTAGGCTATGACGCATAATGGGACTGAATCAAACTGGAGAACTTCCCGGTTGTTTGTGTTATTGTGCATGCCATTTAGGATTAGCGATTTAGGGCATCTTCAGATTGTGTAGAAGAGCAAGGTTATTTTTAGATTTGGTAATTTCTGAATTGATTTCCATTAGTTAATAGAAACTGCAAAGTCAGGTTGAGTGGTCTGAGCTAGTACGAGTTTATAAATTTTCAAGAAGATGGGTTAGTCCAAGCCTTTTTTCTTGAGTTTAATTTTGTAATCAAGTTTGCTTTTGGTCATTCTTGAATTCCACCATCTTCAATCCTATTTTTAGTTAGTGAAATCACTTAAAAGGTGTGATATCAATTATCATGATTGAATAAAATAAAATTCAAAGTTACAAATATCATTATTAGTCATCATCCTAATTTTCATTATTCTTGTATCATTATATGAAATGTCGTTAGATGATTGAAAATTATTTATTATATTTTATTTGTAAACTTATTATGTAATGTTACGCATAAGATGTTGAAAAATAGATTTTTTTTTATAATTATTAATTGTTTATTGTGACTTTATTGTACTTACTTTTTTTTTTTAAGTCGAAGTAATATTATTATTGATAACAACTTATGCAAAAAGTTTCTACACGATCGACACATACAAATCATAAGTAAAGTGATGTTTGGTTAGTGAGTTGCGATAAAATGAATTGAAATGAAAATTGAAAATTGAAAAAAATATAATTTATTATTATTAATTTGAAATTTGAAATTTGAAAAGTTAATTTATTTATTATATTTTAAGTAGAAATTTTTAAAAAAATAATAATATGGTGAGATGAAATATTTTGAGTATGGGACCTAAATAAAAACCCTACAAATCCTATTCCATTTCAATGTGATGATGACACGGTATGGATTTTATTATTATTATTATTATTATTATTATTATTATTTAAATAGAAGATAATTCAAATTGCAAAAATAAAGTATAGAAATGCTAAATCATCGGATTAAATCTCTCGATATAATTTTCTTCTTAAATTACTTAATAATTGAGAAAATATTTTTAATAATGTTGTGATTTCTTTAAAAAAAAACTTAAGAATATAAAAAATGAATAAACAAATTAAAAAAAAAAAACCTTTTTGTTCTATGTCGGGACAAACTCGTGGTACATCCTTGATAGATATGGACTCAATGAGTATTGAGTAGGGCTATTATGCTCTTCATTTTGTTCACTTGGGTGCTCTTAATGTAAATTGTATTTTTTGTTTTTTATTTGAAATATTTTTTAAAAATTAAAAATAAAATATTAATATATTTAATAATCATTTTTTTAATCATTAAATCAAATAAATTAAATATATAAGCGATTAAAATAAGAGATAAAATAAATCGACCAAAGAGCATTGACATTTGCTTAAAAGCTAAGCTAAATGCAAAATTTGATGAATTTATTCAAAATACAGCTTCTTTGAATTCATCAAAGGGATTATTTTGAAGTTATGAATTACAATAATTTTACTTCATCTTTCAAATTTGAAATCTTATTATTCATCTATCAAAATTATTTTTTTATTACATTTTAATATATTTGTTTGATGAATAAATTGTTGATGTGTTTGTTGATTTTATAAATTATATATATGATTGTTTGGTAGAAAAAGAATTGGCAAAATGTATTTGTTGAATAATTAGGTTGAGAGAAAAAAATTAGTTAAAAAATAATAATTTAAGTATTAAATTAAATCATATGATTAGTGTGATTATAAAATATGAAAAAAATAAAAAATATTATTATATTATTATTTTAATAAATCTAATAGTTAATTTAATATAAAATTATAAATAAAAAGATTTTAAATTTATGAAAAATTTGTACCCTTCATTATATTTTAAAAAATATATTAATAAAACTAATATAGATGCTCAAATAACATTTTTCCTAAGTTAATAAGAACTAGTTTGAATTTGTAGACGAGACAAGTTTATATTAATTAATTTGAAATTTATTATTATATATTTTTTAAATTTTTATATAAAACATAAATTTTAATATAATTTTTTTAAAATTTAAATACATATTTTTTAAATTATAATTTAAATTTTTTAAAATTTAAAATAATAATAATATTAAAAAATAAATTAATTTATCTCATCCAAATTCAGACTAAATAAAGACTAAATAAGAAAACAACTTCTGTATCATTAAACAAGGGTGTCTGACAAGTATACATATGCTCTCCGTACTCAATACTCAGTACACCCTACTCCCAACTAATTAGGATATTTGAATTTTCAATAATAATAAAAATAATAAATTATTACTATTATTAGTATTATTATTGTGGGTGGAATAAAGTGAAAACTGTTCAGCAGATTTGGGTGCGGGATACGAAGTACAGAAAGAAATTTTCTTGACAAGCAACCAACTCTCGAAAGCGTGTCCTGTCCCTTCAGGCCGCATCTTCAAATTCTAAATGTATATGAGGAGTCGACAGTACACAGCCCCACGTTTCGCAGGGCCAGGGGTTCTCAAGCCGTACACATGAATGCATAAACTGCAAACTGCATTGTAGGCCTGTGGCTAAAGAAAAATGGGACACTTTATTATTTATTTATTATTTTTAATTTTTTTTTACGTAATAGTTAAAAAAAATAATTACTAATAAAATTATAATTTTTAAAAATATTTTTAATGATTAAAGATATTTAAAAAAATAATAAAAAGATAATTATACTAAAAATGATAAACAAATAGTAAATCAAGATAAATATATGATTTAGTCGTAGCTAAAACATGAGTGGGTGCATGCTTTTGACTGACTGCACATCTTCACCCATCACCATCCTGAAATGATAATGCTGTACATTCTTCTGAAATTTATTATAATTATTGTATATTCTCAAAAGTGAATATTATTATTAAATAATAATATATATGATATATTTTATTTAAGAAAATATTCTCTAAAACACAAATATCAATTCGGGATTTGAGAATTCAACCAAGCATGCATTGTTAATCTGGCGTACTATCTCTTTGTTTCAACAATGAATGTATAATAATATTTTATGTCAAATATTGGAAATATATATATATTCATTTAGCATTATTTGTTATTTTAATTTCTTTCTTATTTGGTTGTTTGTTTATTTAGACATTTTGTGATTCTTTTAACTATCACACATTAGAGGTTAAGTGGTGAATTGATACTTTAATAAATAGACATTTTGAGATATTTTAATTTATTTCTTTATAAATAGATACAATATGTCAATTCTATTATACTTCATGCCATGTATTTAATATTATAAGGTTTAAAAATTATTTGAGAAATGTTAAATACAGTCTTTATTTTAGAGACTGCAATACAAGTCAAATATAAAAAAGTTTTAAATTATAATTATATTTTTTTAAAATAATATTTTATTTATATTTTTATTTATCAATAAAACTATAATATAATCTTCCACTCAAAATTATAATAAAAAAATTTAAAACTTATTTAAATAACAAATTGTAAAGCATCAACCTCAAAAAAAAAAAAAAAAAAAAATCGTACGTGACGGCGGGCCACCTGAGCCTTTGAGATATACCGAAACGACCTATAACAGTCGTATACCTCTTGGCTTTTCTGCCTCCAGGTTCCCTTTTAACTGTTGTCTATTCTATCTCTCTTATACCTACAGCCTAGATTTTAGAGGCTCATCAACTCCAGAAACCGCACCCTGATGGGCTGATTACCAGAACCCCGTAATCACGGTTCTACTTCTTCTGCCTTTGGGCAGAGATATCTCGAAAAAACAATGGCTGGAGACGCCCCCGTGCCTCAGACTATCGGCAATTCCAATTGCAGTAGCCATAGTTTGAAGAAACCGAAAGACAAGAAGAACAAGAACAAGAAGCGTGGTGGGAGCAAGAAGAAGATGACCGCAGAGCAGACTCGGGCTTTCAAGTCCGTCAGTGAATGGGTGTTCTTGGAAAAGCCTTCTTCGTTGCCTTACTCTGCAGCGTCCTTTCTTGTCGATGACTTTGGGGTGCAGAAAACTCTTGGAAAAGGAGGGGAGAAATTGGTGTTCGAGTTCCATTCGCACTCGAAATTCAGTGATGGGTTTATGTCGCCTCTGAAGCTGGTTGAGAGAGCTCATGGGAATGGGGTCAGTTTCTTTGAAATTGTTCGTGCTATTTTAATTTTGGAATGAATATCTGATGTGGGTTATGCGCTTTCTGAGTACATATGCTCTGTCTTGTCATAGTTTCGTAGTTTCAATATGATATGCCGAAATGGTTAATGGGTTTTGCTTTTGGACGGTAGATTTGGTCTCTTATGAATTTTGTAGTCCTGTGGATAATGAATTTTAAACTGCCATGCCGTATATGGCTGCTGTCTGGGTGATGGGTAGGTTTAATAGCTATGGCACGTAAAGACGTAAAGTTGCAAATCCATTCTGATCAGAATTGTTTATTCCTCGTCCATCATCAAAGGAGTAAGATTATATGCCCTTAGCATCGTTATAGACTGAAGCTTTTTTTCAACTTAGTGAGAAAAAACAGAGCCTCTGATCGTGGTTTAAGTAGCGAGTGAAATCCTTGTTCTCACTTATTATATATTAGGTATTTTATATATTTTTTTATACGGAAATGGAAAATCATAAAATCCACAAATATGATTCTAGTTGAGAATTTACCTAAAAATCTATTTTATTACTCGATGCTGATTTTTAGAATGTTTCACAAGATCAAGAAGATAGTAAAGAATCTATAAATGCCAAGATATGAACTATGTTATAGAGTGTGGAGTTTAAATTCATCATGTTTTCTGCAGTCATGAGAAACATAATGAGCTGTTTGTTTAGAATTAGGCAAATTCATGATCTAAGGTCTACAAATTTAAATATGGGAATGGTCCCTAATGAGGAATGATGAACGAGGGTCGCTTAAGATAGTTGGGACATGTGCAGTGTAGAGCGATTGGTGCGTCAATGAGAAAGAATTATTTCATAAATAGAGAGATGTCTAAAACAAGAGCGGTAGATGGTATGATTTTAAACAAGACATAAGACAAAAGGAAGAGAGGTGACCAATCTTGATTGGTTGGAAAACGGTCCATAAATTCAACCCCAGTTAAATTGGGATGAAGCCTTGTTCAGGTCATATAACTTCAGGTTTACATGGTTTTGAGTTATACCATGTCACTTGTCAGCATCTTGGATTCAAGATGAGATCTATGAACTAGAAAAAATATGTTGCTTAATCAAAGATTTTTGTTATACATGTCATTGCAGATCCAATGCACGTAAACTCTACTCATATATGAAGATAAAATCCTGAAGTCATATAGTAAATTTAAGAATATTCCCAGATCTGGGTTCTGATGCAGCTTCATGTGATGAGTTAACCCAGTCTTTTTTTAGCTGCCAGGCTGCGGAAAATAAACGGCCTCACTCTAACCATGTTTAGGAAGGGAATGAAACGCTTGTGGAACATTGGTGTATCTGACTGTGTCTTGTTTTTATGTGATCATGCCTCAGCTCAACTGATTTCCTATAATAATTGAAAAAACCTCTGTTTGAACTTGGCTTTGTGAGTGTATGAGACATTTGGCTTAACTAGAGCCTGTTTGGCATGTTCCGTGAGGCCTGTCTACCTGCTTATAGTTGTTAAAATGATTTTCGAATAGGGTCTTAGCTATCAATGGTCTTGAAACAACAACAAAAAAACAATAAAGGAAGATGTGGTTCCATATATCTAATGAAATTCAGAAACTTGAATTAACTTGGGGATACCGAGATTGACATTTGAGTTAATGTTATTGGACTCATGTCATTGAAGTTCAAACTGCTTTCAGAACTTTATCTTATATTCTTAATTAACTTTGGATTTTTCCCTTTGTTTGCTTCTGCAGTTTCTTCTTATTTTACATTATGCTCTTCAAGTCTTGAATAACCTATGATGTTTCCAAATTAATTAATAAATGTGATCATAACAGGTAAACGTTCTTGCTCTGACAGATCATGACACAATGTCAGGCATTCCTGAGGCTCTAGAAGCTGCTCGAAGATTTGGCATTAAGATAATTCCAGGTGTTGAAATCAGTACAATATTTTCTTCAAGGTAATTTTCTGATGGTTTGGCTTTAGTAGGCTTATAGCCTTATACATTCTAGGGGTGGCAATTTCTTACACGACCCGTTAACTCAACACGAACACGACACGATAATAGCGGGTTAGGGTTTTGTCTTAACGGGTTTCGGGTCAAAACGGGTTGACCCGTTATGACACGATTGCTTAACGGGTTGATAACGGGTTAATAACTCGTTATGACACGATAAAAAAGTTAAAATTACAATTATATTCTTATACTTAAATATAAATTTGTTAGAATTTTAATTTTGATATTTTATTGTTTAGATTGTAATTTAAACTTATAATTAGTGTTATTAGTTTTATAGATATTATGATTTTAATATTTATATAAAATTATGTTAAATTTAATTAAGTCAAACGGGTTAATTTTAGACATATTCAACTCATTTACATAAATAGATTGAAACGAATCATATTATGTCGTGTTAATATATTTCTTAATATTTACTAATGGGTCATAACGGGTTGATACGATACGACACGTTATGTTAACGGGGTGGATTAGGGTTTGAGATTTTGACACGATAAGCTTAACGGGTTGGGTTAGGGTTGACCGATATAGTATAATATACATGTTTTGACACGACACGAACACGACCCATTAACACGATTTGACATCCCTAATACATTCTGATGTGTGTGCTTGTGCATGTGCGTGCGTGATTCATGTATAAAGGTTACATATCTTCTTGTGGTTCTTACAATTTGTTGCTTCACTTATAAGAAAAGGAAGTTTGTTGCTTGGAGAAAGTCATGAAATTTTATTTTCCTTTTACATGAGAGTGCTATTGTGCAAAACCATGTTTGAGATTGGAAGTCACAAGAGTTATAAGAAAATATTAGCTGTGAGGATTGATTCTCTTCCATTCCTTTTGATCATCAGTGTTGAGTCTGAATTAGTCGAACCAGTGCATATCCTTGCATATTATAGCAGCTGTGGACCAACAAGTTCTGAGGAACTGGAAAAGTTCTTGGCTAATATAAGAGACGGCCGTTTCCTCCGTGCAAAGAACATGGTTTTAAAACTGAACAAGCTTAAGCTACCTATTAAGTGGGAGCATGTTTCGAGGATAGCTGGCAAGGGAGTTGCTCCTGGGAGAATGCATGTGGCACGCGCTATGGTTGAAGCAGGTTATGTGGAAAATCTGAAACAAGCTTTTGCTCGATATCTTTTCGATGGAGGACCTGCTTACTCTACGTAATATTCTGAACTAATCATTAAATATTGCCCTGTTTTTCTTGATTCAAATTCTTATGTAAAATTTATGTGGCCGCTGGCATATGGTTTCAGGGGAAGTGAGCCTCTTGTAGAGGAAGCAATACAATTGATATGTAAAACAGGAGGTATGGCTGTGCTAGCACATCCATGGGCATTGAAAAATCCTGTTGCCATTGTCAGGAGGCTGAAAGATGCTGGCCTTCATGGGATGGAGGTTTACAGAAGTGATGGAAAACTAGCAGGTATATTGCATTGCATACTTTAAAAGTCTTTTTTTTTTTTTATTAAATGTTTGTTGTGTTTAAATATTTATTTTTTAGTGACTGTCCAATCGATTTCCACAGAAAGGAAAAAAGTATATCTCTATCTTCAGACCTGTAATGAATATCAAAGATCTTTGCATATCCTGGGAAATGCATTAACTTCCTCAGTTCCCGCAAACCAATTTCAGGAATAAATCACAGATGATTCGGTTGTACTTGAAGTTCATTCTTTGTGAAAGTTTCAACTCATATCTATTTTAATTGTTTAGTAAAATATATTCGATGGTTGAGGTATTAGTTTTATTTCTGCATAATGATGGATGTAGATGATTAAAAGATAATGAAACCCAGTGTGAATCCAGAGTGAAACCTGACGTCAATGACCACAATCATTGTTTCTTTGGTTGATTAGGCAGTCCTAACATTACTCTGAAATGGTGGGCATGTAACCATATTGTGCAACCGAATAAGGTTCCAATTGCAAATTATTTTCTGAAAGACCTCAAATTTTCATCATTACAATGCAATACATTTGTCAAAAGTTCTGGGATGAAAGTGCTTCCACCATTGTCCTTAATTATGTAGAAAACTGTGGGGATTATATACTTACTGATATACATTGAAATCTTTTTTTTCTTTTTTGGCTGGGATAGGTAATCATAGAATTTTCATAATAGAAATGGGCTAAGCCCAGGTTACATTGAAATCTCCTCCTGATTCTTTCTACAATGTAAGGTCTTGTTAACCAGAGTATTTTTTTTTATGCTACACGGGAAAATACTTGTGATGCTGATATTCTGATGGAAACTTATCTATTGACAACATATGGTGTATCATAGTTTTCTTGTATTCTCTTTTCACTACTTACATTTCGGTTCACTTGTTTGGTCAACAGCATTCAGTGACCTAGCAGATGCTTATGGCCTTTTAAAGCTTGGAGGATCGGATTATCACGGAAGAGGTGGGCAACGCGAGTCTGAATTGGGAAGTGTAAACCTTCCGGTATTGGCTGTTTACGACTTCCTTGAGGTAGCTCGACCAATTTGGTGTGCTGCCATCAGGGACATTTTAGAAAGTTATGCCGAAGAGCCTTCTGATTCAAACCTTGCAAAAATAATGAGATTTGGGAGGACCTGGGTTTTTAAAGGAGGTTCCCCCTTGAGTTGCGGCAAGGACTTGATTGATCGTTGCTTGTCTTTGTGGTTGACTAATGAAGAGAGGCAAAACGCAGAGTTTGATGCCATTAGGTTGAAGCTTTCTCATATATCTATCAATCAGGCAGGAATTTAGGTTCCTATTGAGAGCATTTAATTCTGAGTTGTTTATCTGTACTAATTTTTATCCTAGGACGTAACATTTGTCCTTTTCACCTCTCTATGGTGGGTAGTTCCTGCAGTCATCTGCAAAGATTTTGTTAGTTATCATAGGATCTAACGAGATGCAGAAACACGATCGTTTGTTGGTTTGTTCTCATTTACTATTCTAGATTAATAAAATCTTCATCCAAAATTTATATCGGTTGGCCATGCTTATTTTGTCCATTGCCTTGGACCATTTTCCCATTGTCTTGGACCATTTTCTTTCAAACTGGATTTCATTTCATGACAATGATCCGGAGCTGGAACTGAATTCGACCCGTTTGGATTGTGAAAATGTTTCATTTTATATCATTTCATTTAATCATTTAATCGTTACAATATTATCAAAATTTTACTCAAAATATAATAAACATTTCAAAATTTTTAAATCTTAAAATAATACTAATATTAAGAAAAGTATTTTTTAATACTATTTTATTCACTTTCAATTTTAATTTAAAGTCATTTTTTCTCATCTCGCTACTTAAAACACCAATTTTATCAATTCTCCCTTCCGCCCGCCACCTCCCGCCCCCTAAATGATAAGCCACCTCTCCCGCCCCCTAAATGATAAGCCAGTGCGCCCTACAACTACTACTGCTAATAATAATAATAATAATAATAATTATTATTATTATAGTAATACCTTGTGGAAAACCCAGTTTAATTTTCCCATTCACAATTCAACTCTGTTTTTAGGTTGAGCTATTAATGTCATAACTGCCACAATTTTTACAGCATATGTTCATTTCTAATTGGAAATTGGCGGGATCCCCTTTTAGAAATATTGGGGTCTGCCAAAGAGTCCAAAGTCAGAAGCAAATGCTATTGACATTTCAGGCACAATCCCACCATCTTCACCAGCTCTGGCTGCTGTCCAATTGCTTCAAAAGCACTCGGATGGTTTTCATAACCATTACGATTCATGACATCACATCTAACAAGCGAGAAGATTTAGCATATTTTATCTTTGTTTCAGTGGATGCGCATCAGATTCACATGAAGGTTTTTTTTCAAGAAAAAGGAACTAAATTGGCAAGTTAATCCATAAAATGAATTAACCCAAGAAAAAGAAAATCAAAGAAAAAATTATTTGAAAGAAAAAGAAATCGAACCCCTTCGGCTTCCATTAGTAGAACGTATTGGTCGTGCTTTTTTGTGATAGCAACAGGAATAACTTCACAAGAAATGATTAAACAATTCCTCTGCCTCACAAATTTTTTGTGTAAAACACCAACCACAAGATTGGATCAACACAAGCAGAAGGGCCATACCATTAGTGCATTTGCCGAGTTACATTTTTTTCTTGACCACTCTTTGACCATGATAGACGAACGAATATATGATTCCCGCTATTGTGAAAATACCTAAACAAAGAGATCAGAGATCCTAAGTAATTGTATCAAAGTAATAAATGTCAGAATAAGAAGCGATACAAAAATAGTGTTACAACCAATATCCAAGCAAAGCATCGTGGCAAATACAGATCATAATCGGAGAGAACACTTCTAATTATGATCTCAATATGCAGGTGGCTTGTGTTGACTGTGTATGCATGTGTATTATGTGCAAGCATGGTAAACTTTGTGTGCGCCTCAAAAAGGTGGCTTTCTTTTTGTGAGCAGTGACTCTTGTGATGATTCTCAGCGTAGCTGATCTACACAAGCATGGAAAGATAAAGGTCTCTTGGAATTCTATATTCAATGTTAGCAGGGAATCCGTGGCTTTCGATGCTGCATCATTGTTCCATGGCCATAGAACTTTAGCCTCTTTGGTTTTTCACCATTTAAGATTTGGAGGGTGATTCCTCAGTATTGAATTTGTTGGCTTGTTTGTCACTTTTGTTATTGGGCAATACTACATTCAGTCCAAAAAACTGGACTCTTTTGTAGTTCAAACAAACAATAAATAAATAAATTTATATTTTAAAATAAGATTGATTAAAATATCCTTATTTACAAATAAAAAATTCTAAAAACCTGAAAAGTTTATTTTATTTAATTATAAAATGAGTGTTTTTATATAAACTGTAATGCAGTCCATCAAATATAGACTGGAAGAAGAATTATTCTTTGTTATTGGTAAGTAAATTTGTATGCTTTTTGGAAAGGGAATTTGAGGACTTCCTCTGCATCATGCATACAGTGGGAGCTGTAAAATACGGCCCCATTGGCTCTCCTTCCGTCGAATTTGTGAAGAATTGCAATTTAAAGATTTAATTTCAAGTGTCCCCTTTGTAGGCTAGACACTTAGATTGGCATTACCCTTTCTTTCTTTCATAAAGAGTGATTCACACATAAAAACCACTGGCTGCGGAAATGCAATCTTTTTCTCAACGACTGATATAGAAAACCTAAGTTTTAGCTCAACGTGAACTCAGAACTGTCAAATGTATAAATACCTCAACATTATAACCCACGCTAGGCATACATGGTTGGTGTGTGGGTGCGTAGGTGGGTGAGAGAGAGAGAGAGGTGAGTAGGTGGGTGGGTGAGAGAGAGAGAGAGGTGAGTAGGTGGGTGAGAGAGAGAGAGAGAGAGGTGAGTAGGTGGGTGAGAGAGAGAGAGAGAGATACCACCAATTATTGCACAGATATGGGTCATAAAGTGTAAGAACGGAATATGCTCCTCTTTGAAGGTCACCTGAAACATGCAAACACATAAAATATAAGATATATGCACCGTAATGCAGCTGACTTTTTAGTTTATCTAAATGACATAATCATATGCCTCTTCTTTAATCTGCCATAGAAGCGCAAAGAGCTACTGATTGCTTGTCAAGTTTTCTCACAGTAAATGAGCCCCATGAGAGATGCCATGGGATGCACTACATAGACAACTTAAACGTGCGTGGCTGTGTATATGCACATAAAAAGGTATATATGTTTCTAATGTAACTCACTTTCACTGAATTCACAGATTTCCCCCCTTTTTGAAATGTTTAAAGTTAAAGGTTTATTTATATCAACCGGCATAGTCAAAGTACACTGGATGTATACAAGAGCCCTTTTTGGTTGTTTTCCATACTTGGTTATCTCATAAGTGTAGCAGCTATGATGATATATTAAGAAATCTTTTAAAAGAAACAAATTTAATTTCAAAGTTCAAAAAGGAAAAATCAAAACAAAGTAGAGTATCATTCATTAATGAGACCTCAAGCACCTCATAACTATGAAAGACTCCAAATCACATTTTTAAATAGCCTGTCAGCTATGGACAAAGATGCCTACCTTAACTGGGGAAATGTCATAAAAGAAGAAAACTCCAGCAAGAGAGCGTAATCGACCTGGATCTGCACTCCTAAAATGCTCTGTAACAGAATACTGCACAACACGATAGATGGTGCATCTCAAGGCCTGTTTTAATCAATAATAAAAGGATAAGACTTTGTCATCTTGAATCTGTTCAACCATACCTGATTTGACTGGATGGTACGTCCTCTAATTTGAGTGAATATAGTTGGGACCACCTGCCAAATTAATAGTAATGCCTGAAGATCCTTGCTTAGCAATGTAAGCCAATTATGAGAACACCATACCGCAAACACAGGATTGTGCATACATGGATACAAAAAATATTAACAGGAAGGAGGTATCTATGGAAAGATAACAAAAAATACAAGGATACCGCAATGGTTTCTTACATTGTGAAATAGCTAGGGTTCTATGAAACGATGGTTTTAGAAGATTGAATCTAGCTTAGGTCATGCTGGAAACCGTGATGGAAACTATGGCGGGTTGGACATCTCTTCGAGGTACAAGACAGATAAAGCTGTCTGAAAGATGATTCCCCTTTGTATCATGTGCTGCCTGTTGCAGGAGTGTAACGAGAGGACCTCGAAGACAAGGAGAGATCAAGGGAGCAGCTTATTGTTTACTTTTACAGAATCTTATGTACCTGGTCCATTGCCGTGGGTTTTAATGGCAGGGACCTTCATGATTTCCTTGTTTCTAATATGCCGTCTTGATAGGCATTGAGTACCTTGTAATTGGCTTTCGCCCTCTCATTTATTATTAATACACTTTTACTTATCAAAAGAAAAAAAGACTGATGGTCGATAAATTATCCCATGGTTGGTCGTAGAACAGCATTCTTCGAATGGGTTAAAGAAATAAAAATCTCGTAAGAATTCTCATTGGCATCTAGAGATATATCAAGTTATGAGGGCCCATGATCTACAACCATCATAAAATTTTAAGATACTGTTATATTCTTGCATTTAAGCCAAAGATTCCATTGATAATTTGATACCACTGCTTCGTTTTCACAATATGACGTCAAAATATAACTCACAAGAAGAAAAAGACAATTCAGATTCTGTTTATAAAACCTCGAGAACAGAAATGAAACAAGAGCATAACACCAACCTTGATGAAATACTGGTACGCACCATTTGGATTTTCATGCACCCATTGTACCCTGAAAAGGCATTGAAAAGTAAAAAAATGTAAATAACGTATTAAATTAAATGGTTTTTTATAAAATGAAATTTTATTGAATTAAGAAGCGTATATAACATATTAACAAAATTGGCATTATTGAAGTTCAATATTTTTTGCTTTAACTGAAGGGTTGCTTACTCACTAAAAAAATGTTATTTAAAAGATAGACAATATAATAACCACATCATAATTCTTTTTTTACAAGGAACGCACATTGCATCAAGAGGGGAAGAAAAGAGTACATATAACATAATTATGAGAAAATGCATGAAAAAATTCTCAGTGTGGAACATCATGCATTGACCAGAATTTTCAAAAGCCAAACCAAAACTGATTTGACACACGGCTTCACATGATATGCTGATCACACCTAACTAAATCAAAATTCTAACAGAAAAACCTCATATAGAAAAAATATTCCAACTTTATTCAATTTGAATTAGTATGACATCAATGCAATATAGAAAACTTTAAGCATTTCTAAACATGTAATAGCTAGGCAGGAGTAAATGAAGCAATTACCCATCAAGGGGATTTATCAAGCCAGGAAAGTAGTCACCAAAAGACAATTTGTTGATCCTGTGAGTTATCTGTATCATGCACCAAAGAGTTAAAATAGTGCTGATCTCATATTAGAACAGCATCACCATAAGGACAATTATTGACTCTACTAAATTTCCCTAAAAAAACACTTTTCAAACAAAATAATCTCGGTACCAAGATATTATTACATTATAATTATCCTCTTGGAAAGCCAACAAATTGTGCAACTGAACATTTGAGTCGTGAAAGCTTTTCCCAGTTCCAAAATGAAAACTTCCAGCGACTTTATTCACTTCAAGCACCCCATGGATATTACAACCTTCGCCTTCTTCATCTTTTATCTTTTGGATAAAACCTTCTCGTTTGCACTAAAAGCCAAAAGTTCAAATAGAAAGTCAAAAACAGTATCTATGATGACTTCCCAAGCTCAGGAAATGAAATATGCATAGAGAAAAATATAATATGTTTGTAACTGCCCATATGTGCACGTATTGCTTCCATTGAGGAGCAAAATTTTCAATTCAAAAACTGCAAGAGACAATGAGAGACAATGTTGGACAAATTTTCTCTGCAAATGGTCAAAGGAGAGTCATCAGGGTCCAATGATCGAAAGAGAAACCACATGTTATTCAGGACTTCCTTGCATTATCTTCCTCAATAGTTATGGGTCAAAGTAACAGTGTCTTTTATGTAAGGATATAGTTGTCAGAACTGGTGGACCTAACTAGTTACACAACTAGCTGAACAGTGAGGTGAAGACATGTAGTCTGCCCAACTAGTTCTTAATAATCTAACAACCAGCAACAAAATGTCTCAGCAAGAGTGTAGTTTCAATTAAAAGCCAATATTATAAAAGAATAAAAAAAGGTGCACCTACAGATACGTAATATAACCTGGCTTAAACACAGAAATTGAAATCATGCTAGCTAGTTAGCCAAACCAAGCCAACTAGCATATTCAACCTGGAAAAGAAAATATATAAAACTTCTTGGGTGTTTGTGTATCAAAAGAAGAATACCTTCCAAAGAAAAGAAAAGAATAATTGGGAAAAAGAGAAGATAAAAATGCATATTGCAGTTGGAGAAAATAATTCACACTGGAAAGGTAGCATATTAAATTTCATGATTGAAAAAGCTCTCCAACCCAGAGACATTAAGATTCAGCATCAATAGCAAAACTAATTCAAGTCAGCAATACTATTTTTTTCTAATCAGTAGAAGCTCTAGTTAAATTCCTAACTAATACGAGATGATAAAGGTTGATGATGTTAGCTTTTACTTTGAATTTTATGTTTGCATGCACAAAGAGAATGCCCTGAAAAAGCATATCTGCAAACTGACTAACCTGGTCAATCATATCCATATTTGTTAGTGCCCAACCTTTTTTCCTGTATGCTTCACGAACTTCTTCGCATGAGTTACAGCAATCACCATCTGACTGCAAGTGAGGGGCAGAGTGAGAAATTAGGCAACACAACAACTACCGGAAGACCAGAATTTATACAAATTATGGTGTATGTAGAGTCCTACTACTTGCAAGTTGGTGTCAAGGGCATGCCCTCCACATCACTAACACGGCAGGGTCTGCTTGCAAGGGAAGTACAAAGCTAAATTCTCTAATAAATTAGATCTTGCCATATCAGCAGTGTAGAGAGTGCGCCCTCCACACCAGCTTGCAAAAATAATTTTTGTTGGTTCTCTAGTATATATAGCCACTGTACAGTTGTACCAAGGAAAAAAGAAAGACCAGGACATCTTATTTGAACAAGGTTCAACATGAGTATACTAGTTTGTGTATTGAAAACAAGAACATCTAAAATAAACAAAAAGCCACTCCTAGGATTTTGTTTTTTAGTGTCGGGGAACCTCTTCAAGGCAGGGCCTTCGGACTCACCCCTACATAGTAAACTCCAATCCCATGCATTGCATCCTTAGAAGTTTCCCTACAAGGAATTGGTTAAATCGCTAGCTTTTCACCAGGGGGTGTGGCCCCAAAGAATTGTTTGCACCCATGAGGAGTTGAACCTAGGACCTTGAAGGAAGTGATACCCCAAGACCAAGGCCTTCACCTCTTGGGCCAACCCCTTAGGGTTCCACATCTAGGAAAATTTAAGTCCATTGTGCAATACGTTCCACAGGACTTGCATGATCAATACCAATAAGTGGAAATCTGAATTATCATGACATCAGACTGGCAGACCGTAGCATTGCTTAGGTGGTGCAAATTTTCCTTTGAAAGAAGCCTTCGTCTTCAAGCAGTTACCATGGAAGGCTCATGAGGACCCACAAGATACAAGACCCAATGGTCAACCACTTTAACAGATGTTCAACTTTTTTATTCTGAAAAACTGCTTCCAGCACTGATGCAGGATATTTAAACAATTCAGCAATATATGAGAAGTGGTTGAAGGGTGGGAACCCAAGTATGCACCACGGTGCCAGGTAAATGTTTGTGGATTGAATAATCAAAGGATAACAACAACCATAACAGCAAAATGATGTAGATGAATTTTCAGAAACTATGGACTATGGATTTATTTTTTTCCCATATAAATCCAGAATAGATGGAATCAGCCTGATGAAGGTGACTGCAGCTCCCCAGTTCATAGCCACAAGAATGTAACTAGTGCACAAGGATTTTCTAGTTAACTAATTTGGTGGTGTACATTAAATACCTAAGATAGAAGTGCTGCTGCATGCTTCAAAATTATTATAATATACCAATGCAGCATAACGGATACAGGATTATCAAATGTACCGTTTCTGAACCATAACACGAACCGCAATATTCTTCATTGTGTTCAAGCCTGCCACCATGTCTCTGTAAGGGCTTCTCAATCTGCCTTAGGCAAAAAACGAAGGTAAGACCAAGCAGATGAAAAACAAACATAAACAAAGAGAAATACTTCCTTTGCAGAACAAAGCCACGAAATAAAATATAAAGCCCCCAATAAAAAAACTTCTCTATTTAGTATTACAGGCCAACCATCTGTCAAGCCCCCAAGTCTGTCCTACAATTGCACTCGAACAATTTCACACTTTGTTTTGAGATCCAAATCAATAGACAAAGAGACAATGCTTCACTGATCTTTTTCTTTCTTTTATAAGAGAATTTTATTCCAAGTAAATAGGCATAGTCCAAGTACACAGGAACTATATACGTAAATAAATCTAAAGACAAACAAACTAGAGCAAGAAATGACTAAAGCCAATCATGAAAATTTCCATCCTTACAAAAGCCTTAGCCAAAAAACATAAAGTGCTAAAAAAAACTCCCTAAGTTCTCCTGTTGAGCATTCTCTATCTTCAACGCACCTCCCATTCCTCTCCAACCATAAGCACCATATCAAGCACAAAGGGTTCATCTTCCACACAGATACACTACTTTGTCTTATTACGAAACCTTGCCAACTTGCAAAAAAGTCCACCACATGCTTAGGCATCACCGAAGTAATACCCGTCCTATCAAAGATCTCATTCCACAAAGTCTTAGCCACCTCAAAATGAAAAAAAAGATGGTCAACAGATTCGCCATCTTCTTCATTTGCATTGAGAACCATATCCCCATGAAACAACATCTCTCCATGAACGTTTCTTGATGATGCTCGCTGCTTAAATTGACCTCATGCAATTTACATACATACATACATACATACATACATATAAAAAACATTTCAGCACATCTATGGAGACCCCCCCCCCCCTCTTTTGTATCTCTACTAATAACAGATCATGTAGAAAGATAGAGAGTGATAACCAACATTATATCACCACCACTGAAATTGTTTAGACGATATGTAAAAAATGAGATGAAGAATAGTTGTTCTCTCACTAACCTTTGGTGCACCAATCCCATCCTGCCTAACCTCTATTACATTGCCATGAGCATCAATTCTTTTCTTGACTATATCATGTCTCTGCAAGTAAAACAATATGTCAGTATTGTAAGTCAACAAGAGTATGCAAATATATATTTTTTCTATGGGTAAGAGGACTCAAATATCAAATCAGGAAAACTCATCAGATGCAACAAGAATTCAATGATGTAAGTATTTAGACTTTCAAATGCAGACACGCCTCCACTATGAAACGATCAGTTTTATTAACCCTGAAATTAAGCGAAAAAAAGTCACCGCTTGCAGTACGTACTATATCAAGGTGTTGCTCTCCACTGATATCCATGGCATCAAGACTTAGCAATGAACATGGAACAGCTGGAAAGGTGACATCAAACTGCAATTTCATATATAAACAGGGCCCAAATAAATAAAAACACAGCATAGTAATGACTAAAATATTATAACAACAAATAAACAAAATAGCCACACTTAAAAAACTACCATAAGAGGAGCAAAATTTCTGAAAATCATGAAGCCTGATATGAGAAACTACCACAGCTGAAAATTTCCAAAATTTTTCTGAAAATAAATCTTTGATAAAACACACAAAAAAGAAGTGATTCAAATAAATAACAACCATTAGATCCTGCACAAACTTAAATACTACACAGGAATACCATCTCTCATGCTAGAGTTTAAAATTATTATTAGATGATAAAATAATAATAACATTGTTAGCCCCAAAATAAAATATTTTACATTGATATGTAGGGTTCCCCCTCTTGAAGTATCAACCACAAGCTTTGTCTCAGAAACGGTATGGAGGAATAATCCTGCAAGCATAATCAACTGACTGATTATAGACACCAACCTTAACAATAAAGCAAAGACAACTAATATTTTGGAAGCAAAGGTAAAGGCAAAAGAGATGGAGTATCTGCCAGTAGAAAATAAGTTTTTGAAGAATCACGAAAATATTGGAGTAGGACTGGGTCAATTTATATACAAATTGCAAGTAGAAGAAGAATAATGAAAATCTACTACATGGCCTTTCACCATCTGCATCACCACATTACCGATCAAATCATATGATGCACTTTTTGTCTAAAAATGAAACAACATTAGAATCCGGGGGATGGTTTTTGACATACCAATCTTTGCAATTGCTATAACTCTGAAACTCTCAACATATACATCCAGGCATTATGGAAGTAGAAATAAGGTATATAATGTGTAACATCATGGCACAAGTCACGTGATTAAAAGTCCAATTATTTATCATAATCCACAATCGTCAATTCCATCCCATGACAAACCCTGATCTGTATAGCCTTCTTACAAGGCCTGTACAGGCATGTAGAACCAAGCATTGAATTCACATCTAAGTATGGAGCTCATATTTATAATTAGCAAAAAGATTGATCTACATAGTCGGCCTCGAAGCAAAACTGAGTTTCCAGAACCCAAAGCAAACTTGACCTTCCAGAAACCAAAACTTACTTTTTTCCTAAAATTATAACAGCTAAGACCCAAGACTTGAAAACTACGGATTCTCTAGCTCTGTAGATAAATTAAAATTTTAAACTTTCAAATTTTATCAGCAACCAAACAAAGCTTAAACGAACGAAATATAAAAATCACGAAGTATGAAAACCGAAGAAAAAAGGAACACAGAGAGAGAGAGAGAGGCGCATACTGAGCTCGGAGCAGAAGAGAAAGAACATGAGAACGAAGGAGACTAAGGTGATAAGGCCACCGGAAAAGGTACGGCTATAGTAATCCTCGTTAACTTTAGGGTACGCGTCCAGTTTCCGGACCTTGTGAAGGAACTTATCCATGATCACCGGATCCACACCAAACGCCCTCAACTCTTAAGCACCAAACTTTCAACCCACCCCTTCTTTCGACACAAGTAATAATCACCCACCAAAAAGCAAAAAAATCTCTCAACTTCTCTCCCTGTAATCTAATCTAAGCGAAAAGGTGGGCCTCTGAGAGGATGAGCGGCGCTTCCAAGAAGAGAAAATGACAACGGTGAGTGACGCGACTCTTTGCCGATGTTGTGATTTGGTGTGAGCTGTTGTTCCGAATGCAAAGGAATTTGTCGTGTGTCTGGATTTTGGTTTTTTTTTTTTTTTTTTTTTTAAAGAGAAAATTTTGGTTAATAGTTGACACGACCGAAACAGCAACGTTGATTCCACACACGTTATGGGGTCAACCTTGACGTCTCGTCTCTTCTTTTCGTTGCCTTAATACACGGGATTATAAGATTTTTAGAATTAAGATGCTTATCTATATAAGTTTATTAAGATCTTTATCTTTATAAATTTAAATACACTAAATAAATCTCATTATATTTATTTAATATCTATTATAATCTAAATAATTACTTTATATATGATAAGAGTTGGTCAAAACTCTCCGATTACTCTTCAAATTAGCGAATTTTTTATTGCCAACTGCAATCATTGGACTAAAAATAAAAACAATTTCAACGAGAAAGATAAATAATGATTTTTTTAAAATGCCCATTTGAGTAGGTATTAATATTAAAAGAAAAATAATATCACAAGAGTGGGCGAGTCTCCTTCCTCACTTATTTCTTCTCTATTATATATAATTTCTAGCCGTGTGTCTAGCCTAAAGGCCTTCCCATAGGTGGAGGGAGGTCGAAACTTTGATTCCAACCACCTCCTTCCTATTTTTTTTGGTTTGTTTGTTGATATTTTTGTTTGTTTGTCATTTTTTTACTATTTTTTCAATTTTCTCTCTAGCGCTAGTAATCTTTGATTTGTTGCCTTCCGACCACCTCCGACCGTCACGCGTGACATCAACAACCCCTCCAGCCGCCAACTAACATAATCGCAAAAAGGGACCGCCACTTTGTTATGCTCATAGGTCACATGTGCGACTCACGCCATGCGCATCACCCATGCGAAACCACGACTCAGTGGGATATTTGAAACCATGCGTAGCTTTTTTAGCGTCAGAAGCTCCCAATTTTTAAATTTGTTTGAGCTCCATATTTTCAAGCGGCGCATAGACCACACACGTCGTCACTGCCGTCATGAGCCCTCTACTGAAATATTGGACCTGGTTGCTTTTTATCCTATCTTACCACTTTCTATAATCAAAGATCAAGTGAAAGTGGATTTGGATTTGGAAGTTTCCAATTATCAACTTAGACTAACACCGTATAACACACACTTCACTGCTGCGACTTTTGGTTACGACTTAAAACCATTTTAAAACGATCTCTCCGTTGTTTAAGAATTAGGTCGAAGTTATTTATTTGATTCCAATTTTTTTTTTTTAAAAAAAATCATTTATTTGACTTTTTTTTAATAATACATTATGTATTAGGTTTTTGAGAGAATTGTAAGAAATTTTCATTTCACTTGAACTTGTATCTTATAATTCTTTAGTTTTTATTTAATGAACTTAACTTATTCAAATAATAATAATAATAATATATCCTCTTGTTTTTCTTCCAAGTTTTTAGATATTATTATATTTCTAACCCGTATAGCTACCATATTTAATTACATTGTTAACATAGCAATATTGAATGAACGAACAAAAGGAGTTGCCAGTGATCTCAAAATTAGAGAAAACTCATTTATATTCTCAAAATTTACGGATAAAACTGTAACGCATTCAATTTAATTTACATTTTAAAAAATATTTTTTTATTTTATTTAATGTTTTGGAAACTTGGTTCAGTTGATAGCACCTTTACAATAGATAAATCCATCTTCGTCATCTCTGAAAAAACAAATTTCCTCCATTTTCCCCCACTTTCTACTTACTTAAAACACTGTTTTCAATATCCTGAATATAATGGGATAATCTTACATAGCATAGGGTAAATTTCTTTTCCTTTATTACGTTAGTTTTCAGGGAAAATAAAAAGTTACTTTATCAACTTGTATACAGTTTTAGAGTTTTCAATGCGGTTTAATGCAAGAATTTTTCGTGAAAATTTTTTGTTTACATTGCTTACGGATTGACATCTTCGAATTTTGCAAAGAACTTTTCCTATCATAGTCATTGACATGTCTGTACTAATCAAGATATGACATCAAAATCAAATACATTCATGATTTATTACTCTTCCCAAGCATAGGGTGGCTGCTGAAGCCATTCAAGCTTTCTCTTCGCCTTGTGCTTCCACCGATCCACCTTCCACTCTACACAGGATGAAATGCCTGGGGACAGAATTCGGGGGGGAGGGGGGCATTAAATAAAGGAGGATTGAATCAAGATGTCAAGGGATTGAATGAACAAGATGAATGATGCAAGAAGAATATACACCAACATAGACAACAAAGGCTATCTAACAAAATGATATCCAAACATGAAATCAAACAGGCCATCTATGCTGGGCCGGGGCCACAAAAGTTCGACTATATATTATGACTTGCAGTCAATTCATCAAACATATGGTGCTTCTGCAAACCATGTTTCATTATTTGTTTTCCGTCGGCAGCATCTTTTTATCTGCACTGGCAATGATTTCTTCTTGAGAAACTTGTCTCTCGGCCATCGCAGGCAGACTAGTAACAGATCTATGCATCTGCCATTTAAGATGCAGCATATGCCTAAGATTTTGACAGATGAACCTACAGTAACCTTCAGTATATGGCAATGCAAGTAGAAATGCTTACTTGAGCTATGAGATCTAAGAGAGAAGGCATTGTTAGCTGGCAATAGAGATGAATCTGGAGGCCTGTGATAGTGAAACAGTAGGTATGCTATGGAGCGATCTATGCGGTTCGTACCAGTTTCCATGTTCACAAATCCATTGCACCCAAATAGGAAAATTATTAAAAGCACAATAAACTTGATAGAGACTGAAGTAGAGCTCAAATTCAGCAAGTACAAGAAACAGCAAGGCAGGTAAGCATCAGTTTTGGTATAATGTAAGACAAACTTAGTTATACGAGAGGAACACTTTATTAGACAGTATCCTCAGCTTTGTTAGAGTTCAAAGGCCTCAATTCCATATCCTTGACTCCGCTGCCTCCTTGGGTTCCATAAGTATGATGCATCAGAACTACTAACATCTAATACTTCGCCATCTGGAAGTAAAGATCAGTGAAAAAAAGTATTACAAGAGAATATTTTAAGCTCTTCCACTACAAAATATCTATCATTCCATTCTCTTCAAAAATGAACTTACTAAAACATTTCCAATCAAGAGAAATGTGGCCCACTTCATTATTTATTTATTTAATCTAAAGTAAAAGGAAATTCGTTGGGGGTGGAGAGAGAAAGAGAGAGAGAAAGCATGCCCCATTGACCCAACTACCGGTCCCATCGATCAAGGGGATGTCATCCAGATCTACTGCTACTCTACATAATGAACTCCTATCAGCTAAAGATCAGGAAACTATAACTCCCAATCATTGTTTCTTTTGGCACCGAGTGTCCAGAAATGGGGTCCTGACTAATTCTGGGAGTGTACAGTCCCTCGGTAAGAAGTTTTCTGCAAATGCACATCGAGCAATTCAAGGAAAAAATATCCCCTTCCAATGGTCCCTAGAGATTATTTTATTTTGATAAGTAAACGATAATATATTAATAAAGATAGGCAAAGCCCAAGAATACAAGGTGATATACAAGAGATAAACCTATCAAGGTCGCGGTAATGGAAACTAGAAAGCCATGAAAATTTAGGCCATTAAAATCTAAAGCTATGGCCCATAAAGATAAAGTGCGAAAAAAATGAGTGTGAAGTTCCCATAGAGATAAAGCTATGGCCTTATTATCGAAAGTATGATCATTACGCTCTTGCCATAAGCACCACATAATGTAGGTCGAAATCATCTTCTATATAGCTTTGATTTGGGGGGCTTCTCTTCAGTCCCTAGAGATTATTGACAAGGCCCTTACCACTTGAGTCGAACCTTAGGGGTTGGCAAATAACCAATTGGATAGGAGGGTTTAGCTTATTTAGATTTCCTTTTTGATGCATATGAAGGAATAAGCGAATCTCAAATGCAAAATTGGTTTTCATGCGTTGTCCTCTTAATATGCTTGGTGATTGTCCTTCACATCCCATCAAGATGAGATCCTTAATTAAAAAGAACCTCTTTGAGGTTCCAAATCTTATGCTTCAAAGAGAGGTCATCATGCTTTTGGGTTTAAATTAACGGTTTAATTAGCTCTACACAGATACCTAGGATACAAGTGAGTAGTGGTAAAGTTGAGCCAAACAAATCAACATGCCAAGTACCATTTTACTGTTTTACATACAAAGCATTCCTAGCACCTGTGAATTTTTTTCTTCTGGGACAAGTTAATGAAATTCTATTGAAAATATAAAAACAACATACAAATTTGCAACTTCTAGTAACATGACCAGAACAGAATAATGGCAAAAACCAGTCAACAGCAGTATGTCTTCACATTTTCAAAGGGAAAGACGGAGCAAGAGGTGATCTATTTACATACTTGTTTGTTTCTTGAGCCGTTAGAGCTCTATTTGCATCTGTCATTTCCATTGCATCTAATCAGATTTGTATGATTATGCCTTTGTTCAGCACTCTTATCCGAGCGATATAGGCCATCCCTTACACACAGTTTAGTTATGATATCCAACTGAATTTAAGAAAGCTTCAGAACAGTTAATTTGAAAAATATTGCACGCTTTAGGTTCAGGTGAAATACATTTGCATGAGGGAAAAAGACAAAAAAACAAAAACAAAGGAATCAGTACCTATTCAACATTTGCTTTATATGCCAACTTTTAAAACATCAAGATTACAATCATCAACATATTAAAACATTCTAACTGGCCTGCTTGTGCATCAACAGCTTTGATAATTTTTCCCAATTAAAATTACTCATGAACACTAGCAGAAAATTAATGTTCCATGTTATTCAAACCCTTCTTATATATTAATTACAAAACATTAATCTTCATATTATTCAAACCCTTCTTATATATTAATTACATAATCTCCATCCAAACCATACTTGTTCTGGAACCAAACACCCACAAAACATTTAGAGACTAATTAAAGGAGCTTATCAACTAATGTCAACTTAATTCGCTACCTGTTTGCTTATTTTCCTCCTATAACATGCTTCTCTCCCTCCCACTTGTTCTCATTTAGCCCAATTCACTTAGTACATAACCAATATGGGACCAAGTATATGCCCACATAATGCCATCCACAATCTAATCCAGAACAATTACACTATCAAAATTCCGCAACTCAACCTACGTCATACTGCAATGCCCTTATGCCATAAGTCATTGCCAGATTGGCTCTAATACCATTTCTCATAATCTAGGAAGAGCTGGCATTTTAACTCTACCCCAAAACAACTAATCACCATTCCCCATTGGGGCTTCCTATAATTGCTTGTACAGGCCAATTTTACCTTGCACATAACTAATGTACAGATGCCCATACAAAACCTTAACAATCTATTTAAACCAATCCAGGTTATCCCATTGTAAGTTTCTTTTTTCTTCTTTTTCCAAATTTTGCTTCCCTGTCAATCTTTCATATTAATTTTGCAAAATAAAAAGAAAGAGAGTGAAAAAAGTTATGAGAATAATGGTCTATGTTCTATAAATCTACCAAGTGCCAAGAATTTGTTTTATAACTTTGTATAACGATATAGTTGTAACATCAGAAACTGGGGGAAAGATGAATTGACATTTCAGCATGTAGGCAGCAGGGCAAGATAGGCCGAAGACCAGGTTAGGAATTCCTTTTCCCCCTTTTGTCAAGGAGTGGAAGGGTTAATAAAGACCATTTTGAGTTTCGGGACAGGACCACTCCTACGTCATAATTACTTTACTTGTCACATTTTTTTGACAGAGCCATAACATCCAAAATTGGGAAAACTGAATTGACATTTCAGCATGTGGTGATAGCCTTGTGGAATGAAGTTTTTAATAGAGCTGGAATTGCTTGGGTCATGCCCTTGCGTGTGGTGGATTTCTTGACAAGCTGGAACAATTTTCTGGTTCGTGGAGGCTGTGCAGATTTTTGGAGGGTGGTCCCCCTGTGCTTGTTTTGGTGTTTGTGGTGAGACAAATGGGAGGTGTTTTGATGATTGTGAACGCTATGGGGAAATTCAGTTTTTGGGTGCAAAATCTTGTAAGGGATGGGAATTCTTGTAATGAATTGTCTTAACTTTTCCTTCTCTAGCCTGTAAATAGGTTTTATCTCTTGTACACGTCCTATGTAATTGGTTTTGCCTATTTACTTCAATAAAATTCTTATTACCTAAAAAAAAAAAAACAATTCAGCATGTGGTCAGCAGGGCAAGATAGGATGCAGACCAGGTTAGGAATTCCTTTTCCTGCTTTTGTCGAGGAGTAGAAGCGTGAATCAAGACCATTTTGAGTTTCGGGACAGGACCACTCCTACGTCATAATTCCATTACTTGCCACATTTCTTTGACCCCATCTCGAACAATATTGACATGTTCGAGCAGAGCAAGAGTTATGCATCTAAACATTTTTCACCTTAGTAAAGAATCTGAAACTAATGACACAGTTCAGCTCTTACATGAGTTTCACAAGCCATCAGTAAGTGCTTCATAGAATCTAATGGCACCATGATAAATTTAAAAGTGGGCAGATTTTGTAATCGTCCTTACCTGTTCCATCAATTGTTGAAGCTGGCGAAAATTAGTTGCTTCTTGTGGGATTTCATCCACCACATAGCTCATGCAAGAGCTCTCGTGTAGGTTTGAAGAATCGAATTCAGTTTGGAATACCTGCACTAACTCCTTTGATTTCCTTTCCCCGTCTTTCTATAAATCCCTTTCTTCTCATAGTAAACAGAAAGAAGCAAACACAAATTC
The DNA here is from genome assembly GCA_036898215.1 of Platycarya strobilacea. Taxonomy (NCBI): domain Eukaryota; kingdom Viridiplantae; phylum Streptophyta; class Magnoliopsida; order Fagales; family Juglandaceae; genus Platycarya; species Platycarya strobilacea. The sequence goes on along the minus strand of CM072557.1, from coordinate 2,702,368 downwards.
TTAAAAATTCGAGTAATAAGTAAGTATTACAACCCACAAGCACGCTTGAACTCTTTCTGGCCATGTCTTACAAGTTAGGGAATAAAATAAAAAGAAATATATATATTTTTTGGAGGATAAATAAACAAGTATTATTAATCAAAAAAAATGGGCAAGAGCCAATTACAAAGCACATATATCCAATCTAATAAAATAATAATATATAAAATATTATAAAATACAAAATAAAAGAAATCTGTGCACATTAAACTCTGTGCTGATGTTATTCTGAATCTCAAGTTCTATAGATTTTTTTTATTCGCACCAGATGTCCGGAACAGCATCAATCACAAGTTCATAGATTAAGAATTAATTTTGTAATGTAATAAGCCATTTACCTGTAGCATTTGTTTTGAATGGGGGGTTAAGATGATTGATCGTAAATTGAAACAATTAAGTAATAAATAAAAAATAGCCATTCCTGTTGAAGACAATATCAAATCAAAATTTTGTTTTGATTAATATCCCAATATAATCAAATTAAGATATTTGATTTTAAAAAATATTTATCTGTCTCATCTCCAAATAATTTTCCTATAAATTGGGACCAATAATTTGTATTCAGCCATACTTGAGAATAATAAAAAATGTAGCACTCAAAGTCTTTGTCCCTCTTTATCTCTTCAACATCTCCTTTTTTATTTTATTTTCCTTCTTGGTGTCAGAGCCCTTGGCTAACGTTAGGCTTGATCCTATGGACTACTACTTTTAAAGTTTTTCTACTACCTTTACCTCTCAGAAAAATTTTCATCATCGTTCTACCATATTTCATCTCAAATCAATGCATTTCGAGTATTTTAATTAGTTGTGAGCCCTTTTTTATTGGGTCTTGGTCTGTTGTGAGGATTGTTTGAAGCCCCATACCCATCTTTCGCCCTTTCAATTTTGGTCATATAGTTGACCGGGGTCATATGTAGCCCATTTTCAAATCAATCCTTTGGTCTATTGTTAGCCTTTTGTTGGCTTTGACCCATATCAACCCATTATTGACTACAAATCCATATTTGATGTTCTAGATAGTAGTCACTTCATCACCAATGCCACTTTCATCATTTTATCGGCAATCAATCAACGAAAACGAAGGCTACACTCAAATTTTAAATTTAAGATTTCAAATTTTTCCACTTTGAATTTGAGGGAGATATTTAAGATAATATCAAATCAATAATTTGATTTGATTACATAATTATCAAAGCAATTGGTTTGATTTTTATAATGATCAAATCAAGATATTTGATTTTCAAAAATATATACCTTGTCCAATCTCCATGTAATTTTTCTCCATGAAATTTTCCTATAAATAAGGACTAATACTTTGTATTCCAATGCAGTTGAGAATAACAAAGATGTAGCTCTCACAATTTCTCTCCTTTTATCTTCTCCAACCTTTTTTTTCTAATTTTATATTTTCTATCAGTTCCATTTACAAAGAAAAGTTCATAGCAGCCAATAAATTCTTAGAAAATGGAATTAATATAAATATAAATATATATATATATATATATCTGATCTCACACATGTACAAGTCAAACATTTCACACATGTACAAGTCAAACATTCCTCCAGATTCTCTATCCACCACCCGAGACAAGTGCAGTTGATTCATATGATGATATCATGCTTCTGGTGAAGTCTCTCTCCCCAAAAACTGCTTTCCGAGTAAAAAACAAAGAAAGGTAACATAAGCGCTGATTTTCAATCACGTTGTAAGACCAATAGCACTGGTGTCGGTTGAGTAGAAAATAAATGTAAAATGGCAGTGGAATAAATGCGGAAGAAAAATCTCAAATTAATTGAGCAAGTAGTCATACTACTAGAATCAATTGGCCTTCTATTTTTCTCTATACCATACGTGTGTGCAGTGTGGACACACAGAGTATTTGGAGTAACCGACGGGACATTGGCAATGAGAACTCAAAAAATAAGAGCATCCTTTCCACTTCCATTTTCCAATATTTTCCCAGTAATCAACAAAACCAAGAAAATCAAGCTGTCACAAACCAATAAAAGAAAAAAGTAACTAGAAGCGGACAGATTGGAGCCATCGGAGCCAAATCACCAACGATCTCCGAGCAAAATTGACCTAGAAACCAAAAATTTCCGGCAGAACGAAAATTTCAGAGACAAACAGTTGAAAGAAGAGGTTGGACAAGAGCAAACACCTTATCCCTGATTCGTCCCCTCCGGTAGGACTTCTTGGAGCTTCCAGTCCTACACGAGCAGCCGGCCAAATACAAGAACAGAAATTGGTTTGTGCGGTTGGGATATTCGTGGACGAGAGGAGGGGTTGAGATCCGATCAGTTTCGACGAAGTGATTGGTCCACGTGCCTTTTGTAGGTTCTTTCTTGAAGGGTGACACGCGACCGTGGACCACTCCTCGTAGACGGGTGGGGTAGAGAATGTTATATTGAAACAAGAGCAATGCTGGGGAGTAGCCACACTCAGGGCACTCCCCCTCACATGAACAGTATCATGAACAGTAATGACACTGTTCATGTGAGGGAGAGTGCACTGAGTGTGGCTTCTCCCCCTCATTTTTCTTGAAACAATAAAATGCAACTATCGGCACTGATCGGAACTGGGGGACAGCCGGTGTGCAGCGGCACACCAGCACACTCTTTCATAAAAACAGTAATTTATATCTTATTTTATTTTTTAACTTTTTATTTAATAATTAAGAAAATAATTATTAATATATTAATATTTTTAAAAAATATTTAAACATATATAAAAAATAGTTTAAATAAAAAATTAAAAAAATATAAATTATACTAGAGACACATCAAATGGATAAATTAAAAAAACATAATAATACTATCTATTAAGAAATGATATTTATAATTATAAAATATACAAACATCTCCTAAAAATATAACAAAGCAATGTACAGTATTATACCTTTTAAAAATTGTATAATTTATGATTTCATACTATTTCAAAGAAAAATTATAGAGTGAATTCACACTCATCACACTCATACTTACAAAGTGTAGATTCACTCTAGTATTGCTCCTTTTAAACAGTGATTTGTGAGTGTGAGTGTGCTAAGTATGGATTCACTTTAACATTACTTCTTTTAAAAAGTACAATTCATCATAAAAATAAATAAATAAAATTTTTCATTCAAATTCTAGACCAATCACTAATTTTTAAAAAAGAACGGAAGACTTACATACCTATAAATTATTTTCCTTAAAAAAATATCACGCAAAATATGAAAAACGATAATTAAGAAATATAATGTTGGAGGAAGAGCATAACTAATTATTCTCATCCTTAATTTTATCATTTTAAAGTATATCAATTAATGTTGTATATCAATTCCTTAATAATTAAAGAAAATAAAATATGAGTGGACACGTTTGAGAGTCATGCTATCATTTTCTTTTAAAGCAAAGAGAAAAATTTTGAATCGGTAATACTTCTATGAGTTTTGCTAGAGATCAATCATAGTCAGCACACTCTATCTCAAATATTACTGTTTATATAACAATAACATGTGAGATAGAATGCGTTGATTGTTATTGTTCTAAATCATTTTACTACTTCCACAGGCAAGTTATCGGAAGTCAATAAAAAAATGCTACGTCGGATTAATGAAACGTATCATAGGGGCATACACTAAGAGTGGAAGTACATGATGATGATTTCTTCTCCCCCACATAATCTTCTTCCTCTCTCTCTCTCTCTCGTTCAGGTGAATTCTCTCCCTCCATCACTTCAAAACCAAGTGAAGCTTGTCTCTTCCATTGCTTTGTTTCTTTTTTAGCACCATTATTCCAGAAAAATCCTAAAACTCAAAACCATATGTAGAGGAAGATGGAGAACCATTTTGCGAGGGAGGGATTCGGGTTAGGGACCATTTTGTTGGAGAGAGGTTTTAAGTACTCTCTTTCTCTATTAATTTTCTCTGATTTCATCTAATTTTCTTTGATTTCATCTGATTTCATCATCTGACTTAATGTAATTCACTCGAAATCAAAAGTGAATTTGAAGCAATGGAGCTTCTTTATTTCTTTTTACCATTTTTGAATAAATTCTCAGCAAATGAAAAATTCGTAACAATGGAATTTTTGAGCAAATTCATTAAAAATTAGTTCGAATGATGCCACATTTACAAAAGAATTTTTGAGTAAATTGCAATTTCATTAACAATGGGATTTTCTATTTGCTGAGGATTCTCCGTAAACAAAGAAGCTCCTTAAATTGCTAAGGATTCTTACTCAAAAAATAAAATTTTGCTGTAATGGAGCTTCTTTGTATTTTTTCTGAAACAATAGGATTTTCGTTTGCAGAGAAGCTGTTTGGGTTACGAAGAAAGGAAAGGGGATTCGTCGACCGTGGCCCCCTGGCCCGGGGGGGGGGGGGGGGGGGGGGGTGCGCCGGCAATTCACATGCGACGCGTTCCACAAGTTTTTTTCATTTTCCCCTATGTGGAGTCCTATTATTGACTTCCAATATTAAAATCTTATAGGAGGGCTCCGTTCTAAAGCGTTTTCCTAAAAGAAACTATCTTAAGGTCTTCTAGACAACTATTCTTTTACTACCATTTCTGTTCCGCCCTTTGCAGTTTATAGCAGCCATTAACAACCTTCGATGGGGGAGGCTCGGCCAGCCATAAAATTGCCTATTTGATCAATGATCATGATTCCTCAACCATTCACATTAGGAATTTCTAGTTCAAGGTTCAAGAGGACATAGATCATGCATTCACATGCATATGAGATGGGCAAATCAAATCAAACTCATGTTTATGGTGTCGAGTATATGTCTTTTACACCGGTCACAGACCTGCAAGTAAAATTTTCCCGCATGGTATTAAGGGACTATTGAAAAAACATCCATCTTATATTTGTATAGCAACAGACCGAATCCTAACTTCTTATACCGTACAATAATACAGTGGAACTTCCAAAATAAACAGAGCAGAAATATCCCAAACATTGACCAACAACACAACAGAATAATAGTACATGGTCCAGGATTATTCTGGAAGCAAAATTGCCTATTCAGCTGAGCTCATAGGATATTTTGTGCAGTCCTGACAAAAGGAACTCTTGGCCTGGTTACCAGCATCAAATTTTACAGGCTAATTTTTCTATAGATAGATTGGAGTGGTAGTAGAAGAACTAACAAGCTACTGATGACATAGAACAACAGTAATTCAAATGGTAAATTTGAGAATGTACATCACTTCCATCACTTCTTCAAAAGCTTCTGAGAGAAAATCTTCTTAGAGTATGGACTGTTGCGTGAAATTGCTTTGTGGGACTCGATTACTTCAACCAGTAAGTTGTGGATAGGACCCTGGTAAGAAAAATATCAGGACATTAGTGAAGGTTAACATGATCGGATTAAGTTGTGTTTGGATAATGAGGTGATCTCAGAAATTCTATCAATAATAATGAAAATGTAATAAAAATGTAGTGATAGAATATTTAATAGTAGGGAATAGTAATTAATATTAATAATAGTGAAAAGTAAGTAAAAAGTACTAATAAATAGTAGTGGAGTATCCAAACTAGCCTGCTCCATTCCTCTGATATACATGCATGAAAAAAGAATAGGAATTATTGATGAATAACTCCAATTTCTTTAGATGAGGTGGCAATATCAAACCAACCCTTTTTATTTAATGGGCTAATGGAATTTATCTTTCCTTTCAGACAAATAGCAACCAAACTATACTTGTTCCATGATAACTTATTCATCTCTTTTGTAACTTCAATACATCGACTTAGTGTTGGATTTCTTTGGTGTTAGTTTTAGTTCTCTGAATCACATAGACCACATGTTTTAGGTTTGGACCCTGGTGTGTTTACAATAAGAGATCACAGGGATTTGATTCTAATACCTCAGAAACACGAAGAGCTGTTTGAACAACATAGTTCGCATGGGGATGCTGAAGCAACTGTTCAAAGTGAGAAACGGAGAGCAATTCATGAATGATTCTTGAACGACTTTCATCATTAAATACATCAAGGCATTTTTCAACCACATGGCTGCTGAACTTCTGCGTTGAGAGGTGCACATAGCTCCCTTCAAATTGAGAGGACAACTTTGATGCAGCTGAAGGAATTCTTAGCTCCAAGATAAACTGAACAACATAATTTCTACAGGGAAAAAAAAACAAAAAAAAAAAACAAAATATGAATAGGAAGCTTCAGGAGAATTAGTATTTTCTAAAATACAGGAAAGAACAAAAAATTTGCAAAAGAAAAAAGGGTAGACCCAAAAAAGCATTAAAACGTTCAAGAGTTGGACAACATTATATATATATATATATATATATTTATATATTCCTATGAATATATTTAAAAAAGGCCTTTGAAGTGGTGGAACGCCCTCTTGAGCTGAAGAGAGAGCTTCTGCATCTCTGTCCAAGAGATATGATTCAGTATCTAAATCTGAAAGAATGAAGAGGCGGCTACTACCCCTGCTCTGAGTAGTAGACAAGGTCCTTTGTTACAATACTCAATCAAAAGACCAAATTATCAGACAAGCTCATTTACTTGCAAACACAGTTTAACGGGAAAAGGTAAAAGACTGGAAGGGGAGAAAAAATGCTGGCAAGCGTGTTGTATGCCAATTTATGAACCCTAAAGTTCAGCTTTTCATTAACCTTTACAGCTATTCACTCCCCCATATGCATGTCCAAGGAGATGTTCAAGGACATAAATGGACATCATAGGGATGATTAATTGTTTTTCAGTACATTGGCATATGGTTGGCCAATTTGTTACAATAATAACACCAAGAAGACAATGATCATGACTAAAAACAAATAGGGCTTGGGTTGAAAGCCTATCAAGAATAATAAGGGGTTATACATCTTCAGTAATTGTACTAAAGCTAAGTCATCATCAGTAGGCTTAGTAGGGGGCATGGGCTAGATGCAAAAGATCCTAGGTTTGAAATCCAAACAGATATTTCTAGTGTGTTTGTTGACCAACTTTCCAATTCTCAGAGAACCTGACCACCCAATGTGTAACTTTAAATTGATTGAATCATCGTGAACTGAATCAGCATGGATCAAAATGTTGGTACTGAGAAAGAAAAAAATAAAGAAGCAGCTTTTGATTTGTTGATATCAGGACAAGTCCTTAATATCATTGTTAGTAAAATATTTTTGAATTGATTACCCATATGCATCTTGAGCCAGCAGAAGTCCATTGGCTGAAATTTCTGCAACCAAGTTTTCTTGAAGTTCGCCAGTCGAATGGCTGATGCATCGTTGCAAAACACAACATCCATGTTGATGAGTTCCAAGGTCAACACAATGCTTTGCAGCAGCAACAAATATAAACTGCCAAATATAGACATGAAAGGGAAGTGTAAACTATAATGAGAAAATCTGACATAAAAATGAGAAGAAATTGCAAAAACCAAAAATTGATTCTTAACACTTCGTGTTCTTTTTATTTAAGTTACAACAAGGGGAGGAAGAGAGTGTGGCTCTAAACACGATCATAAGTACATCTTATTAGATCTGAAAGGCAATTTTTTCAGTCGCAGAACAAATTAAGGTCTTCTGATTCATGCACTTATAATCAATTAGAACACCACCTCCTTTTTATGCCGGGGAACCTCTCCAAGGTAGGACCCTTCAGACCCCCCTGCAGAGTAAATCCTCATTCTGTGCACCGCACCCTTAGAAATTTTCCTAAATAGAACTAGTTAAATAGTTGGCTTTTTACCAGGGGTGTGACCTCAAATGATTGTTTGCACCTATAAGGTGTTGAACCTTGGACCTTGAAGAGAGTGATGCCCCAAGATCAAGGCCTTCACCACTTGGGCCAATCCCTTGGGGGTCCGTAAGGGTTGGCCTAAGAACACCACTTAATTGCAATAAATGCCTCAATCTAGGATCGATAATTACAGGCATTTACCATTTCTAATTGCACACAAAATAAAATCACTATGAGATATGAACACTAGTGATTCTTATCAGGCAGTTGCACTTAAGCTGTGGTAGATTTGTCAATTCCATTTTTCTTGTTGATGCAATCACTTTATGTTGATACTAAAATTCCGACCATCATCTACTGGGTGCACAAAGGGAGTGCCTTGACTATATGTATTAAAGAAGCTTCCTGAGACTTCTATGGAAAAATAAAATAAAAAATCAGCATGCAAGGAATATGTGGCATTAAACACTTTACGAAATAATTTGTGGTGTTAAACTAACTGTATATAAGTCAAATAACCCCAAAAGGCAATACCACTTCTAGTTTCAAGTATATATGTTCATATAAATTTAGGAACCACAGAGAATTTGTACAAAACCATTATCCTACATTAGATGTTTCCTCAAGGACCTCCTTGTTTTCAATAGCTAAATTTACATTTCCCAGCTCTCATATTGTGGGTTGGTGCTTGAAATATGTCCGTGATGGATGCATCACAAACTTCTCTGCACGTGTACCCATCTCTTGGTCATTAATTTCATATTTTAAGCACACTATCTTTACGTTTTGGTATATATCACTTCTGCATCATGTATCTGCACAAGCTCAGCTCTGAATCTTATGTGAGTGATATACTACAGAGGAGCATGACTAGATACAGCTTCCAAAGCATCTTAGAAATTTACTTATTGGGCGTGCTATTCTATTGAGGACCAAAACAATCCAACAAGATTATGAAATAACTCAGATTCTTCTATATGTTCCAGTGCTACATGAATTCCCATGCCATGCTCTTTTCATGGTAACTGGGTAGTTCTGATTAAAAAATGCACCTCTAGCAGTGAATGGCAATTTATCCTCAAACAACATGTGGCCTGATTGTATCACTGATAAGTGACTGTACTGCTTGCAGTTATAAATGCTACAAACAATTAGTAAGTGATCCAAACTCAATATAAGCTGAATTAATTATCTTTTTGCCAAACTAAGTCAGAATAGAAGCATTTACAAGACAGCAAAGTAATGGATTATCAAAAACCATTCAGATATTTGTGTGTGTGGTGCGCGCTCAATTAGAATATTTTGCCACACTTGCCAAAATCTGATGATTTAAACATGTCATATGTTATAAGAGCAGAAGAGTAGCAATTGACTTCTTTTAATATGTAGACAGATGTACATTTGTTTCCCTATCAATAAGTAACCCCAACAATGTTTGTTATCAGTTGCAGAGATTAATTTTGCATCAGAAGAAAACACCATCCGTGCTGCATATTTCTTGCAAGTTTAGAGCAGCCAAAACAGAAACTAAAAAATAATGAAGAGGTCATGCAAGATTATTTCATTACAAGATGAGCAATCTCATTTTGAGAATCTTTTTTTTTTTTTTTGGATTATTCACAAACAAAAGGTGAAAGTGCACTGCCTTACTGGAATGCAGTATGTCAGGAATGCCACGTTTCTCACAAAGAACGTGGGCTTCTTATACAAGGTTGGAGGAAAACACTCCAGAGTAGAGAGCAAATTTGGCTTAATAAAATTCTTAAGTCGAATTTCACATTAATAAAATTCTTATTACCTATAAAAAAAAAAAGGCATGTTTGGCTTATATAGTCGAATCTAACAAAAAATCAAATCAGTTTTTAATTTGCTCCTTGAAATTAAAAGTTAGCACTAATGTTCATTTATATATTTATTAAGTCGATATAGAAACGATATCACCAAAAACTTTCCTGATTTAAAAGAGGAATCAACACCAAAGCTTAAAATATTTGGAAAGAAAATGTCCAACCTACTAACAAGCAGAGTGAGACTAAACTTTCCAAGCAAAATCGAACATCAAAAGCATTAAGTACATTTACTCCACATCCATTCTGAAATAAGAGATGAACATTAACACACAATATGGCAGCAGAGATTCAATGCTATACTGAACTCAAAAAATTTTGGGCAATAATAAAAAATGGTCACATGAAAATTGTAAACAGGTGTACTATGCATGAACAAGTTGATATGAAAAAATTGGATTTTTGTAAGGGAAAGAGAGTAAATCAGATGGTAAGGGAAGCAAGATTTATAGTTGAAAGATGTGCATGATGATTAATGAATCAAATTATCAATGATCATCTCACTCCAAAAATTCATTAACAACTTTGCAGATATGGAAAAATAGGCATACAACAGCATATAAATTCATGGCCAATATGGTGAAGTACACATATATTTAGGATAATATCATGTAAACTCTGGCAATTTAAGAAGATAAAACTCTCCACCTTGTTATTTTCAATGCTAAGGCATTGCAAGCATCGCTGGACCACATGGTTTCCATTCAGGTCCTTGACAAGAGCAAGAAACCCCGGTTCAAGGGCTGATATAACCAGTGAAATCTCAAGGCTGGTCTTGAGAGTCTCAATAAGCTTCTGTACTACGCGAGTGCTGACAGAAATAGAAATGTTAAAAAAACAGACATATTAAGTCATATGAATGCATATTATGTTCACGACTTACCCATGAGGGTCTAAAGAGATTCTGACAAGCTGCCCTGGTTCTTCAGTTACCATGAGCAGTATCTGCTTTCTCTGTTCTTCATTACAAACATCCAACAACTTCTGCATAAGGTAATTCCCAAATGGATTCATCATAAGTTCAGCAACATGGTTTACAATCTCGTTAAATACTATTTGCACATCCTTTGGTGTACCCCCATCAAAAATCCGTTGTAAAAAGCGACAACCATGCTGATCCTTTGCTAGTAAATATATGTACCCTTGGGCTTCAGCCAAGGAGTTATAACTAGGTGGTAGAGAGAATGGGCAATATACCCTTGCACCCCGAGTAGTATCACAAATTACTTCACTGTGATGCCAACTATCTAGAGGTGACCTTCCTACACGCTTGCTCACACCAATTTCATGCGAGGCATCCCTAATCTGACCCCTTGAACAATCAAATCCCATATTGACTTGATGATTTAAAGCTTCACCTTGAATAATGAAGCTCTCCTCACTAGTAAGAGACTCAAGATCTGCTTGTGGGATGCTAAGGTTTGAGGATGCCATAGTCCTACAATTGGAAAAGGGCAGGCCAAAAAGTAGCATGTTTTTAACACTCATATGAGGCCTTGGATTCGCCATTGGAAGGGAATTGGGCAGAGTTGGTACACCTGCTTCTTCATTCAAATTCATCCCGTCTTGCCTTGCACAGAAAGGAGACCCAACCATTGGCAATCCACTCAAAGAAGTAGGGAGATTTGAAAGAAAATAGTTATCTGTCTGCTCTTTTGTTTTTGGCCTTGGGAGATTTGTCGAGCCATTGAAGTAGCCAAAATCAGGAAAATAATTACCAGGGTGTCTGGGCGACAATCTTGACCCTGATGAATTACCCATTTCATATTCCGGCTGCAATCCTGAAAATGCCAAACCCCTCCGACCGTCAAAACTTATAGCACGTGCTGGAACAGGAGATTGAAATCCCACATAACCAGAAGATCCTCTCCTGCCATTATCACAATTCCCATATTCATCAATATAATCGCCAGAGAGAAGTCTGTCCCTGTCTACCAAGAAGTGTCTCGAATTTGAAAAATCCTCTTTTCCATTGCCAATATACACTTTACTAAGATTTCTACAAAGATTCACTTCATCAATCAAACTCCCGCTGGTCTTCATTTTAACAGATGAATCGGGCATTTTAGAATCCAACCATAATCCATCTGGGTAATGGGAAATTACAAAAGGCAAATGGGGTTTAGGCTCTTCTATTGGAGGCGTGGTAGGTGATCCGTTATCAGAGAGAGGATTCCCACCAGAACACAATGTTGAGGAAGAGCCATCTGAATGCAAAGACAACCCACTTACAGGAGAGGATGCACATGAATGCTTATACTGACATGACGGGTTATCATCATTCATACCATACATGCCATGAGTTCTCTGACTTATAAATGGTCCTTGACCACGATCGATACGACGAGTACTATCATGTTGATGATGCAGATGATGATGGATATTGTGTGATGTTGCATGAGGGATCTCACCCAACAACATTTCAAGCTCTTCATCAGTCTTCATCATTTTCTCCAATCTCTCCTCTTTTTCAAACATCAAACAAACAAGGACAGAAAAATATGAACAACCGTAGCAAGAATGAGAGGACAAACTAATCAATCCCCAGAATCAGAAAACCCACATCATATATATTGATTCAAAGAGGCTAAAAAACAAACACCCATAAGAGATTACCACTTTCTATCATCTGGTTTTTGCCAAGAATTTGAAATGAATGTGGTTTCTGTATGTGATGATGTGAGAGCATTTCAATCGCATTTCATTCCGGTAAAAATCATCTTGTTTGGATTCTGGGTTTTCTTTGTGAGGAGTGGGTGAAGCATGCAAAGATTGAAGGATTTTACATACGGTTACTGAGGGACCGTACATATACACACACTCCCAGTACGGTCTCTCACGCCATTAAAGCCGAAGAGCAAGAGACGCTCTATGGCCATCAATAGAAATATATAAAACACAGAGTGCAAGGCGAGACAAACACAACCTATACACTTGAGTCTCAAGTTTCAACATACTATTTTAAAGCATTTACTTCCTACCTTTTCTTTTACTTGAAAATCATGAAGCTGACCCTCCTTCAGATGCGTGTATAGCACGCTCAGAATCAACATGCAATCAATTTCGATCTTCTACTTTCTGGTGTAGCATTTCTCGTTGGCAGCGCGTGGGAAAGAATTTGTCCGTAAAATTCGTATTAGTTGTAAAAAAATCTAAAATTTAAAAAATACTAGATAATATATATTTAATATTTAAAAAGATTAATTATTTTATTCCATTTAATTTTTCTGTTATTCGTATCAATCAGCCTGCAACAACACATTCCAAATCCCAAATCTCCTCTTTTGTCACAAATTTTGCGTGTTTCTGAAAGTAACGTGCGTTTAAAAACCAATTTCTTTTTCTTTTTCTGTTTTTTTTTTAAAACAAGAAATTAAAGAGACGTCATAAAAAAGGAAATATTGAGTTTAAACACTTGTGTACTTTGAAAGTAATGCAAATTTGTGACAAATGTTAATAGAATAGATGATTTGGTATTTAGAATGGGTTGTTGTAGACTGACTGATATGAATAATAGAAAATTATAATTATAATTAATCTTCCTGAATTTCAACGTTATATGGTTTTTTTTTTACAAGTATATGAATTTGATCCACAAATTTTTCTCTACAAAAAATAAAATAAAAGATGTTTTGATTCTTAATCAATTTATAATTTTATATGACTCAAAAAATGTATTATTGCATCTCTCTTTCTATATTATGAGCTTTAGGTGATCTTGATTAAGGGTGTAAACGGTTCAATTCGATTTGAAAAAGCTATAGATCGGTTTCATTCAGTCCAAAGGTTTTTTCATCCTAGATCGGATCGAACACTTATTTGATCTAACCAGTTCAGTCTAAATTCGGTCTAAGGGCACTTGATATAATTTAATAGGCTAAATTTAGCCCAAAATTCTATAATAATCAAATCTATTTTTTTGTTCAAATTTAATTATTTCAGTTCACTTTATGTATTTATCATATATTTAATATAAAAAAAATCAAAAAAATTGAAAAAAAAAATTACTCTTAAAATTTTATATAATAATAAAATATTAAATAATAATACACGTATTACTTACGAGTTATTAACCGATTATTAATATTCTATATAAATATACTATAATTTATATTTTTATACTAAAATTATTATAATATGTTAATATTATAAGAGTATATATTATATATTAATATGTTATACTATAACTCTTAATATATATATTAATATTAATATTATATACTATTACTTATAAGATATATCATATATATATATATTATGTATATTTTTTTAATTGTGGTATTCGGTCTAGTCTAGTCCAGTCAACGGGAAGAAATTCTTTAAACTGGGACCGAGCGGAAAATATTCGGTTATTAAAAAAATTGGATTAGACCAAACCATATTACACTCAGGTCCGATCATGTTCGGTTCGGCAGCTAATCTGGTCCGGTCCATCGGTCCGGACCAAATTTCTTACACCCATAATCTTGATCCTATAACTAAAAGTGGGACAAATACCTTAAATACGACTTGTTACGACAAGAAAATGTTTGTACTGAAAATTAAAAAATTAAAAAATAAAGACCTTTTTTTTTTGAAGGAAATAATAAAAAAAGTTATGGATTTTTTCTTTTGAAAAGAAATAAATAACTAAAAAATAAAAAAGTTATGTTGAGAGTATATCGTCAATGCATGTGAGCCACTTAGCTTAGGTATTAAGTTGTGATAAAACTAAATAAAGAATTACGTGTATTTTTATATATATATTTTTTAAATATTCATGAAAGACATCTTTACAGTATATTCAGACTTTCAGTGCATCGTCCCATTCTTAATTTGAAAAGTAACGTACAGGATAGAAAATCAAATAAATTACTTAAAATAAATTTATGAAGATTATATCCCGAGAAAACTATTTTTCCTTCATATAGTAAGCTATCATTTTGTCATTTAACTGTTCACCATATATTGCTGTTAATTCTTATTTTCTTCCTCTTACAGTGTAAGTTTTCTATTTAGTTGATTTTAATGGTCCGGCAAAGGCCCCCAAATTTTTTCCAAATTTTATTTATAATAGAAATATATATAATTTTATATATATATAATTTTTTCTTAGATTATAAAAATAAAAATAAAAATTGACCTCCCGAATTTTTTTTATGAAAATTATTCTTTTAAATCTCAAGATAAATTTATTTATATTTTAATTTTTAACTTTATGTAAACCTAAATTTTAACTTACATAATCTTACAGTTATTATAATAGTCTAATTCTAGTAAAAAAATTAATTATAAATTTATATGATTGTAAAATTCATTAATCATACTCACTTATTTAGTTTCACTCTAACTTGTATGATTGTGAGATATAGTTTGTTAAAAATCTAATAGCGTTACATCATTACTTGATAGAAAGTCTTCAAATTTATTCTTAATTTATAGATTTTTCTTAAATCATAAAAAAATATGAGAAAATACTTAAGAACAATTAAATTTAAAAAAAAATAGAGTACAATTCGAAAAATAATATACATTTAGAGAGTTCGGTAACAACAGAATATGATATTTTTATTACTGATCATCATCCTTCTAAAATTTATACACACCGTATATTTTATCGATCGCCTTCCCAAATATAAAATTTTGATTCCACCTCTAGTCCCTTTCATTCATATATGGATCTCATTTACTGCAAGATTTTTCTCTTTGAAAAAGAAAATTAATAATAAATAATGTGATTAGCGAACAAAAGGAGAAGAAGGGAAAAAGAATGAAGAAAGAAAAAGTGGCCTAAATGGAAGGTGACGTGGCCATAAAATGGTCCAAGCAAAATTTGATGCAAGGAGGCTCATTCGTCTTTTACTTACAAATTAATTAAGCAAAATTTTATAATTTTTAATATTATTATTATTTTAAAATTTAAAAAATATATATTAAAATTTAAAAAATATATATTGAGATTTGAAAAAGATATATAAGAATTTATATTTTGTATAAAAAATTATAAAAATGTAATGATGAAATAAAAATGAGTTGAGACAAATTTTAGGCCTCGTTTGAATTCAGAGATTGGATGAGTTTAATTTATTTTTTAATATTATTATTATTTTGAGATTTGAAAAATGTGTATTGAAATTTGAAAAATATGTATAAGAATTTGTGTTTTGTATAAAAAATTATAAAAATGTAATTTTTATAATGAGTTGAAATGAATATGAATTTAAATAAATTAAAATGAGTTGAGATGAATTTTAAATACAAACGAAATCTTAAATACAAACCGACCCGAAACTTCCATAAAATTAATGAAAAAAAAAAACTAATTGTAGGCTTAAGTTCCGTTTACCTAATAAGTAATAAATATATTTCATCTTATCTTATCAATTTCTTTTTATAAATATTTAAATATAATATAATAATCTTTTTTAAAATTTCAAAACAATAATAATTTAAAAAATAATAATTAGTAATAATTTATTTAGTTTTCATTTGATTTCAGTGTCAAACCGCACCATACTTAGCCGAAAAGCGAGCACATGATTGACTCGTCTAATGGGTCCATGCCTTCTCCATATTAGGCTACCCAAGTTACCAACAAATGCTTAACGCGTGTACATGTTTCTTAAATATACATACAATTATTTTTTCGATATTTTTATAATTTATTAATATAACAGTGTTTTTTTATTTTTTATAATTTTTTTAGTATTTTTTAAAATATTTTTAATCATTAAAAAAATATAAATTTATTAATATTTACATTCTTAATTATTAAGTAAAATTAAAAATTAAATTAAAAAATAAGTTATAAAAATATTGTAAATAGATAATAATTATATCATTTCTGGTTCATTAAATACACTGGAACTGAATGCTGCAATCTCGTGATAACGCTCGTCCATTTCAATTTTAAATTTAGAGATGAAGGAAGCTCACCCGACACTCACCAACCTCTTCTTGTTAATCGCACGGTTTTATTGGTAAAAAAAAAAGAAAAAAAAAAGGAGAGAAACACATGAATATAATAAACTCACGCTCCTCAAGCTATAAACTCAAGGAGCAACGTTTCTTTAGGCGATAAGATTGGATGAAGAAGCGTTAGTTTTTAGATGCAAATCGAATTAAAACATACAAACAAGAGCAAAGGGTCTGTCTGTGCTGGTCTAATGCTCTAAGAGCAAGAAGAATTAGGTCAGAAAGTGGGAACGTCCTTTTCCGGTTTCCCTCCAACTCCAGGGGCCGTCATAATTGCTGCGCAAACGGCCGATCGAAAAGGACGTATTGACATGCAGCTATGAGCACACTAGCAAAAGTTGTTAGGATGGAATAAACTGTACGTCATACTCGCACAAAGACGTAATTTATTTGGATAATGAGAAATGTTAATAAGAATTATGAATAATAGTTAAAAAGTAATAAATAATAATATTAAAATATTAAATAATAGTAAAAAACAATGATTAGTAATTAAAAATATATAATAATAAATAATATTATAATATTATAAAAATATATGAGATATTCTCGATCGCCAAATCTAGCATAAAGGTGTTTCTCTCAAGCAGGTGCCCACCTCCTTGACTAGAATTAGGCTTGTTCAATCGGGTTGGATTGTACTTGGCTCGGTTTGAAATTTTATTTATTTCTTAATTTTTTTTATTTTTTTTGTTTACAAAAGGTTTAAAAAAATTTTTAAATCCGGATTTCAAATGCTGAAATCCAGAATTCAGATGAACACCCCTAACTAAAATCTAGACTCAACACGATGGTCGGGTGGCTGGCTTTCTTCTCACAGTTGAATCATTAGCCTCGAACATGAATACCAGCCACCATACCTGCGAGGAATAGCATCACTAAAGCAGGCATCACGATTGCCAAGTTTATCACAAATTATGGGCCAGGAAAATACTAATTTAAGCTGTTTACGAGCATTTGGCATCGAAAACATTTACAAGAAAGAAGAACACGCATATATTGTACTATTTGAAGCACTAACATCGGTAAACCATACATTCCACCCAAAATGCTACTTACCTTGCTCCATCTCTTTTCTTGACCTCTACCATATTTTTTACAAAGTTTAACAAGAAGCGTATATGCTTCTAATTTATGCTTATACAGTTATACTAATGATTACTATCAGCCAATCCCTCCTCCAACTTGGTTCATATGGAAACTCCACATCAAACAGTAATTCAGCCACGCAAAAGTTGCTACCCCGAGTGTTAAACTATAAGACGATTTCCCTTTCTGTTTAATAAGAAATATTCCAAGATTTGACAAGAAAATTAACCTAGGATTTCGCAAGTCTCAAATTTAATAGATCCAGGACCAAGAAATTAAAAATAACAAGATTAAACAATAGAAATATAAAAACAATAAAGTAGATGAGAAATAACACACCAATTATGTGGTTCGGTCCTAATGGCCTATATTCACAACAAAAACAGTCTCAGAGATAGATTTTATTGATGAATTTGTAAAGTCACAGAATTTGTACACAAGTATTCTTAAGTTTCAAGTACAAGAATACAAGAAAACCTCTCGTTTCACTTGAAGCAAAACCCTAACTCTAATTTCTTCGGTTTCTCACAATCGTTCTATTTCTCTTCTCTCGATAGCTGCTAATATTCAAAATAGCAAAAATGACCTCTCAGATCGTAATAATCCATCTCACTATTACATTTATATATATATGAGATGATGATGACGCGTGCAGTTGATCTAGCAGACTAAAACACTTTACAACAAAAATATCTGCTTCTTTAACCTCACGTGACCAGCACACACCTCATCTCATCAGATGAGTCTTCGGCAAGCCGTGCAAAGCCACCTATCCAGATTCCATTTGGCCGTAAAATAAATATCAAAGAAGACAAATAATATTGTTTGACATTATTAGATCCTAACAATCTCCACCTTGGCAAACAAAGTTTACCAAATTTTTCTAACCTCATATTGGTTGTTCTTGCAATTATCCCTTTAATAGGGACCCCCAACAGTGCTTATACTTATTAAATTCAGACAATATCTGAATTTAGTTTAAGGCAGGAACTTAGTCATTATATCTAAATAATTGTTTTCAGTATAAACCTTTTCTATTCCAATTTTCCCAGACTCTATAACGTCCCTTACAAAATGAAGCCTAACATATATATACTTAGACCTTTCATGGAATACCTGATTTTTAACTAAGTGTATAGTGCTTTAATTATCACAATAAACAATGATATTTCCACTAAAAATACTTAACTCTTTTGCAATCTCTTGTAATTATATGGCCTCCTTTATTGCCTATGTCATAGTTATATATTTGGCCTCAGTTGTGGACAAAGTTACAACTGGTTGTAAATTTGATTTCCAACTAATAGCCCCCCAAAAACAGTAAACACATACCCTATTAGGGATTTCCTAGTATATATACTACTAGCATAATCAGAGTCTACAGAACTTTTCATTTCACATCCAGATTTGTGGTACCATTAAGGTACCTCAACACCTATTTAATAGCCTACCAATGAGGCTTTCCAGGGTTGCCTATAAATCTACTCATAACATTAACTGCATATGTAAAATCTGGTCTTGTACAGACCATTGCATACATAATGCTTTCCACTATATTAGCATAGGGGGTTTGTTGCATATACTCTATGTCTGATTCAGTACTAGTGCTTGAGTAACTGACAATTTAAAGTATTGGTCCAAAGGTGCATTTATAGCTTTAGTGTGTTCCATACCAAATTTTCTAAGGACTTTAGAAATATATGTTTTTTGGGACAAGTACAAACATTTTTCTGACCTATCCCTTATTATATCCAATCCTAACATTCTACTTGTAGCCTGTAGGTCCTAGTTCCTTCCCATCAAATTCTGATTTTAACATGCACTTAACTTGTTTTATTAGACTAGAATTTTTACAAGCTATTAACATATCATCTACATACAACAAGAGATATATTAATATTCTATCTACATCTTTATAGTAGACACAACTATCATAGTAACTTCTTTAAAACCATTTTTAAGCATGTGAGTGTCAAATCTATTATACCAATATCTAGGTAACTGTTTTAAACTATAGAGAGATATTTAAGTAAATATACTTGATCTTATTAAAATCAATTCTCTCTCTTTGGATAAAGCCTTTAGCTACTAGCCTTATACCTAGTACCTTCTACCTCTAGTATGCCTTCTTTTCTTTTATAGATCCATTTGATCCAACTAATTTAACTCCTTTTGGTTTTGTAACTAATACCCAAGTTTTATTTTTCTTAAAGAACTCAATTTCCTCATGCATAATAAGTATCCATTTGGATGCCTCCTTACTAGCAATAGCCTTCTTATAGGTCTTTAGTTCCAGGTAAACCACTTCATCTGCTATAGTTAAAACAAAAATTGTAAACTCAGCTTGACTATACCTTTGCGGTGGTTTAATAGTCTTTTTTAGGACTGTAAAAAGATCGAACCGGACTGACAGACCAGTCTAATATATATATGGACCGAATAATTCTGGTCCAGTCCTGGTCTAGGGAATTTCTCTCCCTGAATCGGACCAGACCAAACCCCCACCATATTTATATATATATGTATATATATAAATAATACTATATAAATTATAATATTAATATTAATATAGATTAATATAATAACATATTAATATATAATATATAATATATATTCTTTTATTATAAACATATTATAATTTATAGTAGTTGACTAGTTATAATATAAAAATATAAATTATAATATAAATTATAGTGTATTTATATAGAGTATTAGTAATAACTTATAAGTAATAAGTATATTATTATTATTCAATATATTATTACTAATTTATCACTATTTACTAACATATAAATATATAATATACTAATGTAATAGTGTTATTAGTAATATTTTTTCCTATTTTTTTTATTTAGATTTTTTTTTTTTGCCATTTTTTAAATATTTTTTGGTTTAATTATGTGATAAATATGTAAATTAGGCTGAAAATAATTAAATTTGGATTAAAAAAAATATTTTATCATTTTATATTTTTAAATTAAATTTATCTCATTAAATTTGTTAAATCCAATGTTTCAAATTTTTTATCTATGTGTAGATTTTGATAATAACAAATAAATTCAAGTCTTAAGCTCAAATTATTTACGCAATGGAGCGAAGCGCACATCAAGTATAAAATAACAAGTCTATAAATAAAACTCATAGATTATTTTTATACATCTCTTAATAAAATTTGAAATAGGATTAAGGTTCTAAATTATTATTTTTAAACAAAATTATCTACTTTTTGCATTTATCAAAAAAATACACAACCACCCTTCAAGACTTTCAAACAAAATATGCACATGTCAAATATGATAATCAATCATTTTACAAATTTAGATTTTTATATAAAAAAATATATATAATTTTCGAAATTATATTGTTTGATGGTGTTATGCACATGTGAAAAACATACTTTTCAAAATTAAGACATTTAAAGATGTCTTGCATATATGCAAAAAGTAATTTGATGTTTTATGAGAAAAAAGAATAATTTGAAACCTTAATCCAATTTCGAATTTTATCAAGAGATGTACAAAAATAATCTATGAGTTTTATTTGTAGACTTGTTCTTTTATACTTGATGCGCGCTTCGCTCCATTGCGTAAATAATTTGAGTTTGAGACTTGAATTTATTTGTTATTATCAAAATCTACACGTATATACAAAATTTGAAATATTGGATTCAACAATCTCCTCATTTTTCATGATGACAAATACTTAGTAGAAATTTGAAACTTGCACTAATGCTTAAACTCCCCCTGAAAATATGCGTTAGTTTTTCAAATAATAGATAAACATAATTCCAGCATATATAACAGAGTTAAAAATATAAATATTTACGTCTAAAACTTTTCCCCATTTTGGCATCATTAAAAATGAATTATAATTAGCTCGATAAGATATCTTCCTATAATAACCAATAGACAAATAAAACGGTGCGTTAGTAGAGACTGTAGAGAATTCGGTGCGGAGTCACGCGTGTTCGACAAAAACTGTAAAGGTTAATGCCTAACTCCCGTGCTCGACAAAAACTGCAAAGGCTGGAGGCCTAACTCTGTCAATTCAGTGTGAAAGGAGATTCAAATCTGTTTGATGTTGTTAACAAATAAGATACGTAGAAATTTGAAAGTTTTCGATTTCTATTTAAATGACCATTTTCACCCATCGAATGCTAAAATAAATTTCACATTGCTCATTGATCAAGTATCTATTTATCCAAAACGATAGAATGACAGAAAAAATTTCGTCTAATAATCTTCCGGATTTGAATCAAGAACCATCTTAACCAGTTATTTTATCTCCTGAGGTTGTCAACACCATGATAGAAGCAGAGATATATTTTTCTGGTAATACTAATTCTGAAGTTGTTGCAGCATCAAAAACTCTCAGTGCTCAATATGCTGCCTCAGTTACGATCATATCTCGGAGATTACTAGCGAAAACAAATGAGATTGATTGACTTAACAATCAAATATATGTTCTGCATCAAAAGCTTGCAAATAAAGGTAGAAAGAATAAGAGGTTAAAGAAAGAAAATAAAGATTTGACGGAATTAGCTCGTGTTCTGAAATTTCGAATAGAAGAATTGGAACAAGTGAGAGTTCAAGCACAGAGTCAACATCAGTAGATAATGGCAGCGTTTCACGAGAGAAATATAGACAATCTATAATAAATCTCGCTGGCTTAGCTAGCTAACTTTTGAAAATATGCATCTAGCATATCTTGTAAGCTTGACTAAGTAAGATTTGAAAAAATGAAAATTTGTCTTGTACTTATTTCCATCTCTATAAGAGCAGCTATCGGTTTTATCTAAATCGCATCAAGTTTTCTTCTCATCTCTGTAATTTATCTTCATTCCCGTACTTCAAATTTTCAATGGCTCATCAATATCCTTTCAGTACTCCTCGTGATCAAAATATGATGTATTCTTTACCTCAGTCCCAAACTGTTTCTGCATCTGTTGTAGGCGCCATGAAGCAACAAAATATTGATTTGGCTAATAAATCAGATCATGATGTCATTTACGAGCTTGTGAGTCTCGAAACTCAATACTCATCGTTCATTGTCGCTTTTTCCGCTCGATTGCAGTTTAAAACCCGCGAGATAGAGAAGCTTAATAAGAAGATCGATAATCTTCAACGACTTGTTCAAGAGTCTAACAGAAAAATAGTAGACTTAAAACAGCAGAATAAGAATTTAAAATCCTTACTTGCCTCCATTTCGATTGCCTAATCCTTTAGATAAGGATGTCATGATAATTTATGAGGGTTAAATGTATTTGAATGATGAGGTTAAACGTCTTAAATTTCTGTAGGTTATTTGAGATAATGGAATAAAAGTATCTAACAGATATTCATGGCATGCATCATTCTTATTTCTCTTCTAATCACATATAGTCTATATTCTGGTAGGGGTTTTGTGAAAATGTCTGCCAATTGTTCGTGTGTGCTTGTGAATTCTAGTACAATATCACATTTCTGTACATCATTTCTAAGAAAATGATATCTAATTTCAATATGTTTAGTCCTAGAATGTTGTATTGGATTCTTTGAAAGATTTAGAACATTAGTATTATCACATTTAATAGGAATATGATTGTATATAAGTTTAAAATCCTCAAGTTGTTGCTTTATGTAAAGAACTTGAGCACAACAACTGCCTGCAGCAACATATTCTGCCTCAACAATAGATAATGCAACAGAATTTTATTTTTTACTAAACCATGAAACAAGTGTATGACCTAAGAAATGACGTGTTCCACTAGTATTTTTTCGATCAATTTTACAACTAGCATAATCCGTATCTGAATAACTAATAAAATCAAAAGAAGTGTGTTTAGAATATCATAACCCTAAGTCAATGGTGCCAGCAAGATATCTAAAAATACGCTTGACTGCAATCAAATGAGATTACTTTGAAAATGATTAAAAACGTGCACATAAACATACACTGAACATAATATCAGGTCTACTAGTTGTCAAATATAATAAACTACCGATCATATCTCGATATACATTTGAGTTAACTGACTTACCGCTTTCATCTTTATCAAGTTTAGTGGTTGGACTCATTGTTATTCCAATTACCTTCGCACCTTTCATCTCAAACTTTTTGAATAACTCTTTGATATATTTTGATTGATTAATGAATGTTTCACTTTTTACTTGCTTGATTTGCAATCCAAAAAAGAAATTAAGTTCTCCCATCATGTTAATTTCAAATTCTTCCTGCATACTCTTAACAAAATCTTGACACATATTTTTATTAGTAGCACCAAATATTATATCATTAACATAAATTTGAACTAGAAAAATATCATCCTGTTCATATTTGATGAAAAGAATTGTATCGATCTTTCCTCTTAAAAAATTTTTTTCAATCAAGAAACCACTAAACCTCTCATACCAAGTTTTAGGAGCTTATTTGAGTCCATATAATACTTTTGCGAACTTAAAAATATGATTAGGAAAAATATGATTTTTAAAACCTGGAGGTTGCTCAACATATACTTTTTCATTTATAAAACTATTTAAGAAAGCACTTTTAACATCCACTTGAAAAAATTTGAAATTTATAACATGCATATGCAAGTAACATTCGAATAGTTTCTAATCTTGCGACAGATGCATACGTTTCATCATAATCGATTCTTTCCTCTTGATTGAAAACTTGGGTTACAAGTCGAGCCTTATTTATAGTAATGATTCCAGACTCGTCTTTCTTATTTCTAAAAATCCATTTTATTCTAATAACACCATAATTTTTAGGTTTAGGAATAAGTATCCATACATTATTTCTTTCAAATTGATTTAGCTCTTCTTGCATGACTAAAATCCATGATTCATCAATAAATGCTTCATCAATATTTTTGGGTTCAATTTGAGATAAAAAAGCAGTGTGATTACAAATATTTCTAAGAGATGATCGAGTATTTACACCTCGTGAAAGTTCTCCTATAATTTGTTCCACTGGATGATCTTTCACATGTTTCCACTATTTGATTGCATCTTGTACTAAATTTTGATGATCTTTCCTGATGTCTTCATGTTGGACTTCTTCCATTATATTCTCTTTGTGTTATTTGTACCTTCTGATTCTTCATCAATAGATTTCTTGGAGAGTAAAGGGTTAGATTCATCAAATACTATTCTTGCGATCTTCTCTTTTGAATTGTCTCCAAATATCACGTGTCCTTCTTCTTTAAGAGTGAGATCAATGAACTTAATTTTATCTCCTGTCATGTGTTTTGAGCATCCGCTATCTAAAAACCATCTTATTTTACTTACGGAAAACTTCATGCATATCCACAAAAATAATTAAAATAATTTTTCTTGGTACCCATGTTTTTTAGGTCTTTTATTTATTAGTATTAGAAGAAATAAGATTTTTTGGTACCCACATGGCCCTAATAGTCATTGCATGTTTTCTTCTAATAGGACAAATATGATAGTTATGACAATTTCTATTGCAAAAACTATAAATAACATGTAACATACTTGAAGAACTTGAGTGATTGTAATAATGTCTTTCTTTGACAAATCTATTTTTAGGAAAAAAAATTTGAAAGTCTGGTTTTGATTTAATGGATTTATCAAAATTTTTTTATAGGATTTAAATTTTTCTTTTGACATGTATCCCAAGCTTATCTTATCAAAAACACATCTTTGATTATCTGCAAGTCTTAAAATTCTACTAAATATTTGTCATCATAAAAAATGGGGAGATTGTTGAATCTAAGGTTTCAAATTTTGTATTCACGTGTAGATTTTGATGATAACAAATAAATTCAAGTTTTAAGCTCAAATTATTTATGCAATGGAGCGAAGTACACATCAAATATAAAAGAACAAGTCTACAAATGAAACTCATAAATTATTTTTGTACATCTCTTGATAAAATTCAAAATTGGATTAAGGATCTAAATTACTATTTTTTCTCATAAAACATCAAATTACTTTTTTCACATATGCAAGACATCTTTAAATGTTTTACTTTTAAAAATTATATTTTTCACATGTGCATAACATTATCAAATAATATAATTTCGAAAATTATATATATTTTTATATAAAAATTTGAATTTGTAAAATGATTAATTATCATATTTGACATGTGCATATTTTGTTTAAAAGTTTTAAAGGGTGGTTGTGTGTGTTTTTGACAAATGCAAAAAGTAGATAATTTTGTTTAAAAATCTTAAAAAGTGGTTGTGTATTTTTTTGACATATGCAAAATGAAGATGGTTTAGTTTGAAAAATAAATCATGATCATTTTGTCATGTATGAAAAGTAAAAGATTATATTTGATTTCTTTGAAAAATGAATGGAGTTGTTTTTGACAAATACAAAAAATAATTTCTTTTATTCGAATTTTTTGAAAAGTGAATAGTGCTCTTATTTGACTTGTGAATATTTTCAAATTTAAAATTGAAAACTCATTTGTCTATAAATAGCTCATTTGAGTTTTTCAAAAATAACAACAAGAGCTTACACATCTATTGCTAAGTTTTGCATCATTCTTTCAAAACTCTCATTCTCTCTTTTCTAAAGTTTTGAATCTTAATTCTTATTCTTTTTTAGAGAGATATAGGTTGCGCTGTATTATTTCTATCTCACTCATTGAGGAGTGTACGTTAATAGTCTACCCACTATCAACTTTTGTATCAGTAAAATGATGTATATAACCCTTGTGTGTGTAGAAGGTGTTCTACATAGGGAATAGTTGAATCACTAAGTGTGAGGTGATTGAAAGTGTAGAGGATGTTCTACACAGATTCTTTGGAGCGATGCTGCTCAAAAGTGTAATAGATTTTTATCTTCACCTAAAAGAGATTGAATAGTGAATTTGGGATCCTCAATGGGTAACTTGAGGCGAGGACGTAGGCAGTGAGACTGAACCTCATAAAAATACTGAGTTTACTTTTTCTTACTTTACTCTTTACATTTATTGTTGCTTTATATTCTGTTTATATTTTATATTGTGTATTTGATTTATAAGTATTAATTTTTATAATATAACACAATTTACCCCCCTCTTGTGTTAGTTATCTGGACAACAAAATCATATGGTTACCCTTGGATCAAACCAGATTGCCCATGGATCGAATTCGATCGAACCGATATAGACCGAATAAGAATTGGAACCCGTTTACAAATTTTCAGACCGAACCGGACCATTTACACCCCTAGTCACTTTCTTCCTGTCTCTTACCAAATTATAAGAGGCAGGTTCTTCTTGGTCTAATACCTCTAAGTTGTAGCCTCAGAGTTTTTGTCCAGACCAGATTGAGGTTCTGGAGTAGGATTTACCTGCTCCACCTCAAATTGGACACCACCTAAAGGCTTTACTTGGGTTTGGTCTGAATCTAATTTCTGTGTTTTAGCCATTTGGAATTCATTAAAAGTCACATCCCTACTTAAGATGCATTTTTGCCTACCTGATTCATCAACCCACAGTTTATACACCTTAACCCCTTCAGGGTACCCCACAAAAATGTATTTTAGAGCCCTAAGGTCTAATTTATCTGTTCTGAAGTGTGCATAAGCAACACAACCACAAATTATCAGATAATCATAATTGGGAGGTTTCCCAACCCACAATTGGTGTGGGGTTTTGAACCTTATTGTAAAGGAATGACATTTATTAAATTAATGTACTGTTGTGTAGCTAGCCTCTGCCCCAAAGGATTTTTCTAAACTAGCATTAGACAACATGCACCTCATCCTCTCCAAAATGGTCATATTCATCCTCTCAACCAAACCATTTTGTTGAGGGATTTCCCTCACAGTTTTGTGCTTAAGAAGTCACGATAGACGATGTTAGAAAGGTGGTGGATGGCGGCAAAGTAGTCGTCCTTGGTAGTGGAGGATACAACATTATTAGGAGGTGCTGGTTAAGGTTTTAGGGGTTGAAAAGAGGAGAAGGGGAGGGAGGGTTTGGTGTTTGTTGCTAGGAAGGATGAGTTTAGTCAGCTTTGCAGAGCGACGAAAGAGCATTTAAACTCTGGAGTGTTAAGCTGATTCGACAAGATCGAGCGAGGGAAACGTCTAGCGAATTGTGAAGTGAGCCAGAGAGGAAATGTTCATTGTTTCTCACATTATTTATTTGAACTTTGTTTACTGCTGCAAGCAGCACCTTTTAAACAAAACTTTATGTGTATGCATTTTATTAATTGTATTATTTTTTTAATATAAAATATTTTTTTAAATCAAAATATATAAAGAATAAAGTGACTGTAAATAACCAAAATGTAATTTTTCATTCGAT
This sequence comes from Platycarya strobilacea, assembly GCA_036898215.1. Lineage (NCBI taxonomy): Eukaryota > Viridiplantae > Streptophyta > Magnoliopsida > Fagales > Juglandaceae > Platycarya > Platycarya strobilacea. Next base: position 2,674,499 of record CM072557.1, on the reverse strand, counting down.
TTATGAGCCAAATACATATTAGAGTATTTTCTTTGGATTGACTAAAATTTAAAGTCAAAAAGTATAAATTTGCACACATATCAAATTTTTTTTATCATATTTGTCCAAAAATGAGGAGGAAAAAATTGGAAAAAAAGGAATAAGAGTACTTTTTGTTTTCAAAAGTGAATAATAATCCTTCAAATTTGAACATTTTTTAAGGGATTGACCAAACTTTTGAAGATAAAAAGTATTTTTATTATATTTTTTCGCTTCTTTCTCCTCAATTTTGATCAAATATGACATTTTATATATATATATATATGTGCATATTTGTACTTTTTGACTTTAAATTTTAATCTATCTAATGAGAATGCTCTTAGAAGGGGATTTGATAAGGATGAGGATGTCCTAATAATAATGACCAATCAGAGTCAGCTCTCCTATAAGACGAGTTAGGCAGTTGCCCTTAGGTTTTATAGCGAAAGAAAGCTTAAGAAATTATTAAAAATATATATTTTTTAAAAATAAATTATTTAAACTAAACAAATAGACATTAACATCAAAAATTGAAAAAAATTGATTCTCAACTGCGCCAATATAACGTCCCAATAGAAAACCCAAATTACTTGGCCTATATTCCAAAAAATTAGTCAATGATACAATTAGAGTCTCATTGGAAGCTTATAAAAAGTAAGAAATTCTCATTCCCAAGTAATGTGACATTCCTTACACCATTCACTCGTATCCTTATCATATGTGGTCTTACAATCTATTCTTCTTAAATGCCTAACGTCCCCGTCGAGCCTGTTCCTTGTAGGTGGCACAGCTTAAGTCCCATATTTTTAGTTGGGATAGACTCTGATACTATTTGTAACGTCTCAATAGAAGACCCAAACCACATGGCCTATAATCCAAAAGGATTGACCAATGATACAATTGAAATCCGGTTGAAACCTTATAAAGAGCAATAATTTCTCATTCTCAAGCAATGTGGGGTCTTATATACCACCCACCCTTATCCTTATCATATGTGGTATTATATAGCCCGACCCAAGAAGATAACCTTATGGCAGAGAAACGTCTCAAAGCTGAGGGAATGGAAACGACTCTTACACATCGCATTAAATGTGGGTCAACGTACAAGTACGCTGCATTCAATGTTGATTAGACCGACAACACACCACATTTAACCCGGACCGAAAAATCTTAAGCACTCAACGGTCAAAATTGGATAATAGAGTCGGCTTGGACAAGACGTTCATTCTCTGACTTCCCTCAATAATCATTCTCGAGTGAGACTTAGCACCCTGACACAGCGAAATAAATGATGACTAAATTGACACAAATATGACATCTTCATCATTCTCCCTCAACAAGTAGGACCTTGGGCAACGTATAAATAGGGCCACACTTTATAAGAACACATGTTACACTTTCTCTCATCTCCACTATCTATTTTTATTTTCTTCATTCCTACTTGACTTTGGTATCAGAGGGGTCTCTCGGCCACTAAGGTTCCCTCTTTTTCTCTATTATAGGTGCTTACAATTTGGACTGCTTTAGAACTGCACAGGCTGCAAAACACGACATCAATAACCCTGTTTTAACTTATTGCCTTAAGTCTCAGAATCTATTGAGTTGGCCCTACGACCAGCCCAGTAAAAACAATGAAAAGCCCAAATTAAGCATAAGGCGGTTGGGACATTAGAGCTTGAAAGGCAAAGGAAGTGAGAGATGGATGATTGACATAACCAATTTGATGGAGATGGCTTTGAATCTCGAGTCTCTCCAGAAGTTGCTCCTCAAGAAAGTTGTATTTGTCAATGGAGAAGTTGACAACATAGATCCACTGTTGAGTTACGTTAAACCGAATTATTCAAAATGGGAACAAGGGTTCAATGGCTCGAAGAATCTCAATCACCAAAATCACAACTCCATGTTCTTAGGCTTAGTTAAAAAAATGTTGAAACAGAAAATGAGGGATTTAGAATAGTCGAGATACCTCTAATGCTTACATTAGATTTAAAGAGTATAAATCAAATCGAATGGAGATAAAAACAATTAATTAACTCAAAGAGAGAGAGTGAGAGACCCCAAGAAGATGAAATTGGACATTTATATACTTGTTCAGATTAGTGATATTCTAATGAAGGAATTCAAGGAAGTGTTGTCCATAACCGTTAGTTGGATCGTGGGGTGTCTCTTGTACTCTAGCTGCGTTCTATGCTAGCCTTTTGTTAGATGGTAAGGTAACTAGGGTCACCTAATCATGGCAACCACTAACACTTCAGTCTGTGTCATGCCATGCTCAATGTCATCTTTCATTTAATGCAATGTGACCACGATCAGGCAAGTCTATACTACTCGGGCATGTCCAACCATTGGCACTTGAACAAAGTTGTGACACTCCATGCATGTGTTGTTGGCCATTTGTCCGATGCCGTTCTGTTGATTCTTGGTTGTCAAGGTATTTCCTGATATCTTGATCGTGGTTTGTCAGTTTTCCTTACTCTTAGTTGAGCTTCATGCTCGGCGCATCTTCTTCCATTCTTAATGTACGTTGTTTGGACTCCGTGGCTTGAGCTTGCTCAGTCTAGCCCAAGCCTTGAAAATTTAACCCCTTTAGGGGCAATTACTTTTTTATCCTTTATAAATAGTTGTGAGAACTCCTTGTTCAGTTTCTCAGGAAATTTATAATACATTGCAGTCAAGACTCTAAAATGCTTGTCTAGGTTCTTGAACAAAGGGTAGATACACCTTGCAAGCATAAATATAGTTTGTATCACACGTCGGTTCTTTGTAAGTTCAAGATATAGCAACGTATGAAGATATGCACTCTTAAATACTAAAATGTTTTGTTTTTCACATGATTGTTTGGTGGAAAAGAAAATTGCCCACTTTCATTGCCGCTACATTATCAACATTGGAAAAATGGAGGCCTCAAATCATCCATGCCTATCTTGGGATCCAAGGACCAGCTCTGCTCTTCTCCAATTCACCAACTACTAAGCAGCAATTCATTGAACCCATAATTTTTATTTTTTGACATGTGCGTTTATTCCTATAATATTTTGGCAATCAAATGGAGACTAAAAATCTTGAAATAGAAACAAAAAGTTAATTTTTAAAATGCCAAGAGCTCTAGAAAGCATCTTATTTCATAAACTACTTCCTCACAAAGAGGATGTCAACCACAAGGTCTCTCTCGATGTAAATTTCGATGGTTAGCTATTACAAGCAGATTTTAAAATAGAAAAAAAATATTTATAATCGTAAAATATATAAATATCACACAATTATTTTAACGAAAACTTACTATTTTTTAAAACAATTATATTACATTTATACACTTTCCAATTGAACGTAACATTATTGTTCGAAATAACCTCGTACTCAATCTTGATGTAATTAAGCGCAACTCCTTCACGGGTCTCACCTTAATTTTAAACGGAGGGATGCTACGGGGAAGCCTCCGGTTGGAGCACGAAGCATACTAAATAAAATGAAATAAAATGGTGCGAATCGTGCCTTCTCTTCAGAAAACAAAACGCTCAAATAAGAACACCCCATCTATATCCCCAAATCGTTTATTCTTCTCTTACATAACCCACTTTCTCGAGTACGTCTTCTCTTCTTCTCTCACATCCCATACGAAGACTGAAATGGAGTTACCAGAATCACAGCAATTTGTTTCCATTGAAGACTGAACTGGTAGAGGACCAAATAAATCAGAAAAATCTAGCTCAACGTGGTTTGTAATTCCAGCATCCCTGGGTTTACAAGAAAAAGTAATTGTGTTTGCAATGGTTTGCAAATGCGGGTCTTGATAAAATCAGGTAATTGAGATGACACCATGTTAACAAGTATGAGGAGGGTTAAGAAGAACAGATTCTGAAATCACTAGCCACTACTAATTGATCTCTCCATAAATCCTTAAGATCCGCATGTGCAGTTAGACAGCGGCGAAGTGTAGAAATTCTTGGTGTGAGTTGCTTGATTTTGTGTCTGAGCTGTGTAGAAATTCATCTGCGAGAAAACCACGCGCAGCTGGACGTGAGGTTTAACGGACTCCACTGATCGCAGTAGCCAAAAGGGAGAGATGGAGAACCGAAGCTGAGAGAGATGAAGAGAACTTCGAAGAGAGAGATATACGGGATGAAAAATAGAGAGAATAAACTGGGAGAGATTAAACCGGAAGAATACCGACTTCAGAGAAAAAAAAAACCGGAAGAATACCGAGAAATTGTTTCGTGCTTTTCGTGCAACTGGGCGTCCGTGCTTTGTAACATTTTTCATATAAACGGCGTGGTAACATCTTGACCGTGGATGGTCGACACGTGTCTTCATCCAGCTTGGTCCGGTTCCAAGCCAAATCCCCGCTCCGTCTTGCCTAATTCGTAAACTCTCTCTCTCTCTCTCTCTCTCTCTCTCAATTTTTTTCATGATAAATAATATATATATACAGAAGAAAGAGAAGACCGACCTTACTCGGTGCTTTCAACAATGGAGGGGAAGTCATCGCACACCAACCTTAAGCGTTCTATCTATGACGTCCAAGACGACGCCGACGATGACAACAAACCTCCCGCGTAATCTCTCTACTCCCTCTCTCTCAACCCTAATCTCAGTTTTCAATTTCCCTCCCAATTCCATCTTATTTATCATATCTGTTTCCTTCAATTACTATTAGTTCTGTTTGTTTCTAGACATACACTCTTTATGTAAACTGCCTACGTTTGTAATTTTTATTCTGTTGTATCACAATATCAGTTCATATGGCCCTTAATAGTTCCTATATTTCCTCGCCATCGTGTCGTTCATATTTTCATTTCGTGGTTTCTTTCTTATTGTTAAATAAAATCGTACGGTCACGTTTTGTTGATTGAAGTTTTACAATTCATGGTTTTTCTATCATAATATGGAAATGGGTTCCCTTCATGTTTATTAAACAAACAGGGTATTAGTGTGCTTGATATTTGGTCCCTTAAGGGCATATATTCTTCTGGTATCCATTACTAACTTTGTTTTAATCTTTTTTTGGTCCATATCAGTTTTGGAAGTCTCTTTCCTTACTCGCCATTAGATGCTGTGTCTTTAATTTTACTGACTTTGGCGATGGTTGGTTTCAAAGGCAAAAGAGGGTCAGGTTTCCGAAGGGTAAGAAGGTTAAGCCAGGAGATGAAGGGGTGGACAGAGGTCAAGCTGAAGAAGCCCCGAGCGAGGCACTGAATCCTCGCCTTGCTGCTAAAGAGCGTGCGCATCGTCGGAATCAGATCACTGCTGAACTGTTTACTGAAGAAAGTAGAGGCATAATTAACGATGTCACGGCAGCTGAAGTTGCTTACAAGGTTTGTATTTTCCTTTTAAGATGTGTCCTGACTAAACTGGCATTTTTATATGTATTCCTTCATTATTGTTTATCTTTGTCATTTATATGTTTATTGCTACCAAACTTCTGTCACTTTACACCTCCTTTCAAGCTTCTATTATTCGATTACATATTTTCCTCCCAAGTTTCCACAACTGGAATGTTATATTGTCTTCTTAATTGGAGATTGATACCTAGGCCTCCCCATTATGGCTAATGGACAGTTTTTGTGTTTCTTCCCCTAATGAATCGTTTCTAGCATTCATATGACACTCTTCAACTCTGGGATGAAGTTGGAACATGCATGTTTTTTTTTCCTCAGAGTAGAGTTATAATCTGGAGTGAATATTTCTTGAATTGGCAGCATTCTTTAGAGTCAAGATGATTGCCAGATTCATCTGTTATTGGATCAATGGAAAGGATAGCCAATGATGGGGATATCTTTTGACAGGATAATGAGAACTTTGTTGAGGATGGGATTCAACTGGAACCTTTCAATTTAGACAGAGAGAGGGAAGAAGGTTATTTTGATGCAGATGGAAATTTTGTTGAATATGTCAATGATAAGGAAATTAAGGTAAAACATCTTACTCATGTGAAACTTTTATAGCAGCATTAAACAGGTTTATTTAGTACATATGGATTCTTGTAGGATGCGTGGCTTGATAGTGTTGACGTTGAACCAAAATATGCTGGAAAAGGCTCCATTGTGACAAGCAGTGAAGATGACGTTGATGAACTGTCTGCCGAAGACATTGGAAAGATGAAAAGGCGTATTGCTGACCTACTTGAGCCAGGAGAAACGGTATATTAAATGTTAAGGCGAATGTGTGGTTTTATTTAAGTCTCTTCACAATCAAAATTACTTCTTTCTGTTGAAGAAGCCCTGCAAAACAAAACTAGTCTGATCCTTAAATCTCTTTTTATAGATATTTTTGTTACCACGTATTGTTCCCTCAATATTATATTCTCCTTTCTCCTCCCCCATAAAGTGATCACAATAACATGCACTATGTATGGTATTGATGGTCTTTTGTATTGAATGTGCGGTGCGGTCTATAAATATATTGATACATGCAATGTTTGTAAAGATAGTCTGGATTTAATTTTGACCTAATTGGCCACAAAGTCATTTATATAAGTATTTGCGTTAGTTTAAATATAGTCTAAATTTGAGTGAACTCATGCTTAGGTTTGCATTGGATTGGTACTTTTATTTATACATAAAGTTATGGACAGGCTTGAAAATAATCATGAAAAAGCTGTAAAGTATCTCATACAGATTTGTCTGTTTTCAAGACTCCCTTGGTAATACTAGAAAACCCAAATGGTTTAGTTATTTTTCCAATTTAAAATCAATCTAAGATGTATTGAAATCACTTTGAAGTTTGGGTTGTCCTAAAATATAGTTCATTATTTTTTTCTTTTATTAAGGGCCCCACCCCAGGGAGCCCCTAGTGTGGAATAGAACTCAGGATGTTCCCCTAGAGATACTTGAAGAATTCTCTGACTCTGATTTACCATATTGTGTTTGGGCCAATCTCAACTGCCATTCAGTATTATATTTTTCGGCTTGAGTTTTTCAACTTAGCCATTGCCAAACAATGAATTGCAGCATTATTTCATCACTATGTTAATCACGAACATATTAAGATATGTATGTATTCGTTTATGGATAAGGAAGTTAATTTTGCATCTCCTGTTAGGTTTTACAAGCTTTGAGAAGGTTAAAGGGGGCTTCAAACAACAGGAAGGAGAAGATGTCAGCTGAAACAAAGCTGGTATTTGACCAGCTCACTGAAGATGCAATGAAGCTGATGGAGAATGGTGAATATGGTAAAGTTAGTTACTTTGGTGGGCTTGCTTTTTCAGCAATTTTGAGTATAGTCTACACTATCTATGTGTTCATATCAGCCCCTAGTCTCCTTAGTGATTTTTTCTTTTTTTTTTTATAAGTAAAAGTTTTATTAAATAAAGAAGGCAAAACGCCTGTTACAAATAAAATAATGGCCCATCAGGACAGCGCATTGGATACAAGGAAATTATGGAGGTCTATGCCATTAAAGTCCAAGGCAATGGTCTATGTACATAGAGTTCTAAAAAAGAAAACGAACAACTCCTCTCTAGATCTCTCCTTAGTGCCTTTTTATTCAACTTTCTACAAGGAATCCAATTCTGTTGGTTTTATTGGATTGCTGATCAGTGGGAGTTGTTTTCTGCAGATGTGTATCATGAAAAGCGGGAGGTTTTTAAGCGAGAGGCAGGTCAGTGTTTTACTTGGTATTTAATTATTAAAAAAGGGGTGTATTTTGTATTCTTTCTTTCTTTTTTTTTTGGGGGGGGGGGGGGGGTGGGGATACTTTGGTTTACTATCTTGTCTGCTTCTGGTTGTCCAGATAATTCCATTTATCTTCCTGACATGTTAAAGAAGATTTTTAAATATCAATATGTACATCAGCAGCAGATACCACAGGAGAATCCACCGAAAAGGAATATTCCTTTGAAAGAAAGGGAACGAGTGGAGTATACGAAGCGAAAAGGGAAGGTGGGAGGGTAAGGTAAAGTTGAGAGAGGTTCGTAAGAAAGGATAGGCTCTCTGCCGATCCTTATTGGGTAGGGATAGCTCGCTTAAGGAAGACTACCTTTGGAGCTAAAAATTCCTTAATTATGAGGGAAGTGCTATTCAATTGACCATGAGGCTCTACCCTTCCTTACTGAATTCATTCTATGCGAAATGTATGGGTGCGCATGTTTGTTTTCATGTCCTAGAATGTTTAGCTACCTGATGTGATCGAGGATATTTTTAGTATCATTGTGGGATTTGCTTATGGATTCCCCCTTGGATCCTACAGATTTTGAGTAGTATTAATCTTGTACAGTTAGAGCATCTTTTCATTTTTTTAAATTAATTTTTTAGAGCATCTTCTTCTTCTTCTTCTTTTATTTTTATTTTTATTTTTTATCATTGCATTATTCATTTTAATCTTTTAATCTCATTTCTTTTACATATGATTCTTTCCAGAGGAGTCATTTCTCTCTCTTTAATCGAACTTTCTTTTAAGTTTGTGCAAAAGGTTGCATAGATCACTTATTAACTACGCTGTTTTTTATTCATCTTTTTCAGAAGGTTATGAGAGGTTAGCTAAGGCAAGAGGGGAAGGCACATCAATAAGTGCTGGTCAGGGGGATTCTCATTATTCCAACATAGAGCAGGGCTTGCTGTCTGATGTAACAGATCCCGGAGTAGCCTCTAAAGTGCTCCCTGATCATGTTGTGGAGACCTTGAACCCAAATGTACCTACTGCTGAAACATCAAGCAATGATGCCGATGCTTATGATATGTTCGCTGAGGATGATGAACATGCTACTGCTGAACCATTGTTTGGTGGCAGTAATGTGGTTTCTGGCCCTAATACTGATACAGCAAACCAATCATCAGCAGACATCCTAAACCCTGATTCAGGCAGTAAGCTATATTATTTCTGTAGTTCAGGCAGTAACCAAAAAAGAAAAGCGTTTGTTTTTGTGTGTGTGTGTAGGGGATTATTGGTATACAGAAATAGCAATTACATTATTGCTTGATGTGGTTTTTGTTTTGCCTTCTCATTGCTTGGTCTGCAGGTGGAAGTTCAAATAGTGATTATGCATATGACGAGGCCTCTGGGTACTTTCTGTCCCCCTCCCTTCTGGAACTAGATTGTCTCTGATCATGTTTTGTCGTCGATGTTTCCGTCAGTTGTCTTAGTTGTTGAAATTTATGTAGTGGCATGATGGAATCCCACCTTCCCTAATTATGATGATAGAGAAACTCTTTTTGGAGTTGGGGTGGGTTCAGGAGTTCAAATTTGCAGATGGCCCTTAGCAGAGTGAAAATAGCTGGTCTTGGAAATGACTAAACCCAAGCCTGACTCTTGTCCTTTAGCTTGACTTTTTTTAGCATGTGACAGGCTTAAGCTTGGCTCAAGTCTGGATTGAGATTGGGCTTATTTATCATGCCAGCCTTATTTCAGGCTCATATCTGTTTTTTCCCCCTCAAATTTAGGGAACCAAGCTTGGTAAGCCCAAGTAATGCAACTATGCAGTCGTACCATCTTCCCTTTCTTGGTTGTAAAAGCATGAAATTTTAAATGCAAGCAATGACAAGGCTTTTAATTACTTTGTTTCTTGGTTTTATATTGATAATTGTTGCTCTTTTCTTTATATACATATCGACATGTCTTTCAATTAGTGGAGCTTTCTTTATCCAAATTTATTCTGCTCTGGTTAATTTGATCTTGGCTGTTTCAACCCTTTAGGTACTACTATAGCAGCAGTTTGGGGTATTATTATGACCCATCTACAGGACTATTTTGTTCTGCAGCAACAGGGCAATGGTAATATACATGCACACTGGTTTACTTTTCCTAACTGGTTTTCTGTGATTGCCCTCAAAATAAAAGCTTCCCTTTCCTTTATATGTAGGTATTCATATAATGAGGAGACAGGCTCATATGATGTTCATCAGGTTGCATCCAATGGTAACTAATGAAGGAGAGAGTTCTTTGTACCGTTCATGGAGCTCAGAGTTGTTAGCTGTGAAATTGGATAGATAGGTTTGGAACCAAAACCAGTTATCCTTGAATGGAAATGCATCTTTAATTATCGATCTTCTTGTGCTAGGTCACGCAATCTTATGTTGTGTAAAGACAACATCAAGTTAGCTGTTTATGTTGAGGCAAGAAACTGCTGTCTTGCGCTTTCGGGCGAATACTTGGGAGGCTTCGGATTAATGGTTTTCCCGTTCACATGATCATCAATGGATTATAAGTTTTGGTTGATCCAAAACCATCCCTGAATTCTTTCATGTCTTGGTGGATGCCGTTTATATCAGCAATCATTTGAACTCTTAAATATGGCTTCTTGGCCTTCTATTAAGATCAAACGCCGATGGCTTCTTGTTATACATTGCCCTAAAAAAAGTTCATCCAAATGCCTCAATTACCAGGTCAATTGTCAATGGCAGGAGAACAGGCTTGTATCACTGTATCGTAAGCTTATGCTTTGGGCCTGTAAAATTCGATCCTCTTAATTCACCGCTGCTATTGATTATTCTATACAGCACACTGACGATCAACCGAGCCAAATTATCTGCAGGGTGACCATTTTCATCAAACTCCAAAATGATACTCTTCGGCCAATTTGCCTTCTGTAATCTTACGTACATCTCTATCTCACTTTTGTTTTATAAAAATGATATAAAAACCAATGTTATTGTAGCTGAGATTTTATGGGTTAATGACGGTGCAAGATACAAAATCTTACTGCACGTGCTTTCAAACTTTCACTCCTAACCGAACTAGCTTTGATTGATCCTGTAAAGTGTAAATCAAGAGTCGATTGGGATGATTTGGCTCAGCTTTGAATCTTTTTTGTTTTTTCAACAAAAAAACTAAGCGGCAGGTGTTAACGACATTTTTTAAGCTCGTGTAGTTTCTAATGGAGGTTACCATCCGTTTCCAGGAGGTTCCCTCTTCACTACTCCTTTCAACTCATACAATATAAAATAAACAACTCAAATATTTCAAATCACAAAACAAAAATAATACTTCAAAAAAAAATATTTTAACAATATATACTCTATTTTTAATTTTAATCTCAACTCATCTAATCTCAATTGCAAAAACAAACGAGGTCTGAATCTTAGGGCAGAGCCAGAATGCATCTAGATGGGGTAAACAAGCGTTTTTGCAGAAATATATTCAAGCAACCACAAACCATAATAACCATAACATCAAAAGCAATAAAAGCAGACACCCAAGGTTTTGACTAAATTCAAAACCTTTTTAGGACAATAGAAAAACCACTCCGGGTGTTCAACCATCACCTGTAATCGATCACAGAAGAAAAAGGGTACCAATCATTTTCAGATCCAGAACTGTTCGTATTGAACAAAAGAACAATCATGGCAAGCAAGGTAGCAATATGACCAATTAATGCAAGTAGAACCAAGTTCTAACAGGTAGCCATGCAAGGAGGGGAATGTTACGTTCCTCCGAAAAATTAAGACATCTGAAGAAAAATCAAATGGACTCAAATAACGATCCTAAAGAAAAAGTAAAAGGTATCCATATACATTATCATGATATCGGTGTTCAAAATATTTTAACATAAAAAAATGTTATGGCAAATTAAGTATAGAATCAAATTTTCATAGCATTAAACTGTTACAGTGAGAAAAAACTACAAATCCTAGGCATAAAGCATAATACGATGCATATGCATGACTATAAATTAAGAATGCATTGTTGGCAAGCAAGCAACACAGCTTCGCAGCGCCAATCAATCTCACAACGGCTGGTAACATTGCCAACCCCACCTAATATAGAGCGGGCAGCTACAGCCCAGTAGCAGTATTTATTCCCTAATACTGCAAAGTTAGTCAACAGCCAATCAGAGAATAGAACAGGCATCACCAACCACTTCACAGATACAGTCATGTGCCCATGTGCTAAAACATCTCCACCACAGTAAGCAGAAGTTATAATCTTAAAGCGCAGTGATTAATATTGTAATTCCAATAACCCTAAACAAATTATTAATCACAAACTTATTACCATGCCTCATTATTCTGCAGCAAAATTCAAACCAGCATTCAAGTAATCAAATATAGAAACTTGCAGTTCACGTTCGGTATCCACATCGCAGTCAATCAATTATAGGTCCATCTCACAACCCCAAGGGGTTGGCTCAAGTGGTAAGGGCCTTTGTCTTAAGGTTCACTTCAAGGTCCAAGATTCAATATCTCATGGGTTGCAAACAATCCTTTGGGCCACACTCCCTAGTGAAAAGCTAGCGAATTAACCAGTTCCGTGTAGGGAAACTTCCGAAGGTGCGGTGCACGGGACCCAGATTTACTCTGCAGGGATAGATCTGAAGGGCCCTGCCATGGAGAGGTTTCCCGACATCAAAAAAATAAAAAATCTCATATGTGCAGCATCAGCTAGAAGTTAAATAAGTGTTCCCCTCATTAGACCACAGCAACCAGAACCTCTTTTAGGACCATTTTTTTCCCCAAGATCAGTCAAAAAGACCATAAAGGATTATCAAGTCAGAATCAGAATCCTGGAGGATATGATTTTTCTGAAACAAATAGCTGAGCTACATAAATCTTTCTTTCTTTTTTAGTAAGTAAGGCTATATAAATCTTACCAAAGATTAGATCATCCAGAGAAAACTAGTTAACATATATAAGTCCCCTGCAGCCAGCACACAACATCCATACGTCTAAAACCAGCATACTGCTGCAGCCAGCATCAATATCCCGATCATCCATCTACATTTTAGGAACAGCATCAACGACCATAATTCAACATCTGTCCACGAAGCCCAATCATTGTTCCCCGAACATAACTATAAAACCCAATCAATAGTTTGTGATGAATCAAAACGAAGTAAAAAAATATAACCAAGCATACTTAAATTGAGAAGGAGAGATGGACACGCATTGAAGGCAACAAAATCAAATGTGTAATGAAAAAGAATCCATATTAAGATATGACTCCATCAATTCTAAAATACCAACCTACAAACTATGAAGACTACAAATTCGAAAATGACCAGCTAAAGATGATGTCCATTTTTTCACTTTATCAGTACGCTACACACCCACCCAAGGATTAGGTCCAAGATAAATGCTTAAACATCAAAGAGTTCACAGTCCTACCAAAACTAGCACTTAAGATTCTGCTAAGAACAGGCACGATGATCAAGAGTCATCCCCATCAGCATAAAACCCGCAGGTACACCACTCAAGATGTCTCCATGAATTTCCAGGCAGCCAAATTAATCATTCCTAGCAGATTCGAATTCAGGAAAACATGTTAGATCATCAAATTATACAAAAAAAGGTCAAAATTGTATTCCCGACTAAAAATGAGCGTGACTGATATGACAACTCGCATCATCAAATTTTTGAGGGGATTGGCTTTGAGAATCAGCAGACCGACCCCTAGAGGAAACACTGAGAGGAGTTGGGGACCTTCCCTCACGGCTGTGCCTACCAGGACTTTGACCCCTAGGCAATGGAGACCTTTGTGGTGAATGACTTCTGTGAAGACTGTGACTATGACGAATGGAGAGACACTAAGACATAAACAGATCAAATCAACACCATACAGTACAGAGCAAAATATGTAATGACAAAATAATCAACTGAACTAAAGCATCAATAAACAGTAGGTTACCTATCCATTGAATGGCTTCAGCTTTGATGCTCATCATAATAACGGCCTCTTCCCCTAGCCCTATGGTAGTCAGGACTAACACTGCGACTCCTGCTCCGGCGACGATAATCCCTTTCCCTCCCATACTTATCACGATCATATCTATCAAGACTTCTACCGTGCCCTCTTCTGTAATCCCTCTCTGTAGTCATCTCGGTACCTAAATACATTAAAATCAGTGATTAGGGACATGATCTTGAAATAATCATTATAGATCTTGCCTTCCAAAAAAGAAGAGCCTTATAAAAGAATCTCACAATGTTAACAACTGGAGGATGATTTCAAAGCCAACTGAAAATACAAATCTCACTCATAAATTGTTGCTGCAAGTGCATAACTAACTGAGATCATTTTTCCCTTGGTCTAAAAATCCAACATCTTGATTTGTTGATCGATGATCACTGGAACAAAAACTGTTTTTGTTTGCTTACCTACACGTGGGAGACATGTCACCACTAATGTTGTAATTATGTTCTTTTGGTTCTGGTCTGTTTATTCGTTGTATAGCTGGTCTAGTAAGGCGTTGTTGGTTCTAAGAATAAGGTGTGGATGTTACTTTGGCTGCTTGGGTAGTTTTATTTTATAAATTTGTTTTTTTTTTTCATGAGTCTTGCGTAATGAAGTGATCTAGCAACCAGTTATGATCTTTAACGCATCTTCAATTCAAATCCTCGTTCAAGATAGCACGAAAGATGCACATGTCAACACTACAAAGTGACAGGACACTAAAACGTATAAAGAACCAATCAATTGATCATAAAATGGACATGGTTTTGTAAACTTTCCGGTATTATCGTGACAGCACAAACTACAGTCAAAACCAAGACGAAAGGATAATTGATCGTAAAATCAGCACAGATTTTAAATTTTCTTATAAGTACCCTTCCATACCAAAGGCATCCTCATCTCAGCCTCAACTAGGTCAATGGTGGCTTCCAAAATGAATTGCAGCCTTCGATGTATTTCATAAATATTTCGACAAGATACTTGAAACTGCTCCTTATCAGCCATACCATGCTACTAACAGTTATATCGAGTGTTACGCATTCAAACGTCCCGGATATTAACTTCTAATTGCTCAATCTTCTGAGCCAGATCATGCTTCCCGCAATTCTTCAACCCATCAGTGACCATATCGAAACACCGGGATATGGGCATCAAACCAAACTCCGTCATCTCCATCAAATAATTAGCAGCCTCCACAAACTTCCCTCCCCTCCCACACATCGTTATCAACATGGTATACACTGGCCTATTTGGCGGGTGCCCCTTTGCCTTCATATCACTAAAGAAGCAAAAGGCATCGTCGAACTGTCCTCTCCTACACATCGCCTTAATCACCGGCGCATACAAGCTCGGGAACGGTCTATGCCCGTCCTCAATTGAGTCATTCAATAGCCTAAAGGCCTCGTCCACCTTCCCCACCTTCGATACTGCCGGTATCAGAATCTTGTATGTATTGATATCCGACGAAAGCCCTAATCTACACACTTCATTGTAAAGAGTAATGCAGAAGTCGACCTCACCGGACTTGCATATCGACTCGATTAGGGAGTTAAAGGTTACGACGTCGGGCACGAAGCCTTCCTTCGCCATTTTGGTCACCATATCCTTTGCCGACTCGAGATATCCCGCGTTTAACAGGCCCTCGATCAGGAGGTCGCGGCCGCGCACTGGGGGATTGAAACCCTTCCGGCTCATCTCGGCGAGGAACTCGAGTGCCTCTTTCATTTTACCAGCCGAGCACCATGCGTTCACGAGGATGGCGTATGTGCGCTTGTTGGGGACGAGCCTCTTGCGAATCATGCGGCGTATCAAGGCGTAGGCGCCGTGAAAGAGCTTGGCTTCGCAGAGGGAGAAGAGGAGGGAGTTGTAGATCTCGATGGTATGGGGGCAATTCAGGGATTTCTCCGACTTGTTGAAGATCTCGACGGCTTGGTCTACAAGGCCATGCTTCCCGTACTGTTCGATCAGGAACGACACCGTTTCGGGGGAGGGATTGAGGGAGAGAGAAATCATCTGATGGAGGAGCTTCCACATGGTCTGGTAATTCCGGGAGCAGGCTAGGGTTTTGACGAGCTCCTCGAACTCGATGGTGGTAGGGCGATAGTTGGGCTGGGTCCGAGCCCAGTTGAAGAAGCGATGCGACTCCGAGGGGGAGGAGGAGCAGGCGCGAAGAACGCGGAGTACGAGCTCGGAGGTGACGCGGAGTTGGAGCTTGTTGAGGGTTCGCTCCAGGTAGAAGTCACGGCGGACGATGTTCGAAAGGTGGTGGATGGCGGCGAAGTAGTCGTCCTTGGTAGTGGAGGATACGGCGTCGTTAGGAGGTGCATCGTTGGTGGTGGTTAGGGTTTTAGGGGTTGAGAAGTGGAGGAGGAGGGGAGGGAGGGTTTGGGGTCTGCTGCTGGGAAGGAGGAGTTTAATCAGTTTTGTAGAATGACGAAAGAGCATTTGGACTCTGGAGTCGGGAGTGTTGAGGTGATTCGATAAGTCTCTTCACAATCAAAATGTGGTTTTATTTAGCCAGGAGAAACAGTATGTTAAAATCAGTTAAATGTTTGGAAATTGATGGGTGCAGAAGGTTTGTGCAGGGAATATTAAACGGTGCGTTTCGCACCTAAATGAGACACTGTATTTCGCATATCACCCTTCCTTTCACCTAACTCTAACCATATCCTCCTTTCATTTCTCATTTTTGTTTTCATTCTTACTTATTTACTGTAAGGGAGTTGCTGGAATCGTCCGACCGATCCATTATAAAAACAGTTTTAGTAAAAATACAATAAATAATTTTATAAAATATAATAAAAAATACAATATAAAATATAATAAAAATTTAAAATAAAGATGATTTCATGTGATGAGTAGGGAGGCGTTCCGCCTCTAACCAGACGGAGTCGCCACCGACTACTGAGAGTAACATAGGCTGTTTTTATAAAGGAGTCAATCGGACTAACCCTCAAAATTTCTCTTACCATAAAGAGGCCCGAGAACCCCCATAAGCAATTACAAAAATTCACGTACCAGAAAGTGAAAAGAGTTTATGTTCTACAATTCCTATCGTTCTTCCCATCGGCATCAATCCTAAAGATTAGGTTTCAGACATGTTAGCATTTCTTGTAAGCAAGATGTCACTTCGAAATGAGGGAGAATATTATGATTATATTTAGATATCAAGAATGTTTAAAAGTATTTATAAATAATAATAAAAAGTGTGTGAAAATATTTTGTTCTCAAAGCTGCCCTAAATTCTGTTGTTGCGTCAAAATGAGTGAGACGAATAGACAAATGAAATGCAGCTGCTGCGTCGAAATGAGGGAGAAGATAAACGTGCAGACTGGGATTATGGAGTACTGGATTGCGCAGGACTTCTTTATTTCTTTTCTATTTTTTTATTTTTGTTTTTATAGTTAAAAATCACGTGTGAACCCTTTCAAAAAAAAAAAAAAAAACACGTGTAAAGCCGTTCCTGCACATTCCCTGCACAAAATTTAGTTGTCTGTTGAAGAAGCCCTGCAAAACAAAACTAGTTTGTTCCTTAAATCTCTTTTTAATAGATCATTTGTTACTACGTATCGTTCCCTCAATATTATTATTATTATTATATACTCCTTTCTTCCCCTTAAACTGATCACAATGACATGCACTATAACCTATGTATGGTATTGAAATCAAATTGAAGTTTGGGTTGTCCTAAAATATATTTCATTTATTTATTTTTCTTTTATGAAGGGCCCCACCACCCCTAGGAGCCCCCACTCCCAGTGTGGAATAGAACTCAGGATTTCCCTCTAGAGATACTTGAAGAATTCTGTGACTCTGATTTACTATATCGTGTCTAGGCCGATCTCAACTGCCATTCAGTATTATATTTTTCGGCTTGAGTTTTTCAACTCAGCAATTTTGAGTGTAGTCTACACCATGTGATCATATCAGAGCCCCTAGTGCTTTCTCATTCAACTTTCTACAAGGAATCCAATTCTGTTGGTTTTAAATATTAATATTTTGAGGAGTATTAATCTTGTACAGTAAGTGCATCTTTTTTTTTTTTTTTTTAAATTCATAAAAGGAAGGTGTGTAACAGGACTTCCCTAAATGAATTTAAAAAAGTTCATCTAAATGCCTCAATTACTAGGTCAATTGTCAATGGCAGGAGAACAGGCATGTATCACTGTATCGTAAGCTTATTATGCCTTTGGCCTATAAAATTCGAGCGCCTCCTGCTGACGATCATCCCAGCCAAATAATGTGCCTTCTGTAATCTAAGAGCACCCGGATTACGAGGGATGTTTTGGGATGCATCAAATCCCTCCTTCTGGTTTCCTATGACCAGATGATTTGAATAGTAATCTTTAAATTTGAATAGTTATTATTTATTTTTAAAAATATTATTCATGCATTTATTTATTATATTTTGTAAGGAAAAGTATTATAATATAAAATAAAATAGTAAAAATAGAATAAAGAAAATAGAATAATATTATTGTCATAAATAAGGAAAAATATAGAAAATAGAATGTATAAAATTTTTTGAAAATGAATAAAATTTTTATAGAACATTTTTTTACAACTTCTATTACAATCATGCGTTCAATAAGAGGCGTTTTTTGTAAAATAACTTATAAAAGTAATTTCAATTTATATAAATACATTCATTCTAATACATAGTTGTATATATAATTGAAGAAAGAGTTGTATGTCTATCATTATTGTTTATTATAAAAATGATATAAAAACCAATTTTATTGTAGCTGAGATTTTATGGGTTAATGACGGTGCAAAAAACAAAGTCTTACTGAGCGTGCTACTCCTTACCGAACTGGCTTTGATTGATCCTGTAAAGTGTAAATCAAGAGTCAATTGGGATAATTTGGCTCAGCATTAGCCTTTAAATCTCTCTTTTTTTATTTTCTTTTTTTCCCTTTCAACAACAAAACTAAGCGTCAGGCGTTACGACGTTTTTTAAGCTTTTGTAGTTTCCAATGGGGGTTACCATCCGTTTCCAGGAAGAGGTTTCCTCTCACTATTCCTCTTAAATTTCATCTGATCAAATTATTATATTTTTTTAAATTTTCATACAAAATAAAATAAACAATTCAAATATTTCAAATCACAAAACAAAAATAATACTAAAAAATATATATTTTAACAATATTTACTTAATTTTTAATTTTAATTTTAATCTCAACTCATTGCAAAAACAAACGAGATCTGAATCTTAGGGCAGAGCCAGAATGCATGTAGATGGGGTGAACAAGTGTTTTCGAAGAAATATATTCAAGCAACCACAACCCATAATAAACATAACATCAAAAGCAATAAATGCATGTAGATGGGGTGAACAAGTGTTTTCGCAGAAATATATTCAAGCAACCACAACCCATAATAAACATAAAGATCAAAAGCAATAAAAGCAGACACCCAAATGGACAATGGAAAAACCACTCCGGGTGTTCAACCATCACCTGTAATCGATCACAGAAGAAAAAGGGTACCGATCATTTTCAGATCCAGAACTGTTGGTATTGAACAACAGAACAAGCATGGCAAGCAAGGTAGCAATATGACCCATTAATGCAAGCAGAACCAAGTTCTAACGGGGTAGCCATGCAAGGAGGGGAATGTTACGTTCCACCTTAAAATTAAGACATCTGAAGAAAAATCAAATGGACCCAAATAACGATCCTAAAGAAAAAGTAAAAGGTCTCCATATTACATTACCTTGATATCGGTGTTCAAAATATTTTAACATAAAAAAATGTTATGGCAAATTAAGTATAGAATCAAATTTTCATAGCATTAAACTTGTTACAGTGAGACAAAACTACAAATCCTGGCCGCAAAGCATAATACGATGCATATGCATGACTATAAATTAAGAATTCATTGTTGGCAAGCAAGCAACACAGCTTGGCGGCGACAATCAATCTCACAACGGCTAGTAACATTGCCAACCCCACCTAATATAGAGCGGGCAGCAACAGCCCAGTAGCAGTATTTATTCCTTAATACTGCAAAGTTAGTCACCAACCAAACAGAGAATAGAACAGGCATCAGCAACAACTTCACAGCTACGGTCATGTGCCCATGTGCTAAAACATCTCCACTACAGTAAGCAGCAGAAGTTATAATCTTAAAGTGCAGTGATTAATATTGTAATTCCAATACCCTAAACAAATTATTAATCACAAACTTATTACCATGCCTCATTATTCTGCAGCAAAATTCGCACCAGCATTCAAGTAATCAAATATAGAAACTTGCAGTTCACGTTCGGTATCCACATTGCAGTCAATGAATCATAGGTCCATCTCATATGTGCAGCATCAGCTAGAAGTTAAATAAGTGTTCATGTCGTTAGACCACAGCAACCAGAACCTCTTTTAGGACCATTTTTTTCCCCAAGATCAGTCAAAAAGACCAAAAAGGATTATCAAGTCAGAATCAGAATCCTGAAGGATATGATTTTTCTGAAACAAATAGCTGAGCTATATAAATCTTTCTTTCTTTTTTTAATTAGTAAGGCTATATAAATCTTACCAAAGATTAGATCATCCAGAGAAAACTAGTTAACATATATAATCCTCTGCAGCCAGCGTACTGCTATAACAACCATACGTCTAAAACCAGCATACTGCTGCAGCCAGCATCAATATCCCGATCATCCATCTACATTTTAGGAACAGCATCAATAACCATAATTCAACATCTGCCCACGAAGCCCCAGTCATTGTTCCCCGAACATAACTATAAAACCCAATCAATAGCTTGTGATGAATCAAAAGGAAGTAAAAAAAATATAACCAAGCATACTTAAATTGAGAAGGAGAGATGGACAGGCATTGAAGGCAACAAAATCAAATGTGTAATGAAAAATGATCCATATTAAGATATGACTCCATCCATTCTAAAATACCAACCTACAAACTATGAAAACTACAAATTCGAAAATGACCAGTTAAAGATGATGTCCATTTTTTTGCTTTATCGGTACGCTACACACCTACCCAAGGATTAGGTCCAAGATAAATGCTTAAACATCAAAGAGTTCACAGTCCTACCAAAACTAGCACTTAAGATTCTGCTAAGAACATGCACGATGATTGGGAGTCATCATCATCAGCATAAAACCCGAAGGTACACCAGTCAAGATGTCTCCATGAATTTCCAGGCAGCCAAATTAATCATTCCTAGCAGATTTGAATTCAGAAAAACATGTTAGATCATCAAATTATACAAATTCCTGACTAAAAATGAGCATGACTGGTATGACAACTCACATCATCAAATTTTCGAGGGGATTGGCTTTGAGAATCGGCAGACCGACCCCTAGAGGAAACACCAAGAGGAGTTGGGGACCTTCCCTCATGGCTGTGCCTATCAGGACTTTGACCCCTAGGAGATATAGACCTTTGTGGTGAAGGACTTCTGTGAAGACTGCGACTATGATGAATGGGAGAGACAATAAGACATAAACAGATCAAATCAACACAATACAGTACAGAGCACAATATGTAATGACAAAATAATCAACTAAACTAAAGCATCAATAAACACTAGGTTACCTATCCATTGAATGGCTTCGGCTTCGATGCTCATCATAATAACGGCCTCTTCCCCGAGCCCTATGGTAGTCAGGACTAACACTGCGACTCCTGCTCCGGCGACGATAATCCCTTTCCCTCCCGTACTTATCACGATCATATCTATCAAGACTTCTACCATGCCCTCTTCTGTAATCCCGATCTCTGTAGTCATCTCGGTACCTAAATACATTAAAATCAGTGATTAGGGACATGATCTTGAAATAATCATTATAGACCTTGCCTTCCAAAAAAGAAGAGCCTTATAAAAGAATCTCACAATGTTAACAACTGGAGGATGATTTCAAAGTCAACTGAAAATACAAATCTCACTGATAAATTGTTGCCGCAAGTGCATAACTGAGATAATTTTTTAGTGATTTTTACATAAATAAATTCCACAAAAACCAAGGGTCTTCTATGATGTAAGCTTACCCAACCCAATCTAAAGGTCAAACCTCACTTCTGGTGCCTGTAACATCCTGGCCCTGAGATTGGGCCAAAGTTGAATCGGTCCGATGGGCCATAATTTGTAAAGCCTTTTTTAATATATTGGACAATTGATTGGATTGATTATATTCAGTTTGGAGTAAAGTTTCAGAGTTCGTAAATTATGTTAAACCAAACATGCTAAGAAACCAAAAAACTCAAGTCGAATGTACTCTAAGCATGCAGCAGAAAGTTTTCTAAACAGAAAAGAGGAAAAAAGGTTACCTTCTGTGAGGACTGCGACTTCTTGACCTTGAGGACGATTCAATAATTCTCCCTTTGTGACTGTAACAAAAATTGTAATAAAAACTCAAGATTCAATGTCAATGAAATTCATGATTTCTAAATCTAATACTTCAATCCATTTGCACCCATTCAATCAAGAATCATTGCGTAGTACTCAAGGCACTTCCTTGGTCAAAAACTGAAAATAAATATTATATGTAAGAATCCCGTAGTAGTAGTATCAGTTGCAATATATAACATTATTTAAAAAATCAATGGCTTAATGCTCGCCAGAGAGAGTTCAATAGCCCTTAGGATAAAGACATGAGCATAGGATTTCATGGAGAGCGCCTTTGGGCTCCTCTGAAATACTCAAAAAATTCTTTATGCAATAATAGCAGCAGTAAGTACTAGCAATAGAGAAAGACTCTTCCGGAAAATAAAGTAGATTAAATATCTGACATATTATTTTGACTAAGAATTCAAGACCTAAACAATCATCATCAGCAAAATAATCCACCATTACAAAGAGGCACGGACAATTTTAAATCTTACATCCTCTCCGCATTTGGCCCATATTTCGCAAACTGAACTGCTATCTCTCGACCATCTATAACTTTACCTAATCAGCAAAATGCGAAAATTGAATTACCAGAGGTGCCAGCAATCAATTATTAAATAGGAAAAACAGGACTGGACAATATATAGTATATGTTGTATGCCTGTGAAACAAAATACATGCATTGAGAGAAGGAAGAAAATAGACGAATACCATCTAGCCTATCCACTGCTTTCTGTGCCTCATCAGCATACTTGTACCTCACAAAAGCAAAGCCCCTTGAGTCACCAGTCCTAGACCACAATACATGACATGAAAATCATATAAGGCCAACAGACGTGCGCGCGCACACACAATGTATTAATGGTCTCAACTTTCCTGATTTCCTTGTAACCGTTGCTAGTTCCTAACTGGGTGTAATCACATATATACTTCCCGTGCACTTGGGCTATGCCTATTCTAAGTATCTTATCAATTATAAAAAAATATATTATATAAGGGTAAAATTCTTCTTTTTCTTTGAAGAAATTAGGAAAAAAAAAAAATTGGAAGATGGTTCCCCTATGTCAAATGTGGTGCACATGGATTGAAAGAAATTGTCGATGTTTTGAAAATAAAGAATGCTCTCCGGACGGTTTTACGGCCTTTTTGTCACGCTTTACTTCTTTGGGCTTCTTCTATTGTATTAAATGGAATGTCCTTTAGTGACTTTTGCACTACTTTCCGTAGCACGTAGCTTGTAACTAGGTTCTTTCTTGTATTTCCTGTGTACTTGGCATTGCCTATTTACGTGAATCAATAAACTTCTTACTTATAAAAAAAAAAAAAGATTAAAAAAGGGGGTAAATTCTGCAATAGGAGGGAAAATCGGAATAGGAAAATATTTGACTTTCAAGAAACTGGAAGTAAAAAACATAGAACTTGTTTTCTAGAAGGTATGCTATATAAACCCATATCTTGCTTACTAGTCTGATTAGATTATCGTTACAGATCAAAAGAAAATGAAAGAAATTAAAACGATACTGCAAAAATATAATCCATAAATGCAAAAATTCCCAATTAATTAACTAAACTCAAAAAAATACTAAGCGAATAATGAGAGTCACTCACGAGCACGGATAAGTTACTTGGTTTCTACCAATAAACTGATACCAACATGTGAACAAGATCTTCCCTGCAGCCAAACAGAAAGTAAAGATGACAGGGTACAGCCATACCTTCGATCTCTAGGGATGAAGATATCCACGACTTTGCCATATTTATCAAAATATGGGAATAGATCATCCGCAGTCGTACCTAAAATACACATCCAAACAACGAGAACAATGTCCAACGTAGCCATTAGTACCCAGTCTCTTTAAGTTCCAGAAATAAAAATCTCCTAATAGAGAGAGGAATAGAGCTTACGGAAGGTGACATTGAGAACGAGGAGAGAATAGGTATCGGTGATGTCCGGAGGGCCTGTCCTTCCGAAGTGTGACATTTTTGGCCCGAGGAGAGAGAACCACGGAGAGGGAAAAACCTCGATTGGGGTTGGGGTTTGTGGTGAGGAAAGTGAGGAGAGAAGTCTCTTGAAGAAGACTGGGAATTTGACGTCTTTTTATCTTTTATAGCAATCAAATGCCGAGCATTTGTCCCTCAAATTACTGTTCCGAAATTTTAGTCTTTTTTAATAGTTAAAAAAATGAATATTAAAATAATTATATTTCTTTTCCTTAAAAAAAAAAAAAGAAATTACTATTTGTATTTGTAATTTTTATTTATATAATAATACGTAGTGATACATCAGCTATTGATATGCAGCATATGCTTACATTATAAAATTTGAATTTTTAAAAAATTTGATAAATTTAATATTGTACATAAAAATGAAAGTGCACATAATATTATTCATTTTACTAAATAAAATGATAAAAATATCTATCATTCATTTAAGAATTTAAATATATTTTATTCACCAACTATTCTTGCTAGTCCGATGAATCACTTCTCACAATAACAAGCTTGCCCTAACTTGCAAGACCTGCAAGAATCATCCCCTTCTGGCCCGTGGATGAAAGGTGAGAATTTCGACATTAAACTTCATAGATAAAATAAAATAAAGGTTAAAAAATTAAATATAATATTTTTTTAATATTGATTTTATTTTAAAATTTGAAAAAATATTTTAAAATTTGAAAAAAAAAATTATTTATTTTATTTTATATAAAAATTTAAAAAAATAATAATTATAAGATGAAATGAAATAAAATTATTTGAGAAAACAAATCAAAACTTGGATGGCAAATATTTTTAAAGTATTTTTAAAATATTTTATTATTATTAAATATTTTATTATTATTTAATATTCTATTTTTTTTAATTACTTTTCTACTACTATTCATAATTATTCTTTAACGATTCTTACTACCCAAAAGTATTTAAGAGACTCGCTCCCTCCGAGGATCAACCTAAAAAACAAGGAAGCCAACAATCGAAGACTCGAAGTTGATAACTTTGTCTAATCATTATACGAGTCAATCAATAAATATGTCCTTTTTCTGAGTAAACAGAGAACCCTTTGCCTATAAGCTTGATAAATTAATTTGAAGACGAGGTGAGTTTAATTTATTTTTTAATAATATTATTATTTTAAAATTAAAAAATAAATAAAATAAAATTTGAAATATATATATTAGAATTTAAAAAAAGTGTATAGAAATTTGTATTTTGTATAAAAATTATAAAAATATAATAATGAAATGAAAGTGAGTTGAGATGAGCTCAACCTACTTCCGATTTCAAACGAGACCTCAATGTCCATGAATCCCAACCCTTCCAAGATCTACGATGAACTCTAGTTTCAATGATATCAATAATAATAAGGGAATTGATAAATTCGAAGACGAGGTGAGTTTAATTTATTTTTTAATAATATTATTATTTTAAAATTAAAAAATAAATAAAATAAAATTTGAAATATATATATATTAGAATTTAAAAAAAGTGTATAGGAATTTGTATTTTGTATAAAAATTATAAAAATATAATAATGAAATGAAAGTGAGTTGAGATGAGCTCAACCTACTTCCGATTTCAAACGAGACCTCAATGTCCATGAATCCCAACCCTTCCAAGATCTACGATGAACTCTAGTTTCAATGATATCAATAATAATAAGGGAATAGATTAAGCAAAAACCAATGCAATAATTAAAGGAGAGTATTGGCCCATTCAAACTAAAAAAACTATCTGAATTGGCCATTATGGAGACTGGACCGGATCAATATTAGATTTGGTTGGTCTCAATCTAAATATAATAGGATCGAAAGATATTTGATCCTATCCCTGTCCCAATCTAGGGGTTTTATCATTTATATAGTTAAAGTTGTATATAATTAATTATATGATGTATATTATTTATATATATTATTTAGTATTAAAATATTATTAGATACTTTAACGTATAAATATTAACTATAATATATAGCATTAATATATATTAATATTATAAGAGTTATAGTATAAAGATAATATATGTATAAAAAGTCACGGTATAAAAACGGAATTGGACTGGATTGAAAGGAATCAAATTAGTCCGGTCTTATAGAATATTCGATTTTGTCCATAAAATTCTCCTAGGACCGGCAAGATCAGACCAAACTCTCCCTAACAGCAATGTAGTTTTGTCAGTGCAACCAATTCTACATGAGCATTGATTAACATAAAAAATTAAAGAGACACTTGGAGAGCGCTCAAGCCTATATACAAGAGATATTTATTAAGAGAATATCTGGGGATTGGTCCGTCCCATTACTTTCAAAATTAGACCTCGTTGCCGCTGGCAGCGTCGGGCGACACCGCTCACCCCATCGTGACCGCCAGCATCTGGAGAACCCACCTCTGAGACGACAACTTCTGGTGTGCCCCACGGAACCTTAAACTCGTTTTCGGTCGGTGTCGTCTGAGCTGAGATCGAACATTCATTTAAAATAATCTTTATTTTATTTTTTTATTGTATTTTATTTTATTTTATTTTTTATTGTAGTTTTTAAATTTTAAATTTTTATTAAAATTTTTATTAAATTTTATATAAAAATTATTTTTAATAGAATTGAACGGATCGATCCCAACGTCTCTCGTTTATTAAATGAGAGTTGTACTAGTGATTTCCCCCCATCAACATGGGGGAGCAAAAAACCTTTCCTCAAAATGAAACATTTTGTCTCCTAATCACACCACTCAATGACTGGATCCATCGATATAACCATGCGAATCCAATGGATCAAAGCCAATCCTCTCTTGTAAAAGTCTTGCCGTCACAAACAAACACAAAATCTGGGTCGTTAATGCCTCTGAGATTATCAACACCACTAGATGACAAAGGGCACAAACAAACCCAAGAAAAACCAGCTGAGGTCAACATATACAATATAAAAATAATGTTAAATACTGCTGTAGAGTTTACAAATAATATATAATCGTTTTGATATAAAATAAAATTTATTATTAAAAAAATTAACTTATGTAAATCTTATATACATTTATTTTTTTTAATTTTATTTTATAAAATAACCGTATATCACTTCCAATTTCATATTCACATTCATCATTTCTCTAAGGTCCCGCTTGGATTCAGAGGTGAGCTGAGCTCACCTCAACTCATCTCAACTCATCTTCATTTTATTATTATATTTTTATAATTTTTTATATAAAACACAAATTCCTATACACCTTTTTCAATTCCCAATACACCTTTTTCAATTTCCAATACACCTTTTTCAATTCCCAATATAACTTTTTCAAATCCTAAAATAATAATAATATTAAAAAATAAATTAAACTCATCTAAACTCATTTCAACTCATCTCATTTCTGAATCCAAGCGGGGCAATGCCATTGCAGAAACTAGAATTATATCGCAGAACGTGCTTTGACAAAAAAAAAAAAAAAAAAAAAAAAAAAAGGAAAAAAGAAAAAAGACGAGGCTGTTTAATTAATTAAAGTAGAAAGTGCGGACTCGGAGTGGTGGCACAGGATTTTCCTTTCCGTTGAGCCCTGCGCCCCGTGATCCCAAAGCTCAACACTCCTCACTCGACATGCCATAACGACCTCCTATAAAACCAACCATCCAAACCCCAATTTTCCTTAATTTTCCCCTCACTGTCTGCCCACCCTAACACTCTTCCTCAATCTCCTTAACTTGCCGATTCAGTGTGTTATCCGACAAGCTGGATTCTGGCTTCTAGTGCGGTTTCCCAAGGTTATGGAGGAGGAGGAGGATGTTGAATCGAATGAAGGAGTCCTGACCTCGATGGACTCGACCGAATCGCGGTGGGTCTTCCAGGACGAGGACGACTTAGAGATCGACGACGAAGATGACCTTTCACATAGATATCCGGCGTCTGCCTTGTTGGATTCAGAGGACGACGACGATAATGCCGAGCAGAGATTGATTCGTACTGGGCCACGTCTTGACTCATTCGATGTCGAGGTCCTCGAGGTTCCTGGCGCGCACAGAAATGACCTCCAGGTAGTATCCGGAGCTCTATTCTATGTGATTTTTTGGCTAAAGTACTTCGAGCGGATGTGCCATTAACTTTTCTCCCGTTAGGTCCGTTTTTATTTTTTTTTTGTCTCAGTGACTGTTTGGCTTCTGAGAAAAGATGATTGAACTTTGAATCTTATGGTTAATACTTTTCTTTGTCTACTTTACTGGAAGGAGTTACTGTTTCAATGAAGATAAAGTAAATTCATAAATTCATGGATTGGGGAAATTCTAAGTTGTTGATGGTTCACTAGATATATATCTTGGCTATTTTATATCAAACATCCCACCGTTAAATGTCCTTGAAGGCGACGTTAATTTATGGGGTTTTGAGACTGATCAATTTGTCTCCCTAGCGCAGATTAATGAGGAATGGCTAACTCGACCTTCATTTCCTTTTTTGTCGAAAATCGAAATTTGCTTTATGCTTTGGACATGTTATAAATAATTTTTTATTTTGATAAGTGGACATGTTCTAAATAATTAATAAAAATAAATTAGAGATCTGGTCGTCTAGATCTTTTTTATTACGAGGTTCAGATGTAAGAACGATTCAAGGATTTTAAGTTCTGGTAACGCTTGAATTAGAAATTCAATCCAGTATAAAATAAAAAAGGATATCCCAATGCCAACCTAGCCACTGGATTATTGGTGGATCAATTATCCTGCCATTTTATACTTCCACCCCCCAACCCAAAAACTACTTTTTAGGGACTTAATTGACATTTCGATTGATTGGTATATCTGTAACTAAATTATTTTCTATAATCTATTATATCATTTTTTTGGTTGGAAGTCTGTAAATTGACTGGAAATAGTTGCTCAGAGAGAAGATTGATTCAGTAGCTCAGTCATGATTACCTATAGCCTTCCTGTTTATGCACTTATTTCCTGTTTATTGGGTGTCTTATTTATTTGTTTTTTAGCTGTATCAGAGCGTTGCAAAACAATTGGTAAAAATATGTGGTGATAAACTGATAATATTATCAGCACAATGTATTTTTTATTAAGTAATATTGTCAGCGCATGTTGCTGCGAGCTTGCACTCTACTCTAGTAAAGGAGGAATGAAATAATCCTATGCTAGTTGTTTTTCGTAGGCCACTAATAGAAAGCACCTGGGCATATTTTATTGACTATGTAAATATAATTGCAGGACTTCAGTGTGGGAAAGAAGATTACACTTGCTTTTCAGACCCTTGGGGTTGTCTTTGGTGATGTTGGAACAAGTCCATTATATACCTTCAGCGTCATGTTTAGCAAAGCACCTATTAATGGAAATGAAGATGTTATTGGAGCATTATCACTAGTTCTATACACTTTAATATTGATCCCTGTTGTCAAGTATGTACTGGTTGTTCTGTGGGCCAATGATGATGGTGAAGGTATGTTGAATGTTGCAAACTGAAACATGAAACTGTCACCATAATCACCATCCCTCCCCCTCCCCCTCCCCCTCCCTCCTTCTCTCTCTCTCTCTCTCTCTCTCATATGGTGTATTGGGTTAGTAGATGCTGTGTGAGTGTTAGGTGTGTGCATTGGCATTCGCCTAAATATTTCTAATAATAATGTCACTTAACTGCGGCAGGTGGTACTTTTGCATTGTACTCACTGATATGTCGTCATGCTAAGGTTAGTCTTCTCCCAAATCAACTTCCATCAGATACCCGTATGTCAAGCTTTGGGTTAAAGGTGCCATCCCCTGAGCTGGAGAGATCGCTAAAAGTCAAGGAAAGACTTGAGACTTCACTGGCTATGAAAAAGCTTCTTTTGATGTTGGTACTTGCTGCCACATCTATGGTGATAGCTGATGCAGTTGTTACACCAGCAATGTCAGGTCCTTCCTGATTTCCTTTAAGCTTCTGGACAACTTGCCAACTTTATTATTAAAATAAAGAAAGAATCTTAATGGAAAATAGACAATCCCCCTCAAATTATCATGCAATTTGTCGTGTCTCCCCAATGTACCAAAAAATTCCAATCCACCCTTTTGTACAAAAGCCAACGAATCTGATCATTTATGATATTTCTCATATATTTTTCTCTTTTTTGGTTTTTGATTTTCAATTTTTTATCAACAGGGTTTTTTAATTGTGCCAAATTCTAATTTTTAGTTTGATATTTTTCTGCTTTTTCTTTTTTCTAATTTACAAATAAACATTTTTTTTAGGATTTCTCTCTTTTTTCATTGATTTATGGGGGTATTTTTGTAATTGCAAGTAGAAAAGTGGGTACATTATAATTGCCTGGTAGTTTTTTTTTTGGGGGGGTTACATTGCCAAAATTGAAAGTATGGGGGGACATTGAAAGTATATGGTAGTCTGAGAGGAGTTTGTGTATTCTTCCTATATTTTATATGTCAATTAGGTTGTGAAAAGTGGGTTTGCATATTTAGCTCGCAGTTCTAGTTGTTACCATATAAACATTTGATCATGGTTTTTCTCCTAATTGCAGTAACATCAGCTGTTAGTGGTCTAAAAGTTGGAGTAGATTCAATTGAGCAAGGTGATGTGACCACCTGTTATATAACTCCAAATCTTTATTTGGTGACTGTTCAATTTCCCATTCTTTGCTAGTCATATAGTCAATAAGCAAATGGCCATACTGCCAAATGGCATTACGGGCCGCCATAAACAAGGGTGGAGTGAGAGATCATAAATTCAGGTTCATAAGTTTTAGTTATGTATGAAAGAAATCTTTTGAAGTGAAATTATCAAGAAATTTTCCCACTTAGAACTTTTCAAATTTTCTCTTTGCTTATGCATATAGTCTTAGGCCATGGAAAATTTCAATATCTTATCAAGGCCAACTAGCCATCTTTTGCGTAATACGTATTTGTTTTTTTTGGGTGCAGATGAAGTGTTGATGATTTCCATTGCCTTTCTTGTAATTTTGTTCAGCGTACAGAAGTTTGGGACAAGTAAAGTGGGACTTGTTGTTGGCCCTGCTTTATTCATTTGGTTTTGCTCTCTTGCGGGCATTGGAATTTACAATCTTGTTAAATATGACAGTAGTGTCTTGATGGCCTTTAATCCTGTTCACATCTATTACTTCTTTAAGAGGAACTCAACTAAGGCTTGGTATTCTCTTGGGGGTTGTCTACTGTGTGCAACAGGTAAACCCTAGTCAGGGATATTAAATTCATAATGCAAGTAGTTGCTATTCATGACTTGTAAAACGTGCATAAATGGATTCTACTAGTGTTTTTGGTTTCTCCATTGTCTCAGTGAAGGAAATTGTTTTATTCTTCTTTATTGTCTGTCATGATCGTTCTATTTTAGAATTGGACAGAAAACATTCATACTGCCCCAATCCATTTTCTTAAAAGTCTGCATCACCTTCTGGTGTGATATAGTTGGGATTTTTTGGGTCATTTAATGATCTTTTATAAGTAAGTTTGCCAAAGAAACAAAATTAGATATATTAGAGATTAATTTGTTTGTTATTATTTCAAGGGATTTAAGAACAGTTGTCTCTGGAATGTGTGGCATGTTGACCTAAACTTCAGTAGAAAAAACTAGAGAAAAGGTTGATTAGATTTATCCCGTGTTACTGAATTAAGACTATATTGGAAGCTGGAATGTGTGGCATGTTGCAGTAACTTTAGCATTTCATGTAGTGGTTTTTTGGAAGCTGGGCAGGTATAAGTATTATGACTTGGGACAGATTTGGAGATCTGCCAACATTTTGGATCTATGTAGTGAAGCTTAGGATATGCGAATCTAGGGTTTACAATGGGAGAGGAGATGCTTTGGGTCGTACATTGATGGAAAAGCTGAATCCTGTTGGATGATAGAACGTGGAAACTGAGAATTCATCATACCTGAGATAGGTGCTCAAAACTGGCATGTCATGTAATGCTAAAGTTAAAAGTTTATTTGCCTCTTATCCAATATTTATCTTTCTAGTCACAGTTTGTCGTAGAAGTGGTTACTTGGGCATACGGATTTGGAGAAAAGATTTTCATTACATCGGCCGGCACATGAATTGAAAGAAATAACGAGTGAATCATTTCAACTTGTCCCTGGGGATTCAGCCTTTGTATCCAGAAATATGAATACTTAAAATTTGACTCTGTAGTTCGGTTTTAGTAATTTCATGTGCAGATGTGTCATGGGCTATGCCTATTCTCATTACTAAAGTTTCTTTTTAACTGGTAAAAAAATATATATATATATGTATGGGAAAGACATAATGATAGCCATCTGAAGTTTTTTCCTCCGCACAAGTAATAACAAGACACTTGATAGAATCGCAACAAAACTATGGGTCATGCATTGTCTCTTGCCAGAACAATTTTGAGACAGGAATTATGGATGTCTTGCATCATTCACCATATTGCATGAAGTAAAATGCTGACGGAATTAGTAAACTTTATACTATTATGAATCATTTTTGTGCCTTAAATCAGATCGGGTGAATGTGCAATTTGCCGCTAATGGTCATCATTGTTTTTATCGCTAGGCGCTTCCCCCCCCCAATCTTGCTGATGATGTATTTTTTCAGGTTCTGAAGCAATGTTTGCAGATCTTTGCTACTTTCCTGTGCGATCAGTTCAGGTAAAGAAGCAAGAGACTTGGTTCTTGGACAGATTTCTTACATATTCGAGATCTCTTACATTTTTTGCATTAATATGTAGCAGTGAAAACATTTTCTAGTTAATTTCTGTTACTGTCAATTGGTATTTTGATTAGCTACACTTCTGATTTACATGATAGTGGTTGTTTGCAGCTTACATTTATATTTCTTGTTCTGCCTTGCCTTCTGTTGGGTTACTTGGGTCAAGCTGCATACCTTATGGAAAACCATGCTGATACAGGGCAAGCTTTCTTTTCTTCAGTTCCAAGTAAGCCTCGCAATTTATCTGAAACCAATAATGTCCATATGGTTGCTTTAGGAGTGGATTCTGTTTGTATTTTGCAGGACCTATAGTAATCCTTAAATAACTTTTGTGTTAAGTTTGGGTTAAATTTCTTCCTTCATTTAAAACATATTATTTGCATGCTGACAAATAAAAGTTATTTAATTCTTGAGAATCATATTGTCTATAGGTGGTGCTTTCTGGCCAGTCTTGTTCATTGCTAATGTTGCTGCATTAATTGCCAGTCGGGCAATGACAACAGCCACATTTTCTTGTATAAAACAGTCGACTGCACTGGGTTGTTTCCCTCGTCTAAAAATCATTCATACATCTCGGAAGTTCATGGGCCAGATTTATATCCCTATCATAAACTGGTTTTTGCTGGCAGTTTGCCTGGTGTTAGTCTGTTGTATCTCAAGCATTGACGAGATTGGAAATGCATATGGTAATACTTCTTCCTTACCTTTGTTTTTTTTTTTAAATTGCTTTTCAGTTTATGCTTTTTTCCTTTGTATGTGGTTGAATATAAGATCTATTTTCCTTGCCAGGCTTCTGCTTCAAATTGCTTAATAATTGCATAGATTGCTGATGGATCTAGTGAAGTGCTTTGCACCAACTGTTGTAGTTCTTTGTTTGACTTTAGGTGAAGTAGATAACTCAAAAGATGTTTCTTTTGCATGGTTATTTCAGGAAATTCAGTATCTTTGTGATGGATACACTTGATTTCTTTCTATATTTATTTTTGCCTATGGCTTGCTGATATTGGACTAGACTTGTCAGTGTGCCTTGAGCTTATTTGGTTCACTTTTTTATTTTTTGGCCTTCTGTATAGCTAGGCCTTAGTGCTAGATTTGGAATTACGCCTAGATTTGTTGAGTTCATTAGGGGAGGTTCGGATGGTGAGTTGAGATGAAAGTTGAATAAAATACTGTTAGAATATTATTTTTTAATATTATTATTGTTTTGAAATGTGAAAATTTTGAATTATTTATTGTATTTTATGTGGGAATTTGGAAAAACTTGTAATGATTATGTAAGATGAAATGCTTTTTGTATCCAAACCAAGCTAATCCCCTTTTTTCTATACCATTTTGAGGCACAAAAACAATATAGAATTTGATGAATTTTCTAGAAATTACAAAGATACTCACATGATAAGTGATTTTCTTTTCCCTGATAGTATAACAAAAATTTCAGATGTTATTGGTTCCTCATCCTCATTTAAGGGTCTCCACAATATTCACTAGATATACCGGTGCCCCTTAAATGAACTCTACTGCATAAATGGAGATGAATTGGGACCTTAGTAAATGGGTGGGAAATGTTTGCGATACATGAATGACGATGCTGCATATAAATTTTTTTTATAAGTTAAAATATTATATATCTCAATAGAAGTAACCAAGTATACTGGAGGTATACTAGAAAGCACCTAGACCATACAAAAATGACCCAAAAAGCCCGTAAAAAACTATCCAAAATACATCAAGCCTGGGTTGGAATAAAACACACCTCCCCAATTCCAACCATTTGTTTCCCATAAGACTAATACTTCACCCGAAACTCCGTCTACGAGAAAGTCTTCATAATGCCTTGTCTTTAGTCTTCCCTCGACTTGAGTTACCGCCTTCAGCGTCGTAGTTGATTGTTCAAGAAAAACGTTTAACTCCCTGCTTTTCTTTAAATTCAATTTGGTATCACGTGAGTGGCTCGCCTAAATTGGAGTAAGCAGTGCTTTAAATTGATATTCACATCCTCTATGTGAAAGTCCCACGATATGCTGAATCTTGTTAATTTTATACAAAACTCAATCTGATGGTGAACCTGCCATATTGTTTATCGGAGGAAGAGAAAGTAGGGAAACAACATTATCCCCAAACACAGTACCCCAACTGCGCTCCCAAACCTAGACATTCTTCCTCACAAGGCACCAACGACAAATCCATAGTTTCCTCCCAGCCATCTCTTGCATTCAAATCCCGATCCTCCTTAACAACTATTTGGCTGTCGTCTATCATTGCTGTCACCAATAGAAGATTCCTCCCCTTCATTGATGAGGTCATTAATTATGTGTAATCCACTCCTTCACAATCCTTTCTATACCACTTTGTCCGACCCTATTGCTCCCTTAGGCATAGAGCAGGTAGGGAAAGCACTACCTTATGTTACCCCATCTGCATCTTCTAAAAGAGTCTCGTCAGTTCCTTCCAAAGTACTCAAGACCCTAGGATAAACCCCATCTTCAACTAAAATTGAACCTGGTGACGGCATCGAGATGCCCTTTGCTGGCGAGGTCTTCAAACCCGTAGAATCTACCCCTTGCCCCCCTTCATCTGTTTTCGACCCACCACCCAAACCCACAATTAGGTCCAGCCCCTTATCCTCTTTATTCACGAGATCATTTACATTCTCCATAACTCCCACCAATCGAGCATTGACAGCATGCGAGACCCCCTCCACTTCTCCCAACCTTTGACAACCTTTGTCTTGGCCTCCTACGAGTACCTTGCCATTTCCTTCCTCTGCAAAGCTAACGTCAACACCGAAGCACACGAAACATCTTTGACCGAGGAAGGCCTTCCCACTATCTTTCTATCAACAAACTTCCCTCTGTTTGCATGCTTCAAAACAACGGCTTTGGACTCAGTAACGCTTTGACTCGACCGCAGAAAACCTTTCCATCCAATGCCATTTATGCCTTCCGGAATCACCATCAAACCTTTCCTCCTTCCATTTTGGATTTCTTAGAGTTGTAGAAAACTGCCCCTTGCATTAATATGATGTTGAATGATGAAGACTTCAATACCCATCCTTAGCTCCCTGAAGAATCCTTCATGCAGTTCAGCTCTAAACAATCCTCTATCTCCTTAGCAATCCACGAAGCTGCTGTCCCACCTAAACACATGAACTTAACCATCCTTTTACTGCATTCAGAGATCGAAAACTATTTCCTCCCTCTTTCATAAAACGAAAGTTTTCGATTCCACCTTCAACCATCTCTCCCCTTCTATCTAAGACGAATCCACATCGCATATCGTCATTTTCTAATCCCAACTCACAAGGTCATCCCAAGTAAAAAACCAGATCAGAATAACAAGCAGATCATCTCAACAAAGGAGATCCTCTCAACCCAGGAAAAACCATGCGGAAGATCAGAAAAGACCAGAAAAGGTACACCAGAAAAACCATGCGGCATATAAATTTGAAAATATGTTTATGCTTCCATTTTTTTTTTTTTTAGCTGATCCTAGTATTGTTTCCTGTGTGTTCTTGTATACTTCCTGTGTACTTGAGTTGCGCCTTTTACGTTTATCAATAAAGAATTATTTCTTATAGAAAAGTATTTGTTTCCTGTGTTAACTTGTACAAACTAGTTAATGAACTTTTTGACCTTTCTAATATTTAATTTTTTTTTTACAGGAATTGCTGAGTTAGGAATAATGATGATGACAACGATTTTAGTAACCATTGTTATGCTGCTTATATGGCAGATAAACATTGCAATTGTGCTGAGTTTTGTGGTGTTTTTCTTGGGGTTAGAATTGACTTTCTTCTCATCAGTTTTATGGAGTGTAACAGATGGAAGTTGGATAATATTAGTTTTTGCTGTAATTATGTTTTTGATAATGTATATCTGGAATTATGGAAGCAATATTAAGTATGAAACAGAAGTAAAGCAAAAGCTATCAATGGATTTGATGAGGGAATTGGGTTGCAATCTTGGCACAATCAGAGCCCCTGGGATAGGTTTACTCTACAACGAGCTGGTTAGGGGAATACCAGCTATTTTTGGCCATTTTCTGACAACTCTCCCGGCAATCCACTCGATGATAATCTTTGTCTGTATAAAATATGTTCCGGTTCCTGTAGTGCCTCAGAGTGAAAGGTTCCTTTTCCGGCGTGTCTGCCCGAAGAGCTACCATATATTTCGTGGCATTGCCAGGTAAATTGCCAGGTTCCTGCTAGTTGAGCGCTTTTCTTGTTAGGGTGAGTGAGATCTATCATGTAATGTTGAACCTATTATGAACCTTAATCCTTGACCTACCTTATCTAGAAGGCAAATGGTTGAGTCATCTCCGGTAAAGTCACCTCCTTTAAGTGACTAGAGGGGTAATGCCTTAAAACTGACTGAAGGAACTTATTCAATACCTTCATTTTTTCTTACTACTCTTTGTGAGCTCTTTACCTTTAGAATCCGTGTTCTAGAATTGACCAACTCATTAATGTACAGAATCAATTTTCTTTTATTGACTCCCAAGGAATGAGGTGTCATCTTGACAATATTTGATACGATGCTTTATTTGATTGGATTCTGTGCTCTTTTATTTTTATCTTTACATGTTTTCCCACACAATAACTTTACAAGTGCATTTAATCACATCAACAGGTATGGTTATAAAGATGTTCGCAAAGAAAATTCCCAGACTTTTGAGCAGCTGCTAATTGATAGTCTTGAGAAGTTCATTCGCCGCGAAGCTCAGGAACGATCATTGGAGAGTGATAGGGATGACGGTACAGACTCTGAAGACTATTCATCTGGCTCAAGGCTTCTTATAGCTCCCAATGGGAGTGTCTACTCACTGGGTGTTCCTCTCCTAGCTGAGTTCATTGAGGCAAGAAAGCCCATTTTGGAAGCAAGCACATCAGAGGAGGTGAGACCAGTACTACCTCCTACAGAGTCAACAGTGTCTGATGCAGAGCAGTGTCTTGAAAGAGAGCTGTCTCTTTTACACAAGGCTAAAGAATCGGGGGTAGTTTATCTTCTTGGTCATGGTGATATTAGAGCTCGGAAAGATTCGTGGTTTATTAAGAAGCTAGTCATAAACTACTTTTATGGTTTCTTGAGAAAGAACTGCAGAAACGAGATTGCGAATTTGAGCGTGCCCCAATCACGTCTAATGCAAGTGGGCATGACATACATGGTTTGACGATGGATTTGGAACTAAAATTAAGGAAAATCTCAATCAATTCGACACTGGAAGTTCACACAGGCGCCTGTGGTTCAGACCGGGTTCTCTGGAATCCTCCGCCTTCGATTGTAGTTGGATTCTTGAATGTAAACATTTTTGCACTGTTCTCGGTGATTATGCCTGGTCATTGGGATCTACCAATGGTAGAAACGTTTTGTCACATACCCTATCTGGGAAAGCTTTTGTATTATTTATTGGGTTGTACCATATCAACTCTTGTAATTACCATCTCAAAGATGAATAAATGTCATTCATCATGACATAATTCCACTTCAGATTGTTTTGCTCCTAATAGTGTCGGACTGGCATAACTGTAGACCTCACATCATATCTGCCTCTGGAGTGCATAATTTTTGGCTTTTGTAATGAGCTGTGTACATATATTTACTTGTTCTATGGGGGTAACGTCTGATTATGTGATGTATCTATTAAGAGAATTACTTTATTCATAAATAAATTACACAAAAATAATCTCACAAACAAATGTAACATCATGTAAATAATCGTGAAATTGTAAAATTATAGATTACTTTTATTGTAAATTTTATTGTAAAATAGATATAACAAATTACAGCTTGTAAGATTTTTTTTTTGATGATTTTTTTGTAGTTATAACAGTACTCATCTATCAATCACAAGATACTAACTATTTTGTAGCTGCTTCTATGCCTTGGCTCTTCTTAAACTGGAAACCAGCGAAGGTTTCACCATTTTGGTGTTTAAAATTGTATGCACCATTTTAGAGGATGACGAGGATTTAAGAGTTGCACCAAGCCTTGCATTAAATTCAGGGCGTTTGTACATTATGTTCTCAGGTCATCTCTACTGTTGGCTACAAAGCCATAGAGCCAGAGAATCATAAGTCAAAAAAATTTACAATGGTAACAGATTCAAAATTCAACCACTACCATAGAGGCATATATGGCCAGCCTTATTTTCTTACAGGGTAAACCCTCAAAAACACATTAGCTGTATCAATCAGCCAATAAATTTATGTTGGAACTAATGTAGCCGTGAGCCAGACACGTTGTTCCAGAAACAATCTATGATATAATTTTAATCTTGTCCCACATTGATAAATGATAAATGTATTCACAGAAACAATGAAGTTAATCGTTCTCGCCTCCAACATTTGAAAGGATGCTCATTTCTTTTTATCCTTCTATAATGTTGCAGGTTGGGATCGATGTCTCTATCCTGGTATGCTTGCTCTCCATTTGTCATATGTTTCTGTTATCATTTCTCTCCCCATCTAACATCAGAAAAACGGTGCTCTATTTTCTCTTTTTGATCCATGTGAGGATCAGCATCGAAACGGATTTTGGGATTTTCATATGAACCATGTATCTGTTTTTGTTTTGTGGAGAATTTGAATCTCAAAAGCAATGAATTGGTCATTACCCCAATCGAACTTAAACCCATGAGGGCTCCAGCAATTGATGGAGTCAACATGGTCCCAGTTACCGGCAGCAACATTCCAGCAGCAATTGGAATCCCAACCTGTGCAGAAGTACTAATGGTGTAAGACCAAATTTTCTTCCAATGAAGAAAGCATAAGGTGTAAAATGTCAGAAACATATGCCAAATCCAGCGAACTAAGGTAAGCACCTCAAAAAAAAGGGAAAGTGGCAGCTCCAGTGTGACAGTCAGTAATCAGAACAGAGAGACCACAACATCAATTGCAACAAAGACTCGTATACTAAATTAACACCCAAACGGTTTCTAATTTGAAGGCTGAGAAACACAATCGTAAATCAATTCTTGAGTTTATGAATTACACCATACAAGAAAACACAACTTTTACGGATCAGATTGCTAGCATCAGTTTCCACTTAATCAAGTTTCTTGCAGAGGAAGAGAAAATGAAATTCCAGCTAAAGAGATAAGGGCGCAGAAAAAGCTGAGAATAACTACCAACATATTAAACTTAAATCAAAAGAAAATCTGCGTCATGTTTAGGGCTGTTCACCCGACCCTCCCGACTCATTAAGTCCACTTTCGATTGCTGACTCGATTTCAGACCATTCCGTTTTTTCGATGTCCGATACCCGATAGCACGACCGATAACGTTTGCTGAAGAAAACTGATATTCTGATTTCAACCAAGTTCTGATATTCTAAATCGATGTAAATCCCTAACTAATTTTTTTAAAAAAAAAAAATCTCAACCAGTTCTAATTGTTCTAAATCCCTATCTGATTTCAAAAAAAGAAATCTCAAGATTATCCCTAACTGATTAAAAAAAAAACTAAACCCCTAACCTATTTCCGCCGGATTCTACCATTAATGTTTGTCGTCCACGATCTTCACATCAAGAAGACTCTGCTTCCTTCCATCGATGCTGACTGTTGGAACAAATCCCTGTCGGGAAGACATGCATCTCCGCGCGAGAGAGAGAGAGCCATATCCAGTGCCACTTGAATGCCCACCAATGCCAACTATGGAACAAGCCTCCACCGGGAAGATATGCCCTGAGCAGCTCCGATTTCATGGCTAACATATGCCCTGAGTAGCTCCGAGTGTTGCGGGGAGAGAGAGAGAGAGAGAGAGAGAGAGAGAGAGAGAGGATGCAGAGCCATTGTGAATCGCGGCTTTAGGTGGAGGGGGTTTGAAAGTTAGTCGTAGTTTTAGGCTGTCGTGCTCAACGTCTGGCGACCTTACGGATTGAAGAGTGAAGACGAAGCAACGAATGAGGGCAAACATATCTTTTAAATTGGTATCAGGTAATGTCCGAATACCCGATTAGTTAAAATGGGTCGGAATATCGGTATTGGATCGGATTGGGTCGAAACTCGGGTTCTTTTGTACACCCCTAGTCATGTTTCACATTGCGACATGGAAAAATATTTGGAATTACAAAAGGCAGTTAAAAAGAAAAAGTATATCAGGCAGAAAGTGAAAATAAAGCATCAACAAGGCACTCAAACTCTAAGATCCCACTTCATGGAGGGCTTCCCATGTGACCTCAATTTAACAAGTTCGAAGGTCTAAGTTGGCAGAGGTAGAGCAGATACTCAAACAGCTATAATATTATGTCGGATTTTGTATGGCAAGAAAGAAAAATAAAATAAAATAAAATAAAATAAAATAAAAGAGATTAAGACTAGAATGATGGAACCACTTGTTTGCAGTGATATGCTAATTGACGATACACCACTAGGGTTAGGCATGGCAATTTTTTTTTTTTGGCAATTTTTTATTAATATCAGCAGGCATACCTCAAGTACACTGGGTGTATCCAAGAGAAAACACCTATATTCAAGTGGGATCTAGGAAAGGGATCGATAAGCTAGGCCCATGCTTGAGTTGTTTCATGCCATAAATATGTGGTAATTTTACCAAAGTAGCCAGCTGCTTGTGCAGTCAGGACTAGGACATAATGCCATACTTGATCTACCAAAGCCCAAATGCTTAAAGAGAGAGAGAGAGAGTACGCCTCTCTTTAAGCACCAGGAAATAGCTACAATTCATGCAACGATTGAACAAAATTAGAATTGTGGACCAGCAAAGTTACCAAAAGTCTGACATCTGACAATATAGGCAAAAGCTGCATAAAATGACCACTAAAACCATATATACAGTTATACACTGCCCCATAGCAACCCTACAATCCTAGCCATTGATTATGCACATTCTCTTTTAAGCCCAACACTTCAAGCAAATAAAAAGTTGCAACCTTGTAACGTGCCATTTTGAAAACTAAACATGACTATAACATAAACACAACAATAAAGACTCCACTCATGCTAGCAAGTGGGCTGGTCATTGTAGACCATAAGTGGGTTAGGCAGGGTTTTGGATACTTCCAGATCATACTTGCAGCGGTAGGATGTAAACTTCAAATATGTTCATGAAGCTGAAAACTGTGTTAGCAATGAAGCACAATTTTTGCTGCAGATTCTTTTTGCCTGGGGCAAAAAGCCCCAGGAATTGGCGTATGACCTTCTCTACTTAGGTATTTTATTTCATATGCACTTTCACTGCTTCAAAAATAATAATAAAGTAAAAGCTATGCTTATAAGATGCAGAAAAACTTACAATATTGTATGCAAAAGCCCACCAGAGATTTTGCTTGACAGTCTTCATGGTTAGCCTGCTGAGCTCCAAAGCATCAAGCAACTGCATGGATGTGAACTAGGTGAACGACCAACATACACCACAAGATCCCAAATCAACATGGAGGGCTCAGGCAGATAAACATACATAATACGTCAATTTTCCAAAATACACTTAATAGGAGAGGCGTTTTTTTTGGGACCCATAGACCATTAGGAGGTTTAAGAATCAGATAGCTGTTGGGAAGGGGAAGACATTGCCAGTTAAATATATATATATTTTTTTATAAGTAAACAATTTTATTGATAGAATAGACATTGCCTAAGTACACAAGATGTTATACAATAGACAAGACCTATCTAGGTCGTAGATGGATCGTACGATTCAAGAAAATCATGAAGATGAAGACTATTGAAATCTACAGCTATTGCCCATAATAATAAAGTACGGAAAAAAAAAGATCGAAGCTCCTCCAATGTACGTTCACATTGCCAATTAAATATGACTAAAAGCTATTATAGTCATGCGAATTGTGACCCATGTGCTCAAGGGAAAAGGCATCCCACTCCAGCCACCTAATAAAATAACTCTTATTTTGCTTATGGGGAGGGAGTTCAATTTGTTTTGTGTCCTGTGTGCTGACTCGGACCTTCTATAATACTTGTTATATATCTGAATTTAGTAGTTGATGTTATGCAGCTAAGCGAAGTACACAATACTGCCCAAAAAACTTAATTTCAGAATTTGATGTCAGTTTTATTCTAAGCTGAAAAGAGAATAAAGAGATAACATAAGTCAAAACAAAGCCCAGCAATTTGGTTTCTGGATTTTTTTAAAAGTGATTCCTGTGAAGAATATGCATAGTGTGTTGTGAGTGTGTATAGTATGTGCTACAAAGTTTAAAATGACATGTTGTACGAAAGACACCTGCGAGAGCCTGTTGCCCAACAGCACAATAGAAGACACCTCACTAGCAGCTCCAACACCCCCACCCATGGCAATTCCAATATCTGAAGAAGCCAAAGCAGCAGCATCATTGATTCCATCACCAACCATGGCCACAATTTTCTGCTCTCTCTGAAGTTGGCCTATGAATCTCTTCTTTTCAGCAGGTTTAACTCCAGATAGAACCTGCCATTGCAGCTTCTTTATGACTTTCAACCATGTAAATTCAGAGAGTTGACGCATTTAGTCACTTCACTACAATCAACCCCACTATAGTAGTAGTTAAAAAGAAATATAAAAGAGGACCTACACGTGTTGTTAAAAGGAGTTTTTTATTGACATCATACATGTGGGACAAAGTCCCGACTAACCCCAGGGTCTACAAGCCCTCAGCAAGGAGTTCCTTGCAAGTGTACTTTGGGTAATTCAAAAGGAAATTCTCCCACCCCACCCCAAGATTGTGAATGCGGAGTTTCAAACCCAGAACATCCGGTTGATACGGCTCGCCCCAAGACGGTAGGACCACTATGCCACTTCTTGGGATTGTTTTAAAAGGAATTTAAAACAAAATGTTTCTTTCCTTCTCAAAGAGGAAATTAGTTGCAAACAGAAAAATTTAAAGTGGAGACAACTGAATATTTCTTACCTTTTCTTTGGGAATACCAATAACAGACGCAACATACTCAGCAGTACTTCTCTTGTCTCCAGAGAGCATATACACGTCAATTCCCAGCCTAGACAAAGATCCCACTACATACCCCGCATCTTCCCTGATTTGATCCTCAAAATAAATGAGACCAGCAAGAGTGTTATCTACTCCAACATAAACAGTGGACTGATTCTTAAGACCCTCTACTTCTAGAAATGGATTCTCATTAACTCCGTGCCTGCAGAAAATTAATAAAAAAAACCACATTTACTAAAATTTGAAAAAACTTGTCACAAAAACAACCCTCTAGAACCCACAATTAGAAGTGATTTCTAGCTTTATTCAAGTATTCTCATTCTCATTCTTAACCAGGTGTTCATCCACATATATTCCTCATATACTAGGGTTGTGCCGCTAATATTCATTTATGTGGTAAAACATGGCTCATTATCATGATGAACAGCATTGTCAATCCAATCATCAAATCCCAGATTTCGGGCTCCCAGATAGATCTGACTTATTCTTTTTAGTAAGAATAAAATTTTATTGAATCAAGTAAATAGGCATAGCCCAAGTATGCAAGAAGTAAGCGAAAGCAAACACCTAATTACAATTTTGAAACTAGAAAAGGATACAAGAGAATCGTGAACACTTGCCCCATTGAATACAATAGCTGAAGCTCATAGAAACAAGGTGTGGAAAATGAAAAGATCAAACATATGACAAGAGCCCCATAAGAATTTTCTCATTAATGGGGTGCAAAGAACCAAATCACTCCCATGCATACTTTACATTAATGGAA
This sequence comes from Platycarya strobilacea, assembly GCA_036898215.1. Taxonomy (NCBI): domain Eukaryota; kingdom Viridiplantae; phylum Streptophyta; class Magnoliopsida; order Fagales; family Juglandaceae; genus Platycarya; species Platycarya strobilacea. Next base: position 2,630,224 of record CM072557.1, on the reverse strand, counting down.
ATTCAGTGATTATACAACATAACAAAGAAGTAATTCCATGGAAGTCACATTTCCATATTGTGACCCCAAACAAAACCAAGAACCTAAAACTGGTCACCCAGGTCCATTGCTGTTAATGAATATCCACCCTTCAGGTAGTATAAACCACCAAAAAGTCAAAGAGCTTCAGTTAGAATGACGTCCACCCTCCCTCCTATTTTGTTAGTCCACTGTTTTTTATGGATCTAGCAGAATGCTTGTCCACTTTGCAAAGCCGATTACACAAATTCAGAAGTACCCTCAAATCTAAGAGGGGAAGAGGTTTGTTTGAATTCAAATTGGTTAGAAATCTTAAACATGAATGCAGTTTTGGAAATCAGTGGTGATATATTCGTATGAGGAGCCCCACCACACGTAACAAAAAAGATAAAGGACTACATACAAAACCTTTGAATCCAGTCCAATGTGCCTACAGAGACCTTTTTGTTCCCAATGATTGCCACCGTACCAGACCCAGGTTCTTCCATGAATGTTCCATCCACCACCTATAGAAAATGCTTCTTATAATAGATAAATAAAAGACAATCCACCCCTAAAGAAGATGGTGGTTAGAGAAAAAAGATAAATAAGAGACATTCAAAATTCATTCAAATTAAATGATGACTGGATGATGTATTAGAAACACAAAGTTTAATGTCCTGAAAATACTAACGTCTGTTTCTAGAACCCTGTAATAACAATTAAGACTTTTTTATTAGTAAAAAAAAAATGACAATTAATAATCAAACGAAGAGTGAGCTGAATCCATCTGAGCCAAACAAATACAGCACATGAGACAGGATGGAATGTTCTCCATACAACAGGCTCTCCCACTCCCCAACTTCTAATAACTCAGCCATTCATTTGGGATAACCATTGGCCATCACGTTCATTAGTACAAGGGACAAGCAAATGTTCATCAGTTTCATCATCCTTGCACATGTAACACCAACTAAGAAAACACATCTTAGTGTCATAGTCAGCAAATTATTGATCATCAAAATGGGCCTTAACAAAAGAGATCTTAGGAGTTCCGGCAAACCAAAAGCGCGTCTGCAGGAAATAATTCTCCACAAAATCCACACGGCTTATCCCAGCAGATGCTTGCTCAACTTCCACCCCTAATGTCCTTTCCAACTCCATTCATATGTATGGGCACTATCTCTCAATCTTGAACCTGCCAGTTAGCTAGCATTCCTCTATGGTGGATTATAGCATTCAATATCTCAAACGAATGTTGCCTCCTGGTGGTGTCAGATACATGGTGCAATTTAAAAGACTTTGCATGTGGTATATAAAGCTTCAAGAAAGAAGCTTAAAGTTAATATTTCTCAATTAGAGACTAAAGTATGTACTAGGTGCCTGATAGGCTGATATTTTAAAACTTGATTCTCAAGAATAATGATTCAGTTGGAAAAACCATTTTGGAAGTGTGAGACTTGTACCACTTATAGTGTGTGTGGACACTGCAAATAATATTTAGAAGGTTGTAAATAGTAGTTTTGAGAGAAAATAATGGAGCAATGAGAAATCGAAGAGGACTTGAGAATCCTCATGTAAAGACAAATGAAACAGCATGCTACAAATAATTTCTACAGTTTATCAATGAAGACAAACCTAGTCCAAGTTATATATTAAGGACCACAAAATGCGTCATAGAGCAATGGATTGGATGTAGTCCGGATGATATTGCTCCTTTGAGGCATGTGTTGAGGATATAAAGAACAGATCATTAAATAAGAGTTTTTTTTATAAGTACATTATATAAGAGTTTGAAGAGACAGCATATAGCAGAGAAGACGACTTTATAAAATTGAATGGCACTATGTATAAAAGATAGTTAGTTTAGTTAACGGTTATTAGAAGAAATCAAACAAAATAAGCAAGCCAAAGGACAGGGTGAATGGTGGAGAGATTTTTATCCAATTTGAGAATGTAACATTTTGCTCCTCATGGTTAAGAAATAGGTCATTTTTATAAAAGATCTGGAGAAGCCAGAGTGCAACTACACAAAATTTGACTTTAAAAAAATATTTTCTAATACTTGCGCTAGATACAAAGATTCTATATAATAATTAAAATCATTCTTTATTAAAAATATTGAGATCATAAGAGAGTGCGTAGAAGCATTTATTAAAATTTCTCAAAATCTCTGCCATAAAAATCATAACATAAAATTCATGTACATGATCTAAGCTTACTGTTAGCCTCCTTGGACTAAGTCTTGTCCTGTAGCTCTACCTTCATAAATATTCGGACTTGGGGTTGTTTAAAAATATAAAAACAAACTAAAATGAATAGATGACTTAGTAAAAAACTCATCATAATGTAAACATACTTAACAGAAGGTTCTCATAAAATATTTCATGCTGAGCTAAAAATCATGACTAATCATACTGACATTTATGCTATGCATGTCTGATTAATCTGAATTAATGGACTGGCCAGCACACTTAACTATGTATGTAAGGTTGTACACCAGTCCCACATCCTGCGGCCGCAAGGGGAGGCGGCGAGCCGCTGATAGTATTCTAGCACACTATGGCAAACTATGCTTGAGTCTATGGCTTGCATATCCACCTCGAAACTGCATTGGTACCTTTTGCATCTGAATTACCATATAATTAAAATGATCTTATCTTATCTTGCATTTGATCTTAGGAAAGCTTACGTGTTTTATGCAACATGAGATGCATGAGATGCATAATACATACTATAATATGTAGAATGAAACATGATGGATAATGTGCTTGTAAATATCATGACATGCGTGGTACATAATGTCATAAACACTGGCTTCCAAAGAATTAGCTTTAATAATATATATATATATATATATAAAACTAGCTAACGTATACTAATTATAATTTAGGATTGAGCTACTTACCTTGTAGTGTTACTTCATAAAACTTTGACACAAAATCGATCATGGTGTGATGGAGGGACGATGGTGATTGTGATTAGGAGGGAGAAAAAGACGATGGTGGCCTTGCCGTGTTTCATGGTGGGGGAGATGAGACTACAGCATGCCGAAGGTAAAAAGAGAGCTGAAAACAAATCTAAACTTGAAGAGGTAGGTGCACATACAGTGCATGAGACTCTATTTATAAGATGGTATGAGTTGGGTTTAGGAATTTTTAGGTGAAGATGATTCTAGAATTGTAATCCTAGTGTATTTGAAATTAAAGACATACTCTAGTAGTTCATTTAATATAGGATTGAGAGTGACTGAAATTGTGTAGGAAACTTCAATTAGTGATAATTTTAAATTGAAGTAAATTTCTAATTGCCAATCTTTAAATTTTAAATAAGTCCAACTCCTTCAATAAATAATAAATGGGGTTTAACCTAAGTATTGAGACTAATTAAAACTCCTCGTCAACCTCAGTAATTATCATTCGTGAGCTTATCCACTATGGCCCATTAAATATATCATTTAAGCCTAAAAATTATCAATATTCCAACCTTACAATTAGTGGGCTGGGTTGTTACAATGAATGCTGGATAGAGATTTTTTATTTTTTATTTTTGTATATGAAACCTGGCCAGGTTGTATTGCTGTACATTGGCCTTTGGAACCTAGTTGCCCGTTATTTCATATCTTTGCCCAATGCATTTGATCATAACTCTATTTTCTTCTTGGTAATGAATAAAAGGTCCCTCCCAAGGGGACGCCCAATGAAACCTAGACCATGTTTCTATAGTCTTTTTTATCTTTAATCTCAATTTTTTGTAACTCGTTGTATCCTATGCCAAAACATTTTACAGACACACATCCTTGTGAGTCTCCAGGTATTCCATAGTTCCTTCCTACATCAATTGCCAATTCTTGGTAAATAGAAAAAAAAAAAAGGTTCTCTCAATCCAAAAGAATCTTTTGACGAGCCTTCCCTAGATAGACCTGAAACTTGTACTTTTATCTCAAAATCCTTTAAGTTTCATTTGGTGAACTGGGTTACGGTTTGTACCCCTATATGCGAAGGTGGGTTGGGAATTTGGAATTTGTTGGTTTTTAAAAAGGCTTTATTGGAAAATTGTTCTGGAGAGATCATGAAGAGAGGGGAGCTTTGTGGAGTGTGATCATAGATTTAAAATATGGTGGATTGTGGTGAGGATGGTGCTCAAATGAGGTGAATGGATCGTTGGAAACACATAAGAAGAGGCTAGACCAATCTCCATCGATCAACATGGTTTGTAGTTGGGGATGGCTCTAGAATTAAATTCTAGAATGACTTATGGTGTGGAGACCCAATCCTCAAATAAGCCTACCCAATACTATACAACATTGCACAAAGAAAGGCGAATATAGTAGTAGAGCTTATGAATCTCTTTGGTGGCTCTCCCCAGTAGAATATTCCAGGGTTTTGAGTACTTTGGAAGAAACTGACGAGCCTCTTTTATAAAATGAAAATGGGGTAACAAGAGGTAGTGCTTCCCCCACCTGTTCTATTCCTAAGAGAGCAGTATGGTCTGACAAAGTGGCGCTATAAGGATCGTGAGGGGGTGAAACATGTACAAGCAATGTCCTCATCAATGGAGGGGAGGAACCTTTACTGGTGACAATAACAATGGACAACCAACATGTAGCTGTTGAGAAGGTTCGGAATTTAAATGCAAGATATGGCAGGGAATTATGGGGTTGTCGTTGGTGCCTTATGAGGAGGAATGTCTAGGGTCGGAAGTACAATTAGGTACTGTGTCTGGGGATAATGTTGTTCCCCTGGCTTCTCTTCCTCCAATAAACAATATAGCGGGTTCACCATTGGATTAGGTTCTACATAATGGTAACAAGATTCAGCATATCATGAGGCTCTCACATAAAGGATGTGAAGACCAATTTAAAGCACCACTTACTATGATTGAGGCGAGCCACTCACTTGAAACCACATCAAGTTTTAAGAAAAGCAGAGAGTTAAAGCGTTTTTCTTGGGCGATCAACTATGACACTAAGAGTGGTAGCTTAAGTCGAAAAAAGACTAAAAGGAGAGCATTATGAAGATGTTCTCGTAGAGGGACTTTCGGATGATGTATTAGTATTATGGGAAACAAGGGGTTGGGGTTGATATTGGGGATGTGTGTTTTATTCCAATTCAAGCTTGGTGTATTTTGGGTAGTTTTTCACGGACTTTTTGGATCATTAGGATCTCTCTAGTATGGGCCAAGTGTTTTCTTGTATACGTTCAGTGTATTTGGTTACTTCTATTGATATATATATAATACTTTTACTCATAAACATTTTCCTTAGTGTTTGGAAGAGCGACTATTTCTTCAATCTTGTGCACAATTCTAGAGTGACTAGAGGAGTGGATAAGATGATGTGGTCACCATTCAAGAACAACTTTTTTTTATAAGTAAGAAATTTATTAATAAACGTAATTAGGCATAGCCCAAATACACATGAAGTGTATATAGAGAGAGACCTAATTATAATCTAACCCTGAAAAACACATTACAAAAGTCATTAAGACTATTTCCATCCAATACAATAACCAAAGCCCAAAGCAACTAAGTATGAAAAAAGAAAGCTCTAATCCCTTCCACCGATTGTTCTCTATTCTCAAAACAGAGCCCGTTCCTCTCATTCCAATTATATCACACAAGACAAAGAGGAACTATCTTCCAAAATGGTTGCTATTTGATGAGTTCCTAGAAGCCCTCTCCAACATGCAAAGAGGTTCACCACCCTCTTGGGCATCACCCAAGCAATAAAAGAAGGGGAACTTTGTTGTATAGTCATACTATAAGGAGAGGTTTGGATACAAAAAGACTTTTAACTCATCTCATCTCATCATTACAAAATTTCAAATTCTCACATAAAATACAATAAATATTCAATTTTTTTAAATTCTAAAATAATAATAATATTTTATTCAACTTTCATCTTAACTCATCTAAAGGGAGGTTTGGATAGTGACTTGAGATGATATGAAAGTTGAATAAAATCTTGTTAGAATATTATTTTTTAATATTATTATTATTTTGAGATTTCAAAAAGTTTAAATGTTTATTATATTTTGAGTGTGAATTTGCGAAAGTTCTACTTATAAAAAAAATTGCGAAAGTTCTAATCATAAGATAAGATGAGATGAGATGAGATAAAACACTTCTTGTATTCAAATCGAGCCTAAGTCTCTTATGACACTCTACAAGAACATTCCCATGGAAGAATATAGGGAAGACTAAGAACCCCCTGGCTCCTTTTTTGTGTGGACAATTTCATAAGGGAAGATTCTCATCTATTATTGATTGTGAATCATGATGTAGCCAGGAGCTTATGGAAAGATATCTTTACGAGCGTAGGACTCTTTTGGGTAATGCCAAGAAGGGTTTTCGATTTTTGGCAAGCTCGCAAGGCATCTAGGGTAACTTTCAAAATTACAGTCGTGTGAAAGATGATACTAACCTGCCTATGGTGGTGCATATAGATGGAGAGGAGTGGTTGGAGTTTTGAGGATTGTGACCAGACAATGGTCGAGCTTAAAACTGTTTTTCTTCACACTTTTTTTCTATAGGTAATAAGAATTTGAGTTTTCCTGGGGTTCGGTCTAACCGAACCCCCCCCTTGCAGCTCCCGCTGTCCCCGGCGGCGGTGGGGGCTAGGCTGAGGCCGAATCTCTTAAAAATTCATCTTCATTTTATTTTTTATTGTGTTTTTTATTTTTATTTTTATTTTATATTTTCTTTATTTTATTATTTTATTGTATTTTTTATTGTGTTTTCTAAATTTTATTTTTTTAATGTATTTTTTATTATATTTTTTGTTGTATTTTTATACAAATTATAGGGGTTTAAGAGAGTGTAGGAGGTGGGCTGCAAAGACACTGGGGTGCAGCCTGACCGCACCCCAGCGTCACCCTAATAATTTTATTCATGCAAAAAGATAAAACCAAGTACACAAGGAGTATACAAGGGAACTTTTTTTTTTCTTCACAATTAATTCCATGGTTTGAGTGCAATAGACTTTAATGGCATTGATTTATTTGTATCTTTAGACAGTCATGCCTAGATGCGGCTCTTGTATATGTCTTGTGTACTTGACTTTGCCTATTTTCAATAAAATTCGTATTTACTAATAAAAAAAATCATTTATAAGCCTACTAGAAGCAATGGAAAAACTACAAGGTTGAGATTTTATAGTACTCTCCATTGATGCAAGTAGTTAAACTTGAAAGAAAATGAGCTCTAGCATTTATGGTTCATGTCATCATAGACAATGAAAACTGATATACAAATCAATACTAAGCTCTGGGGTATTAGATGATACTACAAATCAAATAAGTTTGAAATGTCGATACCTGCCCAGCAGACTCTATAAAAATAAATAAATAATAAGTTTGAAAGATTACATAACAATTGCATCAATTTTGTTGCATAACTTGCATTTCAAAATTCAAAAGAGAAAGCTTAGTAGAAAATGTCCATTCATCAATGTGGAACATATCTGGTCTACAATTTGAAAGAAGTTTATAATAAAGCTAAATGCAACATATATTCATCAGCCCACAACACAATTTACCTTTTCACTCGGACAATTAACAGCACGAGCAGCTTCCACTATTGCTTTCCCAACTGGATGAACTGTGTTTGCCTCTACTCCAGCAGCCAATTTCAGGACCTCAACTTCAGACCAGGTAGGATGGGAATTATCTCTACATCAAACCAAACAGCTCAGTGTTATCGAATCACAAAACCAACTGATCTGGGTAATTTTCTTTCTTTCTGAAACCTTAAATCAATGAGCATCTAAGTAACTCATAATGTGTAAAATCTCGTAGCATTATAGAAACAACCTGTAGACTGCTTTTCTAATTCACACCGCCCACATTGTTATTATTAAGCTTTCAAACATGAAATGATCAGTGTGGTACTATATTTAATACAAGTCAAATCATAAAATAGCCATCACGTGGCAATCACTTTGTCTATTTCCACACAAGTAATTGGGTGTTCTTAGCACCTGGCAGTTTCACCTCTCTTAGAAACAAGAGTCGTTCATTCTATTTGGTTGGACTGCTTTAACTCATTTTTGGACCTTTTGAAACTTCCAGATCTCAAAATTGAATTGATCTCTTGCAGAAATAAGAAACATAGGAACTGTTTCCTTGTAAAGCATTTCAGCCTAAGAAACGCATTCATATTCAAAATAGACTCTTTCTCATAAAATTGGCAGCTAAGTCTAAGTGAAGACATGACAGACATTAAGTTGGAAAAATAAAAATAAGTTCCCCCTTAAATGGTCTGACACCAAGAGTAAATATCACCACTTACTTTGAATCCGTACTTCCCCCATCTCCAGGAGTCACGACCTTTGTCACAACAGGTCTGCCAATGGTAAGTGTCCCTGTTTTGTCGAACACAATAGTGTTCACCATTGAAAACTTCTCCAAGATATTTCCACCACGCCAAAGCATTCCTCTTGTGGCACCTAAGGAAGTTCCAACCTGGAAAATGCTCAATGAAGAACGAAACATTATATCACATTAAGTTCAACTTGATCTCTTATCTAATGATGTACATAATTTGCAAGGAAATTACCAGCACAGCAGTTGGTGTGGCTAAGCCTAGTGCACACGGGCAAGCAACTACCTAAGTCAATAAGAAAAACAGTTTACTACTGCCAGGAAAGGAGCAGGCTGCAGGGATTTAAGCACGAAAGAAGAATAATTAACATGGCAGAAATATTAAAGGATTTTTCTGTGAAAATCCTCATTTATAAAAGCCAGGTTTGGGCCCATAGGAAAAAAATTACTTATTATAATTGATTGGTCCAGGAACATCGGACCAATCTGCTAGGGCCATGCATTGAAGCCTTGAAATGATCTTTCTATTTCAGCTTACATTTTCATTAGGAATTAGATGAGTGAATTGTCCAAATAATAATACATGTAAGGGAATAATGATAACTAACATCTTAAGTTCTTAACGGAGATTCTACTGAAAGTACGTAAGTATTTATGAAAAGCACTCTAGAAAGTCTCCCTTTTTTTTGTTAAGCTGTACAACTTACAATAAAAAAGAAATGTTATGGCAAAATTTGATGTTTCCATATGTTTTGTCTCTGACCATGAGATGTGGTCATGGACACAAGTTTGATGTCTTAACACAGACACTGGGTGTCAGGAAGAAGTTCCCCAAAATCTGGAAGAGGGTATAAGATAATAGAAGTTTGTCTGTGTTAGCCTATATAAGTATACAAGAGGAGCATCTAACTAGAAAAAGAAAAGGAGAGAAGGATAACCTTTTTTATCGGTAAAAAAAATCAAACTTTATTGTTCTTTTAGTAGTACTGCAACCAAGTATCAGACATAGGCGGTGCATTGTTGAGTCTCAAATGCCAATTTTCAAATAGAAGAAAATGTAGCTTGAACAGTCATACACTCTGCAGATAAGAGTTTTTTCAACAAACTCTCATAAAGAAATATTTATCTGATTCTGTTTTCTTACTTGATTGCATATATTAAACCCAACTTCGTTGAGTACCTTCATTGAACCACAGAGACAAGTAAAAAGCAAGTGGTTAATTTTCACCAAATCATGTTGAGAAAAAATAAGAGCTTACACAAATTATAACGCTTGGTGCAGCTAAAGCAAGAAAACAATATGTTGTGCAGCCATATTAAAGAGTACTATATCAGAATAGCCATATGGGGAATGTCGGAGCAAGAAAGTATAAAAGCTTACACAATACAAACAAACATTCATAGGAATACTCAAGTATACATACAAATTCCAAGCATCATACCAGAACACTGCAGGAGAGCTGCAGTGCCAATGAAACCAAATTTCCTTGATTAAAAGCAGCAGGTAGAACATGTGCACCAAACAGACTCCAGAACATAAATGTAGCAGCAGAGAGCGCCATTACTCCATAAGTGAAGTGCCCAGAAACCTGTTGAAACCAAGGAAAAAATTATAAATAGGCATCTTGTATAATGTAATTAACCACTACTACAAGTGCAATATAATTAACTCTAAAACTGTTGATTCAAAGACCAGGAAAGGAAAAGTTCAAAAAAATAAAACACAATACATGTCGAAAACTCCCACCAGTAAGTAATAAGATGGTTAAGCACTGAAATAAGGTTAAATATATTTATTAGAAAGAGTCAAGGGTAGCACATTACAAGATTCTCCTTTTTAGAATCACTAGACAATAATATATCTAAAAGTTGTACAAGATTCTGAGAGAACCTTGTCTGCTAACCGCTGTACAGGAGCTTCCCTACTTTGTGCTTCTTCCACCAAACGAACAATGTCTCCCATCGCAGTCTCGCCACCTGGTCTCCGCACTTCAACTGTAATAGTTCCATTAAGATTTATACTTCCAGCTGCAACTTGACTCTGGCACAGGAATAAGATGCACTATAATACAATAATATGAAAATAGATACGCCTTCATCACAAAATAGTTAATCTTCCACATAGCCAAAACCAAAAGGCTTATTGCCTAGGTAATAAGCACACAACTTTGTAACATTACTACCAGACCTCAATTAAATGTTGAGAATAATAAAGAGTTATATTCAAACAAATTGCAATACCCCAGGTAATTTGATCACTGGCAGTGGTTCCCCTGTGAAACTAGACTCGTCAATGGTACTTCTACCAGCCCTGACTATTCCATCCGCTGGAACACGGTCCTAAAATAATGTAAGAATATGTATTAATGGCTTCATATAATAGCTTCAGGGAGAAATGATGAATTCTTACTAAAGTTTATCAATTTAAGCAGGATATGATTGGGCCCCAGCTGTATTAGCTTTTACACCACAAGTTGGGGAAAAACAAAAAAAAATCAAGAATTGAAAACCAAACAGGTGGAAGCCAGGGTTCATTTTACATACTCCAGGAAGTATGACAATATGGTCTCCAACAGAGAGACTGTTACAAGGAACTTCAACTGTTGGGCCCAACTCTTTTGCACCGTTGACAAGAAGCCTGGCTTTTGATGGTAACATCCTGAGAAGACCAGTCATATCACTGGTTGCTTTAATTTTAGCTCTCTGTTCAAGATTCCTTCCTAACAATACAAATGCTATTAACATAATAGGTTCTTCAAAGAAAGCCTTCCAACCCTGCATATAGACTATCGATTAAACAGGCTAGAGCATCCATTGATCTATACGATACAGTAGAGATGATATAATTATATATATATATATACACATGCAGAGTGAGTTAATGATGAAGCACAGCCATATTCGAGATAAGGATTGAAGTATACCAGTTTTGGCATTAGGACAGCTAATGAACTGACTGAAAATGATGACAGAGCCCCAAGACCAACTAACGTGTTCATGTTTGGAGCACCTTTAAAAAGGCTTTTCACACCATCAACGATAAGTTGACGCCCAGGACCAAGAAGTGTAAATAAAGACAAGGACAGATGGAATCCAGTGGAATGAAATGCATGGATCCATGAAGCCTTGGCTCCCAAGAAATGAGATAGATGACCCAAGAGGCAGACAGCACATAAAGCCCAGGAAACAGCAAGCTCAGAACCTAAATAAGCATAAGAATTCAGTGTCATATTTCCCAAATGAAAGTTTAATACAGCTTATTAACATAATGCCCTATAGAAAAATAATAAACTTTTCACAGGTAAAATATTTAGAAAATAAAATCTTCCGCTCCCGGGATACAAACATAACAAACTTTGATTCACAACCTCTAAAGGATAAAGTTGTAACAAGATTTTACCACTTTTTTTTAAGCGATAACGCTTTTCTTCCATTTTCTTTTCAAAGACTTTGAAGAAATTGTCTCTTCCTGAATCTGCACATATAGAAGCAGCCAGGTAGTCATAAAAAAATTAAATATCAGTTCAGCTCCATCTAGGATGCTTTGACTTCATACTTCTGGCCACTCCAAAAATATACAAGAAATTTTTGGAAGATATAATGATCCAATGAAGGATCAAGCCACATTTGGACCCATATTTGTTTTATAAGTAAACGATATAATTGATCCAAGTACACAAGATGGTATATAAGAGACAAGACTATCTAGGTCGTAGAACAAATTTGGACCCATATTTCAAAAGGATTAGTCAATATAACAATTGGAGCCCCTTAAAATTCATTTTAAAGTGCAAAAAGTTCTAATTTCCAAGCAATACGGAATCTCATTCACCATCTTCCTATACACAATCTGGGGTAATGCAATCTGCCCCCTTGAATCCCTTACGTCCTCATTAGGCTATTCCATTCCATCATAGGTAACACAGCTCAAGTCTCACACAAGTTGAGATTAGCTTTGAGACCACTTTTTATGACACAAAGAAACCCCAAGCCACATTTAGGCCTATAATCCAAAAAGACTAGACAATGTTATAATTAGAGCCATTTGAAATTTATTATAAAGTGCAAAAACTTCTCCTTGCTAAGAAATGTGAGACCTGAATAACCACCTTCCTACACAATTCGAGGTATTACTCCGAATGTGATTTTGAGAGATCACAATCTGTGAGCCCTTTGCACAAATACTGTAATTAGTAGAGCATAAGCAAACACACCAATGGATATATAGGTTCAAAGTTGCCTGGCAAAAAGTAAAGCACAATACAGAAAAAGAGTAACTATGTAATCCTACAACTTTTTTTTTTACAAGAACCATTAAATAACTGTCAAATGTAGGCCATAATTAAGACAACCATGACAACAAAGATGATAGTGATGATGATAATTATTAAAAATAAAAAAACAGTGACAATAATCACAAAGATGGTGGTCATTATGTATAATGATATTCTTACCTCGAAGGTTAGACTTAAAACCACAGCTAGTCAAATGATTTGCTAATGCCTCCCCTAAATGTTGTTGCCAGTTCTGTGAGATTGTGGCTTCCAATACAGGCCATACTACAGCTGTCTCTGTCGTCAGGTTCACACTAGCAGATGACACTTGCGGCTGTCCAAAATTGTAATAAAATGGATCGTACAGATTTAGTTAGCAGAACGGGGAGAAGTTCTTGCAAGTGAAAAAGAGATGGGAGAAGGAAAATTCAAGAAGAAATAATTATAGATGCTCAAATATATTGAGGATCTCATCACACATTTGTGCACGTGATGGACACCTTGGGAGTGAAAGTGCGGCACATGCAGAATGAACAGCTGAAGAGTGCGGGGTTGTAACATAGCAACATCCAGGCGAATTGCGTGGTTGCAATTCAGGTTGGGATGTGAGAGAATCATTGTATGGTTCTATGTATAGGTTCATCCATGGTTGGTGATTTCCATTGATGTTTACTTTTCTCTCCCTTATTTAATGGCAGATTTCACCAACATTTGCCCATAGTTGATTTTTATCCTATGCTGCTACTTTTTTCATTCTTTTGTTAAAAGAATCTCCATATTTTCTCCATAACTTGGCTTTCCAGCTCTAGAGGGCTTTCAACTAAACCCAAAATACAGTTCCACAGTCAAACAACCTATTTTTTAGAATCCGCAGACCCCAGAATTTGAAACAAATCTCAATTTCAGTTTGATTCCACAAAATGCTGACTTTGATGAAACTTCTTGTATCTATTGTCGCGGATGTACAAACCTCATTAATTCAGAACAAGAGATTTGGTTTTTGCGATACACGTTGGTAAGAAAAAAATTGTCCAAATCTCAGCTCTTCAACTTAGCGAACCTCGCCAAACATCCTCTGTCAATAACTCAAAACGCTATCCCATTTTTGCGTAGTAATCGATAAAGAATCAGCATCAGATTCAACAAATGAAAAAATAAACAAGAAGGAAAAAATTACTTGATTTTCTAGAATTCTTTTCACACTAGCTGCACATCCCCCACATGTCATTCCCTGCCATATACGTACAGAAATAAAACCAATTAACCAAGTTTATAGCAGAAAATGAAAAATTAAATTAAGCGAGAGAGAGTTCATACTCCGACATCGAGTATAATCACATCAGGCGAGAGTGCCGAGACCGCCTCGGCCCCTCCAGCAATCAAATTCCCCTTCGCATCCCAGCCGCCTGATCCATTTTCACCGCCACCGCCTCCGCTACCTCCTCCGAACCCGCCACCATTCCCACCGCCAGACGCAAATGAAGCAGCGGAGCTCGAGAAGCACTTTGGACGGCATCGCATAGGAGGTATCACCGCCGCAGAGTGCAGACTCCTCGGAGACGAGGAAACTAAACCACGACTGCATCTGAATCTGCGAGTCAGGAGTGGCCAAGGAAGCAACTGACTAAGAGGAGACTCGCAGAAGCGATGGCGGCTGAGGGATTTTGAGACGGCGAAGAGCGCAATTGTCGTCGTAGTTACGGGCAATGCGGACTCCATCGGAGAGAGATAGAGAGAGAGTAGCAAGCGTCGTTCAATCCTATTAATAGACGTTGGAATACAAGTTGCCATTTGGGGCTGAAGCGGGAGTTAGCGAACGGTCAAACTTGGAGTTAGCTTTCCAAGCTTATTGTGATCAAGCCTAGGTTTAAGTTAACAAATTTACCTTTACCGGACGGCACGCCACCAATACATGGCAGACGTAGTCACGTACGTAGGAGCTTCTCCCTTCACTGATCACTCCACCTGTCTGGTCTCCACCATATGGCTAACCCGGAGTGGTTATTTATTTATTTATTTTACTTTTTTATGATGAATAATGTTATTATTCTATCTAATTTTATTATATTATTTTTTTTTAAAAAAAATTAACTATTAAAATTTTAATATTTTAAAATATATATATATATAAACCTGCTTTAAAAATATTTGAAATAAAAAATAAAAAATATAATTTAACTAAGTGGACAAATATTTAAGGAAACAAAATAGCATTACTCTTTTATGATATATATTCTTTACCATAATTAATAGATACATGCACATATAATTCGTATATAACCCTCAAATTTAAATGCACTTGATTTGTAGATAAATAATTTAACTATAAAATAATTATACAAACATAATGATCTCATAAATTGGTGGAGTTTGTCAAATTATATAAATAGTTTATTCTATATTAAATCTAATGAATTACATAAAATCATATCAATTTTTGAAATTACTTTTATTTTACATACACTCTCTTAAAAAATTAAAGGCTTCATATTTGATTTTCGTTAAATGAGGCATCGACTTCCTCTATCTCTTCATCATTTTTCTAACATTCATCTATATTATCTATCAAGAATTTTTTTAGTTAGCTTTATTTTACTTTTTTCAAAGTCAAAAATTACAAATATATAATTTTTTTAACAAATCTTAAAAGATATGCACCATATAAGTAAATTTACAAATCCAAAATTATTTGGAGAAAAGTAGTAATTTTATTAAAATAAAAAATCCTTTTACAAATATTGACACGCATGGATCTCGCGGGCCAGCCACAAGATTATGTGTGTGGTCCTTATGTGACGTCACACATTTTGACGAGTACTCTTCTCAATTGAGAAAGGACTTGCCATTATTAGATTTTTTATATCTAATATTTGGACTTTCATAGGCAGCTTTAGATTCTAAAATTTATTGGAGTTGGTGAAATTGTAATTCATCTTTTTCTTTTTTATGAAAAGTGAGTTTAATTCTCTGTATAGACATAAAATATTACTTTGTAAACGTTTATTTTTAAAGAATATTAGTAATGGTAAAGATAGACCAATCATAAAAAGAAATAGTATATTGGTGATGCTACAATTTTTATTTTTTTCAATAACATCCAAATATAAAATTTTATTTTATAATATCCTGTTTGATATAGGTATATTTTAGAGTTTATATTTAATCGTGAACGTAAGTTTCTCAAATAAATGATAGAATTTCTTTAAAAAAAATATTGGTACAATAGTTTATTTATGGCTAATAATTATCTTAGCCCAAAAAGAAACATTCTAAATACGGGAATGCTATAGGCCGCCAACTACCCACTTCTGATCCCTCTTTTATCGGGCAAGTTCGGGACCAATACGTTGACTTGGGTCGTCACGAACTTCCTTGTACGTATCACCGTTTTTAACTGCACAGAATGCGTACTCTATCATGAACTTCCTACTCTCTCCAACAGGCGATCGAAATACTACAACAAAAAAACAAAAACAAAACAGCTACGTACGGAAACAAAAAAAATGCTTTAAAATCACCCGTACTAATTACATAATTTCTTTGAAACTTTTTCGAGACAGAAAAAATAAAAGACACATGCAGAGATGGCAGGACGCGGTAATCATGTTTTACATACCAAAACATTGGGCGGTTCCAATAAGAATGGCGGTGGATCTCTAACGCCGTCCGTCCTCATGATCTGCATCGTTGCGGCTTCCGCTGGGTTGATATTTGGCTATGATATCGGCGTTTCAGGTTACTATATATTCTGATCTTTATCTCTCTTTTAATTGCAGTAATTATGGTAATTTGATCCTGTTTAAATACAAAGTAATGACCTTTAGCTACAAACTAATTTATTTTGAATTAATGATCAGACGTGAAGTCAAAATTATGATGTTTGATTGCAGGAGGTGTAACAACAATGGAACCATTTCTTAAGAAATTCTTCCCATCCGTTTTACTAAAGATGCACGATGCACACCAGAATCAGTACTGTATATTCGACAGCCATATCCTTACGGCATTTACATCCTCATTGTACATAACTGGTCTAGTCTCGTCCCTCGTAGCTGGCCGTGTTACCACGGCTACAGGGCGCAAAGGCATTTTGATTATCGGTGGCGCCGTGTTCTTGTTCGGTACGGTGCTTAATGCTATTGCCATGGACGTGAAAATGCTCATGTTTGGTCGACTCCTTCTTGGAGTTGGGATTGGTTTCACAAATCAGGTGTGATGCAGATGATCTCTAATTTAGTGAACTTTGTGCAATCCATTAAAATATGAGTACTTTTGCATCTACAAAATAATTAGGTATAAGTAATCTCAATGTGGCTTCTATTTGATCTAATATTAAATTTATTTTATAATAAAAATAATTTTATAATTGAAAGAATAAAATAAAATTATATGAGATTAGTTTTAAGAATTTTCTTTATTGTTGAGGATAATATATATATATATATATATATATAAGAGGAAAAAGGTAGAATATATATAAATATCGCTTGCCAAGTACGTATAACGCTCTACCCAAATAGCTATTCTAACGTCTGTTGTTTTGATATAGGCAGCTCCAATATATCTCTCGGAGATGGCTCCACCTAAATGGCGTGGCGCGTTAAACACCGGCTTCCAGTTATTCATCGGCGCTGGAGTGGTGTTAGCTGCATCGATCAATCTCATGGCTGCTCATCTCGGAGACATTGGCTGGCGAGTCTCATTGGGTTGTGCCGCCATACCCGCGGCGGTCATGACTGTTGGAGCGATGTTCATTCCGGACACGCCAAGTAGCCTGATCCAACGGGGCCGGGTGCAGGCAGCCCAAAAATCCCTCAACCAAGTTCGCGATGTCGACTCCGACATTGAGGGTGAGTTGAACGAGATGATTAACCACAATGAGGCCGCCAAAGCGGACAATCGCCAGCCCTACAAGGTCATATTCGCAAGACGACACCGGCCCCAACTGGTACTGGCGGCGGCTATCCCGTCGTTTCAACAGTTCACAGGAATCAACGTGGTGGCTTTCTATGCGCCCGTTATGTTCCGTTCGATCGGAATTAGTAGCGACGGGGCTTTGATTGCTGCCATCATACTTAACGTCGTGAATGCTACCTCTACGCTCGTATCAACTTTTGCCGTTGACAAGTTTGGGCGCCGACTTCTGTTCTTTGAAGCTGGGGTCCAGATGATTGTCTGTCAGGTTAGTTCTTAACATAATAACATTCCTCCAACAAAATTATTATCTGTGATTAATTATTTTTAGTGAAATAATTATTTTTATTAAAATAAATAAATTTTTGTTTTAAATAAATTTTTATTATAAATAATTTATTACAGATATTTGATTTTTTTGTAGCATGCATATAGCTTAATATACATGCATACGTTAGGCTCCGTTATAAGTTTAATTTATTCAGCTTTAAGCTTTCATCTCAATTCACCATAACAACACTTAAATATCTATTATGATCATGATTGTAAGCAATACCAACAGTTACAAGCATCTTATTCACGAAGAGGACTTCTCATGTTTGTGATGAAGGTGGCCTTGGCATCGATATTGGCATCGGAGCTAGGGACTGAGGGGACTGCCACTTTCTCCCAAGGCGGAGCAATTGTTGTGCTGGTCCTGATGTGTGGCCTCTCCGCCGCATTCGGGTGGTCGTGGGGGCCGTTGACGTGGCTAGTTCCGGGGGAAATCTTGCCAACGGAAATTAGACCAGCCGGCCAAGGCATAGGCATTGCCTGCAATTTTCTGTTCACCTTCATTTTGGCTCAGGTGTTCGCCACCATCTTATGTCGCATGAAGTATGGCGTTTTCCTTTTCTACGCTGCATGGGTGTTCATAATGACCATTTTCGTGGCGCTATTTGTACCCGAGACTAAGGGGATTAGTTTGGAATCCATGGACACAATCTGGCAAGATCATTGGTTCTGGAATCGATACGTTGACATTGAGAAGTACTATGATGAAGAGCTATCATACTCGACTGGCCGGCATCAACGTCGTATTTCGCTGGAAAGTTGAGTTACTGAAAGAAGTACCGATCTCCTTTCAACTTTTGAGAGCAAATTCTTCTCATGTTTTTCTGATCTTGATCTTGGCTAACCAGCACTGGCCGAGATCAAGGCCAATGGAAACAATCAATTAAGTATAAAATATGTATATATATATATATATCTAGATAGCTAATATTTGAAGTGAAAGTACAAAGATTATTAATTTCACTATAAATATATATATATAATCAATTAAGTACTGCAACCAAACATAACGAAAATAATCTTCTTTAGTAGTTAATTAGTTATATATACCTCCTTTTTTTTTATAGTATTTATAGCTCCATTGAATTTTGTGTAGACTTTGGTCATAGAGCTTGTTCACTCTATTGATCATAGATATGTCATGTTGGGTGGAAAATCTGTTAAGTTGTTGTTCTTTAATATTCATTTTTTTATTTTTTGGAATTTTGCCCAAGAGTCTGTTAGGAGTTATTGTGTACGTCTAGATCACATTTTTAGTCTGTTCATAAACTCTCTGGATTAAAGGTTTAATTAGTACTTCATTAAAAGTGCTTGTAATATTAATGTTGATTCATCAAACGCCTCCAGGTCCGAGGCTACCCCTTGTACCCTTCATCTCTTGTTCATATTTCTACCAAAATCATTTTGAAATGTGGGCTCAATTACTTGAAGAAGGATTATTGGGAGGCATCGAATAATCTAATTAATTAACGTCATTCTTGGATTACAATTTATAATTATATTCTAAAATTGACTATGTCACAATTAAAACTAAAGTTCATGTATACAAACTTTTGAATCATAATTGTATATCTAATAATTAATGAGAACAACATTGCAAATAAATTTTTATATGAGAAATGATTTAGTCACAAAGAGATCTATAAAAGTAAATCGATAATTAATTGATGTGACTTTATGTGATATGTTAGATTATAAAAATATTTTATTATAAAATAGATTTAATATATAATACAAAGTAATTTCAGTTTATAAATTTACTTTTGTAGAATCTTTTGTGATTGTAGCATATTTGTTTTTAGAGAAATACTCTAACTATAAATAGAATATATAAAAACAATCCTATACATTGATGTTGTTTATCAGATTATAAAATTATTTTCAGTATAAATTAGATCTAATAAATCAGATGAAACTACCTCAATTTTGAGATTACTTTTTGTGTAATATTTCCTTTATCGATGCAGCAATATTCTTCTTTTTATATTTATATAGCATACAAAATTATCATGTGACATGTATATCGTCACAATAAATTCTTAACTAATTTACTATTTAAACACTTTTAGCAATTTAGAAAGACATGTAATTAATATATTCAACAACATTGAACGTTGCCCATGGTCACAATGTATTGCATGCATCCACTTACTGGGTAGATCATAGAGCCAAAAAAAAAAAAAAGATCATAGATGTCTTCAAATTATTAAAAATGTCCGACTCAAAATTGTAATAAATCGCGATCAATTTCAAGGGTCTACATAATTGCTTGATCTATGGTCCATACCAGAATGCCCATATCGAGAGTTTGCTTCTTGGGCCGTTGGGTCTAGATTCAGTCCTCGTCGGCTCACATTTGTTTCTTGGTACACATCTATTTAATTTAATTATATAAAAATCAAATCATGAGTTGCTTATGTGTCATTTACAGCATAAAATTCGGAATGAAAACAAATTGCTTAGTCCTTGCAAAACGTCAATCAATGTGTTGTTTTGGTCATTTTCGCATAAATCAGCTTAATAGTTATAGCGATTAGTCGAATATCAAAACTCCAAAAAAGAAACGGTGCAAGTTTTCATCAAAAACCACGCACTAGTTTCAGAAATAGAACTTGAATGACATTTTACTCTGTAAAAGTAGATTGCATCTTCTTTAAAGAATTTGTCGCCAGCGACTACACATTGAAGTTTTATATTTCCCCGCACTACTCGACAAATTTGTTAAGTTATCCTTTTTTGTTTCTGTTAGTGATGCTTGAGTTTCATTTTCTCTTAATTTCTTCATGCCTCTCAACCGAACAGAAACGTTATCATACCTCTCAGCCAAACAGAGGCATTAAGGTATGAAGAAAGGTCAAGGTTTACTTATACCATCGCTACAAGAGGTAGGAGGATGGAAAGCATATAGGGAGAAAATTGCTGTGAGTTTTTGTTGGAAATATGGCTAGAAAATGGAGTGTGCCGGTGACCACTTGAAGTAGTCACGGAGTGTGAAATCCCATCTTTCTCATAAGCCATTGACTTGAACTTGGCAGATGCAGAGCTAAATTTAAGGATCATAATTCTACTAAGAGGAGCACTTAGTTTTGGTAGCTTTCAGATTTTGGTTTTGTCTTCCACTCCAAGCATTGGTAATCTCTCTCTAAATCTCTTCTTTGTCTCGCCTTCTCTTTTATTCTCTGGGTGTTAATTCTACATTTGTGTCGTGTTGGGTTAGATTGGAATTAACCCTATGTTTCACCATTACAGCAGATTACGCCGTGCACCATAAGTGTGCTTCTCTATCAATTTGTTATGCCCTTTCAATAAAAAAATGGGTAGTGATAGTTTGGAAGTTGTCCTCTATTGTACTTTTACATGAATTCTAATGACTAGCAAAGGTGTTTGATTCTATCGCAAGTCGTCTAAATTATGTTTAGTTGTATGTTAAGTTTTTCTTTGTTATCCCCTCTTTTATTTTTAAAGCTTTGACACATTTTATTTTGGAATGGAAGTGAAGTCGATTTGAATTTAGTGTGTAATTTCGATAACTATTTGATTTGGTAGTTCCTGGGATTGTTTTTCTGAAGATGCAAAAAATTCATGTAATGGAGAAAATTTGTCTTCGTTGTCTATTCATATCCAAGTGCAGTTTGTAATTTTGTATGATTCATTTGTCTTTTTTGCCCATTTTCTCCCATGTTTGGATGGAGTTGGTCAGTTTGTAGTATCTCGCTAGGTTTAAAGATTCATATTCCTCTCCTGTCCGGTTTTCAATTGTTCACCCGAAAAATGGGCTCTTGGTTGTCACCCATGATAGCTTTCCTCGCCAACTTCACCATTGCGCTTTTGTTTATGCTTTCTTACACTTATTTCACTTCAACAAGTTGGCGTATTTTGTTTTTTCTTTCAGCCTTCAATCACTTACAAATAACAATAGTTTTGCCGTTAATGGAACTCCATTTCTTGGGAATGTGGACCGTTACTGACTAATTGGAATAATACTTTCATAATTTCTCAGGATTTGCTCGCTGAATGAAATGATTGAGGCGGTGGTTTCTCCTTTGGTCATATTAAAGTTCCATAGCTTGATGATCAAACCAAGCTATAATTCTAGATTTTCAATATTTTCTAAAATCGTTTATATAAAACATGCTACCTTATCGAATTGAGATTATGACGTTCTTCATATAATCATCCAAGTCACTTTCCAAGTATAGAAAATAGTGCTAAAACAATGATAATTCAGTGGTGTAAGTTGATTTAGCTATTCATTTTGTTTTTTTGTGAATGAAAATAATAGAAAGAAGTCTAATATATCTTTCAAGTTTCATTCCAAAATAGTTGCCGTTTAAATCCTTGGACATTTTTACTGCTAGAACAAGATTAGAATTTGTCTTTGTTTCTCATTTTATCTTTTTTCTTCTTCCTCTTATTCTTATTTTTTAGAGTTGACAATTCCTTTTCTTATTTATCATGTTTTGGCTGGGTTTTTATTCTTCAGATGCCTATGATGCACTTGACCCACATGGCAATATCACAATCAAATGGGATATGATGAGTTGGACACCTGATGGATATGTTGTCTGTTAGTTTGTTCATATATATACTTTCTATAACGGAAACCAAGGCTTAATAATTTATAATCTCAACTGTTCATGCACATGATCAAGCTTATAATCTAGACCTTTTGAGCACATAATTATTTTTCTGACATAAAAAGGCTAGAGGTATATTTAGGTTTCTAATTTGCATCTTGATTGGAGTCATGAAGGTTTCTAATCTAGACCTTTTGAGCACTCAAGAGATTGAGATCGAATATGATCTAGAAGAGAGGAGATACTTTGTGGTGATCGATGGAAGAAAGCTATGATTTGAGAGCAAAGGTGAAAAGAA
The DNA here is from genome assembly GCA_036898215.1 of Platycarya strobilacea. NCBI lineage: Eukaryota > Viridiplantae > Streptophyta > Magnoliopsida > Fagales > Juglandaceae > Platycarya > Platycarya strobilacea. Next base: position 2,607,510 of record CM072557.1, on the reverse strand, counting down.
CAAAGTTGTTTGTTTGAGACACAAATCTGGACTTCGGAGAAATTGAATGAAAATAAGGTATGGATTGGAGAGAATTAAGATTGGTTGATTTACCTTGAATTTGAACTTCAAATGAGTGAAGCCTGTAAAGCTATAATGCCCTAATAGAAGGGCCAAACCACATAACTTATACTCTTTAGAAGTAGTCAATGATATAATTGGAGCCCGATTTAAACTTTACAAAGAGGAAGAATTACTCAATTCCAAGTAATGTTGAATTCTATACCCCACCTACATTTATCTTTATTATATGGAGTATTACAATTGTTGAATCTAAGATTTCAAATTTCATATCTAAGTGTAAATTTTGATGATAACAAATAAAATTAAGTCTCAAACTCAAATTATTTACGCAATGGAGCGAAGTGCACATCAAGTATAAAAGAACAAGTTTACAAATGAAACTCATAGATTATTTTTGTACATAGATTAAGACTCCAAATTACTCTTTTTTCTCATAAAAAATCAAATTACTTTTTTCACATATGCAAGATATTTTTAAATGTCTTAGTTTTGAAAATTATATTTTTCACATGTGCATAATATCATCAAACAATATAATTTCGAAAATTATATTTTTTATATAAAAATTTGAATTTATAAGATGATTAATTATCATATTTGACATGTGCATATTTTGTTTGAAAGTCTTGAATAGGGTGGTGTGTTTTTTTTTTACAAATGCAAAAAGTAGATGATTTTGTTTGAAAATCTTAAAGGGTGGTTGTGTGTTTTTTTGACAAATGCAAAAGGTAAATGATTTTGTTTAACAATCTTAAAAGGTGGTTGTGTGTTTTTTTGACATATACAAAAAGAAGATGATTTGGTTTGAAAAATAAATCATGCTCATTTTGTCATGAATGAAAAGTAAAAGATTTGATTTGATTTCTTTGAAAAATGAACAGAGTTGTTTTTGACAAATGTAAAAAGGAAATAATTTTATTTGAATTTTTTGAAAGTGAATAGTGCTCTTATTTGACATGTGAATATTTTCAAATTTGAAATTGAAGACTCATTTGCTTATAAATAGCTCACTTGAGTTTTGCAAAAATCACAACTAGAGCTTACACATCTATTGCTAAGTTTTGCATTATTCTTTCAAAACTCTCATTCTCTCTTTTTTAAAATTTTGACCCTTAATTCTTGTTCTTTTTTAGAGAGATATAAGTTGCGCTGTATTATTTCTATCTCACTCATTGAGGAGTGTACTTTGATAGTCTACCCACTATCAATTCTTGTATCAGTACGATGGTGCGTATAACCCTTGTGTGTATAGAAGGTGTTCTACACAGAAAATAGTTGAATCACCAAGTGTGAGGTGATTGAAAGTGTAGAGGGTGTTCTACACTGATTCTTTGGAGTGGTGCTGCTCAAAGGTGTAATAGGTTTCTATCTCCACCTAAAGGAGATTGAATAGTAAATTTGGGATCCTCAAAAGGTAGCTTGAGGCGAGAACGTAGGCAGAGAGGCTGAACCTCGTAAAAATACTGAGTTTGTTTCTTCTTACCCTACTCTTTACATTTCTTACTGTTTTATATTTTGTTTATATTTTATTGTGTATTTGATTTATAAGTGTTAATTTTTATAATATAACCCAATTTACCCCCCTCTTGTATTAGTCATCTGGACAACAATTGGTATCAGAGTAAGGGCTCTGTTATAAGATTAACTATCTGTTGAGTTAAGATCATATGGCTAACATTGCAGCTATTTTCGCTGAAGGTCAATCCAGTAATCGACCTCCACTATTTTGTGGAGATAATTATACTTTCTGGAAAGTTAAAATGAGAATATTTTTTCAGTCTCAAGGTCGAGAAATCTGGAAATGTATTGTAAATGGGTCTTATATTCCAACAAAAACTATTGATGGAGTAAAGGTCAAAAAGGAAGAGGAAGAATTTGATCGCGAAGACGATAGATTTTATACTGTGAATATAGTAGCTATAAATTTTCTATATAATGTTCTCAATGGTAATGAATTTAATAGAATAATGACTTGTAGGACAACAAAGGAATTTGGGACAATTTGGAAGTAACCTATAAAGGAATTTCGCAAGTCAAAGAATAAAAAATTTATATTTTTACGCATGAATATGAAATGTTCAAAATGAATGATGATGAATCTATCTCTTCTATATATACTCGTTTTACTAATATTATAAATAGTTTGACATTTCTTGATAAAGTTTATTCTAGTTTAGAGATAGTAAGAAAAATTCTCAATTTTTGCCAAAACGTTGGGAATCAAAAGTAACGGCGATTCTTGAAGTTAAGGATTTTAAAAAACTCGAAGTAAATAAACTCATCGGGTCACTTATTACCTATGAGTACACATTGAAAAGAGGAGAAGAAGAAGGAAAGCAAAAGAAGAGCTTGGCACTCAAAGCCGTTCCTCATGAAAGTGAAAACGATGAAAATGAAGAAAGCGATGACGAATAGATTGCAATGATCACAAGAAGATTTAAAAGATTTTTGAAAAATAAAGTTTCTCCAAGAAAATCTTTCAAAAAATTTTCCAACAAAGATACAAGTAAAAATAATTTATTAATTTGTTATAAATGTAAAAAGCAAGGACATATCAAGGTAGATTATACCCTGCTAAAGAAAGATCGGTACAAAGGCAAGAAAGCAATGAAAGCTACATGGGATGATGATTCAAGTAGCTTACACAGCGACGCAAGTAATGAAAAATCTGCAAATTTTTGTCTTATGGCTAAAGATGATCTTGAGGTAACAAATCTTGAAAATCCCTCTTATGAAGAATTGTAAAATGCTTTGGAAGAGGTATATGAGGAATTTGAAAAATTGGGTATTAAGTATACCGCTTTGAAAAAGAAAAATTCTTTTTTAATAGATGAAATTGATGTTTTAAGAAAAGAAAATATAATTTCAAAAGATGACAATGATAAACTGAAAAAGAAAGTAGCTGATTTAGAAAAAATTGTTGAAAATTTCACAAATGAAAAAAGAAATTTCAAAAAATTTCTTGGTAATCAAATATGTGTTTTTGATAAGGTAGGCTTGGGATACATGTCAAAAGAAAAACTCAAACCCTATAAAAATTTCTTTGATAAACCCATTTAATCAAAACCAAAATTTCAAAATTCTTTCCCTAAAAATAGATTTGTCAAAGAAAGATATTATTACAATCACTCAAGTTCTTCAAGTATGTTACATGTTATTTGTAATTTTTGTAATAGAAATAGTCATAACTATCATGCTTATCCAATTAGAAGAAAACATACAATGACTATTAGGGCCATATGGGTACCAAAGAATCTTATTTCTTCTAATACTAATAAATAAATGACCCAAAGAACATGGATACCAAAAAAAATTATTTTAATCATTTTTGTAGGTATGCATGAAGTCTTCCGTAAGTAAAACAAGATGGTTTTTAGATAGCAGATGCTCGAGACACATAACAGAAGATAAAACTAAGTTTATTGATCTCACTCCTAAAGAAGAAGGACGCGTGACATTTGGAGACAATTCAAAAGAAAAGATCGTAGGAATAGGTAAAGTTGGTAATAAGTCTTCTTTCATAATTGAAGATGTTCTACTTGTTGAAGGTCTAAAACATAATCTTTTAAGTATAAGTCAATTATGTAATAAAGGATTTACAGTTACCTTAAAAAATGATAAGTGCATTATTTTAAATAATCATGATTGCAATGTTTGTTTTATTACTCTTAGAAACAATAATGTTTATACAATTGAATTTAAAAAAATTGCCTCACAAGATACTATTTGTTTATCAGCTCAATATGAAAATAGTTGGTTATGGCATAGAAGGTTAGGTCATGCAAACATGGAACTTATTTCCAAACTTTCAAAAAATGATCTTGTGAGAGGTTTGCCAAAAGTAAACTTTTTTAAAGACAAAATTTGTGATGCATGCCAGTTTGGAAAACAAACAAAAACTTCTTTCAAAATCAAGAAACATATTTCCACTACTAGACCTTTGCAACTAATACACATGGACCTTTTTGGACCAAACAGAGTTGCGAGTCTGGGAGGAAAATGTTATGCATTTATTATTGTTAATGATTTCTCTAGATATACTTAGGTCATCTTTCTCGCTCATAAAAATAAGGTATATAATGCATTTACCAAGCTATACAAGAGAATTCAAAATGAAAATGGCTATACTATTTCAAACATCCGAAGTGACAGGGGGAAAGAGTTTGTCAATAAAGATATTGAGTCTTTTTGTGATGAAAATGGTTTTCTGCATAATTTTTCTGCTCCTCGAACTCCTTAACAAAATGGGATAGTAGAGAGGAAGAATAGATCTCTTCAAGAAATGGTAAGAACAATACTTAATGAAAATAGTTTACCTAGTTATTTTTGAGCCAAAGCGGTAAGTACTGCATGTTATGTTATAAATAGAGTTATGTTAAAGTCTAAATTAGATAAAACCCTTATGAGCTTTGGAATGAGAAAAAGCTCAACATTGGTTACTTTCATGTATTTGGATGCAAATGTTTTATACTCAATGATAGAGATAATTTAAAAAAGTTTGATGCAAAATCTGATGAAGGTATCTTTCTTGGGTATTCAACAAATAGTAAAACTTATAGAGTATTCAATAAAAAGACTTTAACTGTACAAGAATCTATGCATGTAGTATTTGATAAATCTAACTCTCTACTTTCCAAGAAATCTATTGATAAAGAATCAGAAGGTACAAATAACAAAAATAGTCTCAATCTCAACAAAGAGAATACAATGAAAGAAATCCAACATGGAGACATCAGAAAAGATTATCAAGACTTAGTACAAGATGCAACCAAACAGTGGAAACATGTGAAAGATCATCCAGTGGAACAAATTCTAGGAGAACCTTCACGAGGTGTAAGTACTCGATCATCTCTTAGAAATATTTGTAATCACACTGCTTTTCTATCTCAAATTAAACCCAAAAATATTGATGAAGCACTTATTGATGAATCATGGTTTCTAGCTATACAGAAGACCTAAATCAATTTGAAAGAAATAATGTATGGACACTTGTTCCTAAACCCAAAAATCATGCTGTTATTGGAACAAAATAGGTTTTTAGAAATAAGAAAGATGAGTCTGGAATCATCACTAGAAACAAGGCTCGACTTGTAGCCCAATGTTTCAATCAAAAGGAAGGAATCGATTATGATGAAACGTATCCACCTATCGCAAGATTAGAAGCTATTCGAATGTTACTTGCATATGCATGTTATAAAAATTTCAAACTTTTTCAAATTGATGTTAAAAGTGCTTTCTTAAATAGTTTTATAAATGAAGAGGTATATGTTGAGCAACCTCCAGGTTTTGAAAATCATATTTCTCATAATCATGTTTTTAAGCTGGCAAAAGCATTATATGTACTCAAACAAGCTCCTAGAGCTTGGTATGAAAAACTTAGTGGTTTCTTGATTGAAAAAGGTTTTTTAAGTGGAAAGATCGGTACAACTCTTTTCATTAAATATGAACATGATGATATTCTTCTAGTTCAAATTTATGTTGATGATATAATATTTGGTGCTACTAACGAAAATATGTGCCAAGATTTTGCTAAGAGCATACAGGAAGAATTTGAAATGAGCATGATTGGAGAACTTAATTTCTTTCTTGGATTTCAAATCAAGCAAGTAAAAAGTGGAACATTCATTAATCAGTTAAAATATATCAAAGAGTTACTAAAAAAGTTTGAGATGGAAGGTGCGAAGGTAATTAGAACACCAATGAGTCCAACCACCAAACTTGATAAAGATGAAAGCGGTAAATCAGTTGACTCAAAAGTATATCGAGGTATGATTCGTAGTTTATTATATTTGACAGCTAGTAGACCTGATATTATGTTCAGTGTATGTTTATGTACACGTTTTCAATCATCTCCAAAGCAATCTCATTTGATTGCAGTCAAGCGTATTTTTAGATATCTTGCCGGTACCATTGACTTAGGGTTATGGTATCCTAAGCACACTTTTTTCGATCTTATCAGTTATTCAGATGCGGATTATGCTGGTTGCAAAATTGATCAAAAAAGTACTAGTGGAACATGTCATTTTTTAGGTCATGCACTTGTTTCATAGTTTAATAAAAAGTAAAATTCTATTGCATTATCTACTGCTGAGGTAGAGTATGTTGCTGCAGGTAGTTGTTGTGTTCAAGTTCTTTATATGAAGCAACAACTTGAGGATTTTAAACTTATGTACAATCATATTCCTATTAATGTAATAATATTAGTGTCATAAATCTTTCAAAGAATCCAATACAACATTCTAGGACCAAACATATTGAAATTAGATATCATTTTCTAAGAGATCATGTGCAGAAGAGCGATATTGTATTAGAATTCACTAGTACACATGATCAATTGATAGACATTTTCACAAAACCCCTACAAGAAGATAGACTATGCATGATTAGAAGAGAAATAGAAATGATGCATGCCATGAATATCTGCTAGATATTTTTATTCAATTATCTCAAATGGCCTACAGAATTTGGAGACGTTTAGCCTCATCATTCAAATACATTTGCTCCTCATAGATCATCATGTCATTCTTATCTAAAGGATTAGGCAATCGAAATGAAGAAGCAAGTAAGGATTTTAAATCTTTATTCTGTTGTTTTAAGTCTACTATTTTTCTTTTAGACTCTTGAACAAGTCCTTGAAGAACATCGATCTTCTCATTAAGCTTCTCTATCTCACGGATTTTGGACTGCAACTGAGTGGAAAAAGTAACAATGGACGATGAGTATCAAGTTCCGAGACTCACAAGCTCATAAATGGCATTATGATCTGATTTATTAGCCAAATCAATATTTTGTTGCTTCATGACGCCTACGATAGATGCAGAAACAGTTTGGAACTGAGGTAAAGAATACTTCATATTTTGATCACGAGGAGTACTGAAAGGATATTGATGAGCCATTGAAAATTTGAAGTACGGTAATGAAGATAAATTACAGAGATGAGAAGAAGACTTGATGCGATTTAGATAAAACTGATAGCCGCTTTTATAGAAATGGAAATAAGTATAAGACAAATTATCATTTCTTCAAATCTTACTTAGCCAAGTTTACAAGATATGCTAATTGCATTTTTTCAAAAGTTAGCTAGCTAAGCCAGCAAGATTTATTGTAGATTGTCTCTATTTCTCTTGTGAAACGCTGCCATTTTCTGCTGATATTGACTCTGTGCTTGAACTCTCACTCGTTCCGATTCCTCTATTTGAAATTTCAAAACATGAGCTAATTCCGTCAAATCTTTATTTTCTTGCTTTAACCTCTTATTATTTTTACATTTATTTGCAAGTTTTTTATGCAAAACAGATATTTGATTGTTAAGTCGATCAACCTTATTTGCTCTTTCTAGTAATCTCCGAGACATGGTCGTAACAGAGGCAGCATATTGCACTGAGAATTCTTGATGCTGCAACAACCTCAGAATCAGTCTTACTAGAAAAATCCATCTCTGCTTCTATTATGGTGTTGACAACCTCAAGAGATAAAATGACTGGTTGAGACGGTTCCTGATTCAAATCCGGAAGATTATTAGACGAAATTTTCTCCGTCATTCTATCGTTTTGGATAAACAAATACTTGATCAATGAGCAATGTGAGATTTGTTTTAGCATTCGGTGGGTAAAAATGGTCATTTAAACAGAAACCAAAAACCTTCAAATCTCTACGTATCTTATTTGTCAACAACATCAAACAGATTTGAATCTCCTTCCGTATCGAATTGATAGAGCTAGGCCTCCAGCTTTTGCAATTTTTGTCAGACACAGGAGGTAGGCATCAACCTTTGTAGTTTTTATCGAACATGCGTAGCTCTACACCGAATTCTCTATAGTCTTTACTAACGCACCATTTTATTTGTCTATTGGTTATTGAAGGAAGATGTCTTATTGAGCTAATTATGATTCCTTTTTAATGATGCCACAAGGGGAAGAAGTTTTAAACGTAAATATTTAGATTTTTAACTCTGTTATATATGCTGGAATTATGTTTATCTATTACTTGAAAAACTAACGCATATTCTCAGGGGGAGCTTAAGTATTACTGCAAGTTTCAAAATCCTACTAAGTATTTGTCATCATCAAAAAGGGGGAGATTGTTGAATATAAGGTTTCAAATTTCGTATCTTAGTGTAGATTTTGATGATAACAAATAAATTCAAATCTCAAACTCAAATTATTTACACAATGGAGCGAAGCGCACATCAAGCATAAAAGAACAAGTCTACAAATGAAGCTCATAGATTATTTTTGTACATCTCTTGATAAAATTCGAAATTGGATTAAGACTCCAAATTACTTTTTTTTTTCATAAAACATCAAATTACTTTTTTCACATATGCAAGACATTTTTCAATGTCGTAGTTTTGAAAATTATGTTTTTCACATGTGCATAACATCATCAAACAAAATAATTTTGAAAATTATATTTTTTATATAAAAATTTAGATTTATAAGATGATTGATTATCATATTTGACATGTGCATATTTTGTTTGAAAGTCTCAAAGGGGTTGGTGTGTTTTTTTGACAAATACAAAAAGTAGATGATTTTGTTTGAAAATTTTAAAGGGTGGTTGTGTGTTTTTTTAACAAATGCAAAAAGTAGATAATTTTGTTTGACAATCTTAAAGGGTAGTTGCGTTTTTTTTTGACATATACAAGAAGAAGATGATTTGGTTTGAAAAATAAATCATACTCATTTTCTCATGTATGAAAAGTAAAAGATTTGATTTGATTTCTTTGAAAAATGAATAGGGTTGTCTTTGACAAATATAAAAAGGAAATGATTTTATTTGAATTTTTTGAAAAGTAAATATTGTCTTATTTGACATGTGAATCTTTTCAAATTTGAAATTGAAGACTCATTTGCTTATAAATAGCTCACTTGAGTTTTGCAAAAATCACAACAAGAGCTTACATATCTATTGCTAAGTTTTGCATTATTCTTTCAAAACTCTCATTCTCTCTTTTCTAAAGTTTTGAGTCTTAATTCTTATTCTTTTTTAGAGATATATAGGTTGCGCTGTTTTATTTATATCTCACTCATTGAGGAGTGTACTTTGATAGTCTACCCACTATCAACTCTTGTATCAGTAAGAGAGTGCGTATAATCCTTGTGTGTGTAGAAGGTGTTCTATATAGGGAATAGTTGAATCACCAAGTGTGAGGTGATTAGAAGTATAGAGGGTATTTTACACGGATTCTTTGGAGCGGTACTGCTCAAAGGTGTAATAGGTTTCTATCTCCACCTAAAGGAGATTGAATAATGAATTTGGGATCCTCAAGAGGTAGCTTGAGGCGAGGACGTAGACAGTGAGGCTGAACCTCGTAAAAATACTGAGTTTGCTTCTTCTTACTCTATTCTTTACATTTCTTACTGCTTTATATTCTGTTTATATTTTATGTTGTGTATTTTATTTATAAGTGTTAATTTTTATAATATAACTCAATTCACCTCCCTCTTGTGTTAGTCATCTGGGCAACAACAATCTATTCCCCGTAAATGTCCAACGCCTTCATTGGCTTATCTGTGGTAGGTGACACGACTCAATTCTCACATTTTTGGTTGGAATAGGCTCTGATACCATTTGTAACGCTCCAATGAAAAGTCCAAATCACATGGTCCATACTCTAAAAGGACTAGTTAATGATACAATTGAAGTCCCATTGGAACCTTATAAAAAGCAAGAACTTCTCATTCTCAAACAATATGAGAAATCTCATACACCACTTACCATTATCTTTAATCATATGGGATATCACAATTTACCCCCCCTTAAATGCCCGATGCTTTCGTTTGGCCTGTCTGTGGTAGGTGGCACGACTCAAGTCCCACATTTTCGATTAGGATAGACTCTGATAGGCTCTAATACTATTTGTAACGCCTCAATAGAAGGCCTAAACCACATGGTCTATACTTCAAAAAGACTAGTCAATAATACAATTTGAGTCACATTAAAACCTTATAAAGAGTAAGAACTTCTCTTTCCTAAACAATATAAGATCTCATACACCACTCACCCTTATCTTTGTCATATAGGGTATCACAATCTACCCCTCTTAAATGCTCGACGTTCTCGTCGGGCCTATTCCTCATAGGTGGCACAATTCACGTCCCACATTTTTGGTTGAGATAGACTCTAATACTATTTATAATGCCCTAATAGAAGACCCAAATCATATGGTCTATACTCTAAAATGACTAGTCAATGATACAATTGGAGCCTCATTGGAACTATATAAAGAGTAAGAACTTCTCATTCTCAAGCAATGTGGAATCTCATACACCTCTTATCCTTATCCTTAACATATGGGGCATCACAAAAGTCATTAAAATACACCATTTTTTTTTTCATATTTCAATTGTTCATGTTGTGAAAATTCACCTAATCTTGAGAACCTTTTATTAATACATAATACCTAATCGTTCATGTTGTGAAAATTCACCTAATCTTGAGAACCTTTTATTAATATATAATACCTATACGTTAAAGACAATGAGGTCATTTATTATGGATGATTCGATATGATGGAATATTCAAATGTGGGCTTTAGAAAGTTTAATTTGCAAGAGGATGTAATGAGCTTACCTTGCCAAAGTAAGCGAATTTTAAAATATTGTAAATTGGTTGTTATATATTTATTGATAAAATGAACTCTTTTATATATGTATTGTCTATTTTATATATTTTTTTAATAGTTGTGGTAGTAATTATGTATAATAAATCATTTAGATTTATACAAATTGGTGAAACATCGCATTTTATCTATAATTATGACGATCTACGCAATTGCGCGGATTATAAACTCGTTCTCTCTTGATTTTAGTCCATGGCTTTATCTAGGATTCTAGTTTACGACATAATAATAAAGAAATATATATAATTATGAATTAGAATATCATTATTTTTTAAAATAAAAAATAAAATATGAGTTTTATATAAAAAAAAATTAATATTTTAATAATAAATTTTATTATTTTTTAAAGCAATAATATGAAGATTAGATATTTACAATCATATATAGAATTACGTGAATGATAATACTGTTAAGTGTTAACACGTGCAAAATATTTACAACATAATTGAAGGCGATTTAGGACAGAATAAAAAAGAATTCTGCTAGGTAAGGTGGTGTAGCACACCAATCGCGTACCAATTGCTGAAATGGACTATTTTGTCAGATGCCATTAAAAAAAGAGTTTTCAATCCCCATGCAAAAAGGAGCCTGCCGCCTCCGGCAGCAGTGGGCGACACTGCCCACCCCATCGGGATCGGCGGGTTCTAGCGAGCTTACCCTTTCAACGGCGAGTTTCGGCGACCTCCAATGTGCCCCACGGAAGTTTAAACTCGAAATAGGTCCGATACGCCATTGAAGGGGTAAGCTCGCCGGAGCCCATCGGTCTCGATGGGGTGGGCGGTGTTGCCCACCGCCCACCAGAGACGGCGAGTTGCAGTAAAGCCGAATACCCCTTAAAATTCATCTCTATTTTATTTTTTTATTGTGTTTTTCATTATGTTTTTATTTTTTTATTGTGTTTTTTATTATATTTTCTTCATTTTATTTTTTTATTATATTTTTTATTATATTTTAATATATTTTTCATAAAAAAAAAACAATTCAATTGTCGTTGAACTCCTTTAGACACTAGGACCAACGTCTCTCTTAAAAAAAGAGTGCTAGCTAGGTACAAGCGATACTGCGAACCTATTTGTGCACCAATGTTGACGTATACACGTTGATTGTCGCCTAACGTTACAGAAGAAAAACTAATCTTCGTTGGCAGTCTCTTTTGAGCGATGTCGTTTTCTTTGCCTATCAGAGAAGAAGAGAAAAGCCTCATTAGAGGACGTTTTATGGTAGTTTAGTGCACGGGTGGCCCCAGTATTCACCCCCCATTTTTATTTACTTTAATAGCTCATTTTCTTCTTCAACATTTTATTCTTCATCAGCCCTGCTATTTTCAAAAATTGGGTATGGAAAAGTTGAAGGACAATCCTTTCGTTGATCTGGGCATAGGATTTGATTCTTTGAAGATAGTGAAAAATCTAAACTAGACCAAACCCAACTATGGAAGCTTTCAGCTTTGTCGACAAGGTTCATCTAGACTTTTCCCCTATTTAAAACCACCCAACTAATTCCAACTCATATCCTATATATACTTTACCTCTATATCATTGTTTGTTTCCTGTTTACACGACCAAATACCCAAAAATGCAAGCAAGTTATGTATTATCCTTGTCTCCCAGCTTTCATCTTTATCCACCTTCAACCTTGAATATTATACCCACCTCCAAAGTTAGCAATGATTTTAGTGCAAAGCTGAAATTCAAGGCTTTTGGTTTCGAGCCAGTAGATGAAGGATGCTCAAAAGGCAGATATTTGGAGTTGGTTAATGATGAAATGGTGGTTGTAGGCAAAATTGGTGAATTAATCTGCAGGAGCAGGCAAAAATGGTAATGAGGAAGAAGACGAGGAGGAGGAAGAGGAATTCTTTTCACTTGCACAAATCCCGACAAACACATTGTTTTGATAGATTAAAAAATATTCATCTCCTGCCGCTTCCTTCTTCTCCAAAATTCGATTTGCACCGTTTCATTAACATTTCATTACACTTTTGACTTCCCACGTAGGATGGGTGGCCATCTGAGTGCGCATATGTGCTTGTAATTAGGGATGAACAAAATTTCCGACTTCCGACTTCCGTCCGAACTCCACTTCGATTCTGACTCCAATCGGTATCGGAATTCGGAGTTTGAAATTCGAAATTCGGAGTCAAAAATTTCCGACTCCGAAGTCGGAGTCAGATTTCGGAATCGGAGTCAGTTTCTATACCGAATACCGACTCCGAAGTTTAAAAAAAAAAAAAAAAAAAAAGATGCAAAACGGACGTCGTTTTGCATCTTTCTTTTTTGTTTTTTGTTTTTTTAATTTAGCTAAACAACGTCGTTCCAATTAAATAGGAACGTCGTCGTTTAGTTTAGAATTTCTTATACCCTAGCTGCCAGCGATTCTTCTTTCTTCTTATTCCTTCTTCTTTCTCCCGTCCGCGGCTGAGACTCCGAAGTCCATCCCCCACTACAGCGCTGCTCGTCTTCTCCAACGACGATTTCGAACCTCCGGTGGCTAGCGCCGCTTCCTCCTTCACTCTCTTACACCGCCGTTGCGTTATATTGTCGCCCGACGTCCGCTAGCCCTCTGAATCGACGAATCCGAGATTAATTGGAGTAATTTCTTGAGGCATTAGGGTTTTTAATTAAAACTAATTAAATGTGTTATTTTAATGTGATTCTTTGAGTTGGTTGGCTTGTGAGTTGTGTATACTATTATATTGTGAAAAATTCGAGTTTATATTGTGTGTTTTGACAGTGTGTGTAAACTGTTTGATGAAATGTCATTGAGAAAAAAAAATTCGAATTTTGGCCTAATTGCTTACTTAAACTTGGACTATTTTTATTAATAAAAACAATATATATATTGTAGGTAAAAAAAAAATACACTACCTGTTCTGTTATGTACTTACAAAATAAAGTTTACTTAGTTTAGGACCTTTAGGTTGTGTTTGAATATTGACATGATCTCAGATGATTTGAACTTATATGTAAATAGTAATGTTTGTACTTTGTAGGTTATATTGAGATCATGTGTTTGAATATAAATATATTGAAATATTTGTTAGAATGTATGAAATAGGTTGAGATGAATTTAATTTTTTTTATAAAATATTTATTATATAAGATGAAATAAAATAAATTGATTTTATGTAATCAAACCCACTTTAATTAATAATTTTTTTTAAGAATAGATCAAATCATCAATTAGAACAGCCGGAAAGGGAGAGATCAACTCATCCTACGAGTACTGGTCACATCATGAAGTATTAATAATGGAAGCTCGTGGTGTTAAGGAACCAAAACATAATTAAGTGATAATATTAATACCGTCCAACACCTTTAGTTACAAAGTTATTGAAACACAACGGGAATCGGGATGCCACACTTTAGTTACAAAGTTAGACAAATGAGAAGTGGAACTATCTACTACTTATATTATTCCAAAAAGCTGCACATACACACATACATATATATATATATATATATATATAGAGAGAGAGAGAGAGAGAGAGATTAATTAGGAATTAGCAAAGCCAAAACAACCTATAATGATTAGCTTAAAACTAGTATGGATCATTACAGGTAAGCGTCCTAATCATAAGCCCTCTCCTATAATTGAGATAATTATATTGATCTATGCCCTACATGCTTGGCAGCTTGCTATATTCCAATTCTCAAACATTTTTTTTAAGTAATTTTCAAACACTTTTCATAGTATAAAAGCTTATAAATTTATAATTACATCATTGAAGGCTCTAATGTGCCTTGTTTTGTTTCTAGAGTATTTATTTTCTCTCTTTTTCATTTAAGCTGTTTGCCATTAAAAACCATCACCATTCACCAGACAAGATGCGTATATTCAATTCCACAATATTTTTTTTTCCAGAGAAAATTAGATTACTGGGTCAGGACTTCAAACTTTGATTGCAATGGTTGGATAATTTCTTGATAATTAAATAAATGTGTGTATAAACACTTAGGTAGAAATATTTTACTCATAAAAAAATACTCTAGAAACAAGTCATGATTTATCTATTCAGTACTAGTCATGAACTTTCACCTAATAACAGTTTCCTAATATTGTATTTTGCTACACTATAACATTATAATTTTTAGGAATTTACTAACATTTTTTATATTGTTATACTTGATTTCTAGGTCTACAATTATAAACAGATAGATCCCTCACGCAGTGCTAGTGGGACTCCGACTCCACATGAGGCTCCGAATCCGGATGGTAGGACTCCTTCGGCGCTCCACGCTGCAGCTTCGAGCTGTAGTCGGCTACCCTTCACTCGAGCACAAACCTCGTGTGCTAGCAGTGGGTTTCCACTTCCAGTCGACACAAAATTGGAAGTGGAAGATCCCGACCAGTTTATGGAGGAGGAGGAGATGGGCCTTGGGGACGATCCGATTCAGGATCCGGATGTATCAGTACACCTTGCAGCTACGAGGCCACCCCGTCCAAGGTCAAATAAAAAAAGATCGTGGACATGAGAACATTTTGAGAAGGTTGAGGGTGGGGATCCCCAGAACCCACGAGCTGAGTGCAATCATTGTGGCGCTCGAGTTGGGTGTCATTCAAAAAGGCAAAGCACTTCTTGCCTTTCAGCACATCTAAACGGTTGCAAGCGCTATCAAATAGCGAAGGGGATGACATCAAGAGGTTAGTGTCTTGCTTTATATGCTACTTAGTTTTGTGATTATGATCCCATTTAATTTTCATTTAAGACTAATATTGGTAGTAAATTATCAAATGCAGACGTAGGTGGGTCTCAGACTAATCTTAGCTATGAGACTTCTACAGTCACTGATGGGACAGGGACACAGATAAAGAATCTAGTTGTCCCTTAATATAGTGAGAAGATGTTTCGTGAGGCACTTACGATGATGATTATAAAAGATGAGATGCCCTTTACCACGGTTGACAAGGATGAGTTCCGGTATTTTGTGAAGCTGCTTGAGCCAAGATTTCCAATCCCATCCCGTTATACAGTGATGCGAGACTGTATGAAGATGCATCTGAGGGAAAAGGCAGAAATGAAGAAGATGTTCTCCACCACTGGCCAGAGAGTATCATTTACGACCGACACATGGACGTTGGTACAGAATACCTCGTACATATGTATCACAGCACATTACATTGATAGTGAATGGAATCTTAAAAAAAAAGATTATTGGATTTAAAGAAATAGTTGACCATAAGGGTGCATCGATAGGAGCGGAGATGGATGATTGTTTGGTTGATTGGGGCATCCAAAAAATATTATGCATTACAGTTGACAATGCCGGTGCAAATGAGACCGCCATCGAATAGTTTATCCGAAATACGAGGACGAGAGAAGATGTGATTAAAAATCACCAGTATATCCACATTCGATGCACTGCTTATATAATCAACCTTATTGTTGGTGAGTCTTTCTGATTTTAATTTTGTATTTTGTATTTTAATATTTTTATGATTAAAGTCTTTGAAAATCGTACCATTTTTTTATATTATTATGATAATTAGATATTTTTCAATGATGAAACAGTTAAGGGGTTGGAAAATATAGATGAATCTATCAAGAAAGTCCGCAACATTGTGCGGTACGCAAGGGCTTCTCCCCAAAGGCTACAAAAGTTCAAGGCAATAGCAGAACGGGTTGGGGTTGAGTCTTCAAAGATGTTGTGCCTAGATGTTTCCGCTCGATGGAACTCCATATATCTTATGTTGGATGTGGCACTAAAGTACCAGAAGGCATTTGAGCGGCTGGAGATTGAGGATGGAGGTTTGAGGTATGCCCTATTGGAGCCTAATGGAAGGGGGCTCGGTCCGCCAGACAACATCGATTGGCAACATGTATCCGAGTTTGTCACATTTTTACAAATCTTTTATGACATCACGATGCGGGTTTCTAGATTTGCATATGCGACAGCAAACATGTGATTTAGCGAGATCTCCATGCTACACCACCACTTGAAAGAAGGTTGTGCTGACCCGAGTGGATTGTTATCTGGTATGGCATCACAGATGCAGTCCAAATATGATAAATATTGGGGGCAAGTTGAGAAGATAAATAGATTATTGTTCATAGCGTCGATCCTCAACCCCCAATTGAAGTTGGCAGTGGTAGAATGGTGGGCAACAAAGGTTCTCGGGGCAGTGAAGGCTAAGTCGTTTATCACAGCACTAAAGGCAGATTTGAACGAGTTGTACACCCATTACAGTGCCAGTAGTCCTGCTCATCCTCATGAGCCATGGGTACCTCACGTTCGAGTTCGAGCTCAGGACCAGCCACAGATGCTCGTTCGAGTCAGGCCAGTGCAGCCAGTCGATCCCGAGGCTTCAACGTCTTGACGTCGTTTCATGCACGGTCAATGAGAAATCTATTGCACTGTACAAATAAGGTTGAGTGATATTTACTAGTAGAGGTCGAGGAGCCTAGTGAGGAGTTTCAGATCTTGATTTGGTGGAGAGCTAATTCACCAAAGTACCCGATTCTCTCTCGCATTGCTCGAGATGTACTAGCCGTTCCTATCACTACGGTTGCATCTGAGTTGGCATTTAGCACTGGAGGTCGGGTGTTGGATGCCTACCGGAGTTCATTGTCACTGTCAACCGTGGAGGCCCTTGTTTGCACACAAAACTGGCTCAGTGATGTACCTACTGGACTAAAGAGTATTGGCATCGATGCCGTGAGCTACAGACTTGAGTCAGGTAAACTTAAATTAATTTATTTAATTCTTTTTAAATGATTAAAGTAATAAAATTTATATAATTATTAAATTATTTCAATAATCTTTTTTATAATTTCATTTTCATAACTCTATTTAAATTTAAATTTATACTGTTTATGATTTCATATATTTAGTTATCAATCCTACCATACTTGCCGATGACTGATGGAGCAATTACCGGTTACGTATATTTTTTCTCTAATTTATAATTACTTGTTTCATGTTTGGTTAATTTTAATTTTTTTTTTATATATAATAATACATTTTAATTTTATCTTAATCTCATATATGATTCTGTATAAGTTCCAACAACAAACTACTTTGCTGCAGCAATTATTATTATTATTTTTTTGTAACATCGATACAGGTTCCATTGAACTAGAGTTATCAGACTATCAGTGATAATTTAATTTATATTTTGTATTATTTTTTGTATTAATAGTCTAGAGTCCTGGACTATTTTTGTATTACTATTTTTTGTATTATGCTATAACGCTATTAGCTGGCATTAGCATTGTAATTACTACTTAGTATTTTGTATTTTTTGTTTAATTGTTTAAGACTAATTAGTACTTAGTAGTGAAAACTGAAACCTGAATAGATCAATAGTTGTGGCAATTCAATTGAATCTAATATCTAAATACTCAATTCTCATATAATTAAATTCATCTCAAGTCAAAACTTATTTACATATGAGATTTTAATTCAACATTTCTTTATATACAAAATTCATAAATTTTTAAAATTTTATAACTATATCTAAATTTATTATAATATTAAAATATATTAAAATTCATTTGAAATAAATCTCATAAAACTTATTTTATTATCTTAATTTATTTTTATTTATTAAAAAAATTTATTCTATCTCAAATCAGCTTCAATCATTAAACGCAGTTACGCAAGTTAAAATATAAAAAGTTACTTCCTATCCATGCGCGGTAAACCCAGAGAGATTATGCGGGAAACTCAAATATTTGGCTCCATTATCTAAGATCGTGCACGTCAGACAGCTGTATGACTGATGGATTAATTACTTACCAGTTACCAAATCTACCATACATGTTAAGTAAACATGGTTAACTTATTTCTTTACAAGAAATACATCTCAATTGAACAAATGAGCTCATATGGAATTAGTATGGCCCAATTGGGATCATTTAGTTTCGGAATGAGTGTAATTTGACCCATACCTAACTCGTTAAAGGAATCAAAATTCGGAGTTCTGATCGGAACTCCGATCGAGGTTTGGAATTCCGAACTTCTGATCGGAACTCCGATCGGAATTCGGAATTCTGAACTCCGATCGGTGTCGGCCTCCGACAGTGTTTTGGAGTCGGAGTCGGAATATTTTTTTGGCTCCAATGATTGTTGGAGTCAGAGTCAGAAACTCCGAATTTCGACAATTACAGAGTCGGAGCACACCCCTATTTGTAAGTAGCATTTTACTAAATTAAAAAAAAAAAAAAACTTTTTCAGGCGACTCATGCTTGTTTGAATTTTAAATTGAGATGAGTTGAGTTTCGATGAATTGAAATAAGTTTATTTTTTAATATTATTATTATTTTAAAATTTTAAAAAATTATCTTAAAAATTGAAAAAATTGTATTAAGATTTATATTTTATATAAAATTATAAAAAAATATATAATAATAAATTTGAAATAAATTAAGATGAGATGAACTAAGATGAGATGAGCTCACTCACAAATACAAACGTGACTAATCTTCAGATCCCATCTCTCCTAAATCCCATCCTAAATCTCTTTCTCTTAACCTTTGGCCGATCTCCTCTGTATCGACGGTCTCATGTACTCCATCCCCATTATCATTGTTAATTCCGATTATCGTCATTCATCTTTCTCTATCTTTTTCTTTCTTAATTTGTTTTTACGTATATATGTAGTGATTGTGATGCGGAAAACTCCAGCCCCTCTCAGATCCCGCTACTCCCTTCGGTGAACCGCGTGAACTCCCTCGACATCGCCTTTGGTTGGTAAGCGGACATGGTTGAGATTATAAAGTTTTAGTTTTCTTGGATGAGCTTTGTTGACATTGTTGGTTCTGGGTTAGAAGCGGGTGAATTTGGTTCAGGTTAAAAAGCTGGTGCATTTGGTCCTGTGTTTTGAAGTGGGTGAATTTGGTTATGTGTTTTAGCATATGCACATAATTTGTGGGGATTTCTCATTTTTCATCTAAACCTGGAGGCTCCGTTTACATATTCCACAACCTCTATCATTTAATTGGAATGTTTGGAAGTTGGGGGTATCAGAGAAACCAACCAATCCATTATGATACAACTAGAAACCTAAATCATCAAGGATAAAGGGAAGGGGGAGGGGAGGGGGAACAGAGTACTCGATGTTGGAAAACTAGACCTCCTAAATTTCCTCCATGCCTCCCAGATTTCCTCCACTAGGATCTACTTTTGACAAAATACAAAAAAAAGAAAAAAAAAAGAAAAATAATAACATCACAATAATTTATGTGAAAAACTCCCAAAACAGGAGAAAAACCACTAGACCCAGAGAAAAAAATCCATTAAGTAAAAAATTGTTGCAATCACATAATTTTTCTCTTCATTCCAACGACACCAACAAAAACTTTCCTACCAGTAAAATTTTAACTTTCACCTCTTTTCCTTTTTACATACAAAAAAGGACAACAGAGAGATTTTTCTAAAGTTAAAAGTTATTAGATATGTTTATGATTGGTGTACATAAACCAAAAAGGTTTAGCTTCCTTATATAAGTATTGGCCTTGCCCCTTCACCCACATCTTTTCCATGTGGGATTCCAAAGGAACAAAGTCAACAATCTCCACCTTGTGACTTTGACTGGTCCCATAGCCATGCTCCACCGTAATGAGGATCTTCATTGTTTTCACTATCATACTCCACCATAAAAGCATACTCACTCAGAATAAACCAATTCTCAGCATTTCATTTCAGCCTATGTCAAAAATAACCTAACTGAAAAATTATGGTGCAACTCACACATTTAACTTTCCTGGAAGTTCATCAACTATCGACATGAATTTCCACCACACACCCTACATCAATGCCAAACCAATGCCTGTGTGCAAATTTGTGGAACCGCTAACATTAACACATACTCTATCACGAAAACTTTGGGATTAGCGGCATGCTATGAGGATATACATGTTTCTTTTTCTATGGAGAGAGACACAACGTTAGCATCGATACTATTATCTCCATTTACTGATTTGGAGCTACTTGCCGAACTTGATGCTTGTACTAGCCGTTTCACCAGTCGCTAGTATCATTGTTGACTTCAGGGGTTAATCTGCTCTTCAACGCCTTGTGTAATCCTGATTGAATCAAGATATCATTGACTTACACTTGCCATAAGCCAAAATTGATTCTCCCATCAAATTTCTCCACTTCAAATCTAATAGGATTTGAAGCCCTACTTCTTGACATAGTTTCAATGAATTTTACCATAGAAATGAAAAGTACCTACTAAGTAAGTTCCTAGGAAAGATTGATCTTTCATAGACAGTACTTCAAGATTCCCAGGAAAGATTGGAGTGCCATAACGGACACACTTAAAATTTTCAATTTCCTAGACAGAACCTCCTTAGACCATAAGTATCCACACTACCACACTTATAGGTATCTACCGCATTTTATTTTATGGCGAGCGTAGTTGGCAGCTCTTTGGCGTTTTATTCTTTGGGTTCTCACATTCACTGCGGGCAAGTCCATCGCAGATATTTTAGCACTTTATGCCGCGTTTCCAGCTCGCACGAAATGGTATGCGTCACTATTTTACACTTTTTAGAAATTGTTTACACCTCGTCGCCATTGGTTTATTGTTTGCTAAGATCACTTCTCGTCGTTGGTTGCAAATTGCGGCAGTAATCGCAGTGAAAGTTATATATCTACGACGTCCATCTCGGCATCCCAAGCTCGTCGTATGGGTTTGGCAACTAATTAGTGCCATTTTGTTTGTGATTTGCTGCTGGCGAATCGACGCTTGCAATAGTTACCTTAAGGGGAGACGCGGCAATTTCCGTATGGCGTCGATGTTGATGTCGCCGTAATGTTAGGAGAATATAAAGGCTGTGCTTCTGGGTTTCCTTTTGCTCGCGTTTTGGTAGCAGTTGCCTCGATCGGGAGCTGATTTCTGGTCCCTTTCCACGCATTTTGGTCATGACGCCCCGATCGGAATCCTGATCTTGCTGGACCCTATTTTGCAATCGGTAACAAACAATTTACCGATCTACAAATTGGAGTTGGTAGATAAGAAATTGCACAATTGTACTCGTCGTTTACCAGGTGAATCACAAATCCTCAATTTTTGTTTTTCTATTCTCCGTACGATCTGTTCACCCCCCTTCGAGTTGGTTAATTTTGCTCATTCGGGGATCATGTTTTGATTTTTTTCTCATATTTGGCTTCAAATTGTGGAAAAAACTATTAGGATACTGAATGAATAAAGGCTGGTCTATATAATTGCTTCATTCGGGCGTCATTTTTGGTCAAAATAAATGGGCCAAAGAGTTGAATTTTTGCCAACTAAAATTGTCTGGGGTTCCTAATGCACTTAGTTTTGGCAAAGAGAAATCATGTTTTTTTTTTCGTAGTACTCATATATAAAGTTTTCCAATTACGTTTTAGAGAGAAAATGTTTGTTTATATTCTTTATAGATTGTTATTAATTTCACAATCACTAGTCTATATATACACTTTGAAATTCTTTTAATTTATGATTAGAGTACTGCAGGCGGTAACATATGATTAATTTGTGTTTAAGAAAAAGAAAATTATGCAAATTATATATTTTCCTGCACATAGAGATCATGCTTGCTAGCTGCATGGTTTGAGATGAAACCTCCGAACCCTTTGTCTCACATTTTATATATATATATATATAATATTGATATGAACCTAGTCTATTTTCGGTCATTCATCATGTGTTTAATATATATGATGGCTAAATTATATTTCTCTGCATCATGAGCTGGATGCTATTTGACTTAAAAGTTATAAAGAGCAACTGGCATAACAACAAATCTCATTGAAAAGTACTCTTATTTTCACGGCTTTGTCCTGTTCATCACTGATCATGATATGCGTTGTAGGCTGGTAGGGTTTAACAATCATATTTGTCAAGAATACTTGTATATATTCTATACTACTACTGATGATCGACACCATGATATAGTTGAATTGAACTGTTTGTATGCAAGATTTTTTATATACAAGTGTTTCATATATTTTTTGAGTTTGATGAAAGTGGTTTAAAACTGGAATTTTAGTGAGGATTTGGCTACCAGATTTTAGTAAATCAAAAACTCTCCCAGCTTTGGCATGATTTATATGTATATATATATATGGCCTCATGACTATACAAGAACTTTATGCTTAGAATTCCTAGCTAGGAAGTTCCTCCAGGATATATATAAAACAAATTGCCTGAAATTTGTGGATGACATCAACTGAAGACCTTTGCGCAATACAAATTTCCTCTGTTCTGACCTGATAGGGGAAGATCAGCAGGATAGAATTATTGCCAGTGATTTTCATGGATTTGATTGAACAGCCAGTTGCTCTGTTTTACTATGTATATTATTAATTATAAATGGATGTCAATTTCTCATCTAATTTGAAGGTTTAACCTTCTTGATGAGATAGCAATTTGTGTATTTTAAAGCCGCGTTGGACCTATTGTTTATTGCACATTAATTGTCAAGTCATCAATAGTTTTAAATCAAGGAAATTTTTAAAATGACAAACCTTTTCGAAGCGACGCTTTTTTCTTTCAAATCATCATACATATATTGCATGATCTTTTCCAAATTATATATTAGATCAATCTCCCTTTAGATCATCATGTACAATATTATAGTATTATTTATACTCTACATTACGTACTATAACACTTTCTGAAGCTAGTTGTTTTACATCTTTAATTTAAGGGGCCGGTTAATTAAATATCCAAGTCTATATATGTGTGTCATGGACAACATTAATATTCTACAGTAATCTAAATTTTCTGTTTTCACTAGAAATTAAATCATATCTGCTTAGATGTATATAATTAAAGTGCTTAAAGTGAGACAGACAACGTCTTTTGTTTTTCTCTCCCCTTCAACAAAAATAATTACAATTAGTGTGCTTGAATACATGTCATTTGTATTCCTGCACTGAGATTTGAAAAAGTGATTCGTGTAGCACTTTTTAGATGCCTTTTGCTACAACCAAGCCTCTTACTATTAATTCTTGAGTAGGAAGGGTTTTATAAAGTTTTTGATGTACACATCTATGGCCTGGAATACCTCCATTTCACTTCCAGGAAGCTAATTTTTTTTTTTTTGTTTGTTAAGATCATATGACATGTACATATGTATTAACTGAGTTTTTTCTTAAAAAACACCACTATTTTTTTCTTTAAAGCACCCATGTATATATGGACCATGTTAATATTCATACTGAAGCTTGGTTTCCTAACTTTTTAGCTTCTTATAAAACCTTGTTCGAATGATGGTTATAATGGTTTAGGTCTACTGATGCGAGTTGCATTAATGCAATGTTGGGGACACTATTGCACTCTTTAGTTTGTGAGAGTGCATAGAAATTTTGTTCCTCAACGTAAACTATTATTGCCACTTTCCTAAGGGTAATTGCAAGATTTTGATACATACTGATTAGGTGGTTTTGCTGCTAAGTTTAATACCTTGTATTAATTTTGCTTTTCAAGGTTTTATTGGCTACCCATTACCCTGGTCAAAGGTTCAAATGGAAAGAAACTGGATGCACGTGGCAAATAGGTTTACCTCACCTGAATATAATGAAGGGATTAATAGACTCCTCGCTATGGCAAAAGCACATGCACCTGGTAGTACTACCTTTAAGTGTCCATGTCGGAGATGTCGTAATAACCTCTTCCTACCAATCAATGAAGTCGAGGAACATCTCTTCATGAATGGGATTGATCCAACTTATACATGTTGGATATTTCATGGGGAGGGTGAAAGCCAAATTCTGAATTCATCAGATAGTGATGAGGTTGCATATGATGCGGGTCATGACTTTGTTGATGATATGGAAGAGATGATAGAGGACACACGGGCTGCAACATACATGGAACATGCATGTGGTGATGACGAACATGCTACTACTACCCCGCCAACTGTTAATGAAGGGCAATCAAAGACATTTGATCAACTATTTGAGGATGCAAGACGTCCACTTTATCCAAGTTGCCAGAAGTTCTCCAAACTATCGTTTATAGTCAAGCTACTTCACATAAAAACTCTTGGTAGATGGACTATAAAGTCATTTAATATGGTTTTAGATTTGTTAAAGACAACGTTTCCAGAAATAGAGACACCTTCAACCTATCACAAGGCCCGACGATTAGAGCGTGGCTTGGGTTTTAGTTATGTGAAGATACATGCCTGCCCAAATGATTGCATGCTATTTTGGAAACATGATGCAAATAAAGAAGCTTGCCCTAAATGCAAGCAGTCAAGGTGGGAGTCAACAAGTGGAAAAAGGGGAAAGATTCCAAAAAAGGTTCTCCGATATTTTCCCCTGATCCCAAGGTTACAACGACTATTTATGTCGAAGAACATCGCAAAATCAATGAAATGGCATAGCGAGGATCGAGTCGATGATCATAGTACTTTAAGACATCCAGCTGATTCTAAATTGTGGAGACAGTTCAATAAAGACCACAGTTGGTTTGCGCAAGATGCCCGCAATATCAGACTTGGGCTAGCAAGTGATGGGTTCAATCCGTATAATAATTTGGCTAAACCCTATAGCATTTGGCCAGTGATCCTTGTGCCATACAACTTGCCCCCATGGTTAAGCATGAAAGATCCATATTTAATGCTATCATTGCTCATCCCAGGACCTAAAGCACCGGGCAATGATATCGATGTTTATTTACAGCCTTTGGTCAATGAGCTAAAACAATTATGGGAGGAAGGTGTCGAAACCTATGATGCATCAACATCTGGATGGTTTCGTTTACATGCTGCGCTTTTGTGGACCATTAACGATTTCCCTGCATATGCCAATCTTTCAGGGTGGAGTACAAAGAGGAAGTTAGCTTGCCCAGTATGCAACGAGAATATAGATTCTACATGGCTTAAACATGGCAAAAAACACTGTTACATGGGTCATCGCTGCTTCTTGCCATTAGGCCACACTTGGAGAAAGAAAAAAGCTTCATTTAATGGAAATGCGGATCATCGGTTGCCTCCACCAAAACTCACAGGGGGTGATGTACTCCAGCAACTAGTTCAAGTTGGGCATGTAGAATTTGGCAAAGGGTCAAGGAAAAGGAAACGCACCCCAGAAGATTTGAACTGGACTAAACACAGTATACTATTCCAACTACCTTACTGGTCGACATTGCCTTTACGACATAATCTTGATGTCATGCACATCGAAAAAAACATCTGCGAGAGTGTCTTAGGGACGTTGATGGATATTGAAGGAAAAACCAAAGACACTGTTAACGCACGCAAGGACTTGATGGAGCTTGGTTTAAGGAAGGATTTACATCTGCAAGCTACACCTAGTGGATTCTCTATGTCGCTTGGGTTGTACACGCTTGACAAACACCAGAGGAAACTTTTTTGTGAATGGCTTGCAGCTGTTAAATTTCCTGATGGATTTGCCTCAAACATTTCAAGATGTGTTTCAGTTGCTGATGGCAAAATATCAGGAATGAAAAGCCATGATTGTCACGTGTTCATGCAGAGACTACTCCCAGTTGCAATTGGTGGGTTTTTCCGACCAGATATACGGCTTGCATTGACTGAGCTTAGCTCCTTCTTTAAGGCTTTGTGCGCACGGACTTTGACTTTGGAAGTACTCCAGCAACTACAGTCAGACATTGCAATCATCCTCTGCAAGTTCGAGATGATTTTTCCACCTGCCTTCTTTGATATCATGGTACATCTTGCCATTCATTTACCCCGTGAGGCTTTCCTTACCGGGCCAGTTCAATATAGATGGATGTACCCATTTGAAAGATATCTGGGAAAATTCAAGCGATATGTTAGGAACAAAGCTCGTCCCGAAGGCTCAATTGCTGAAGCCTATATTCATGTTGAATGCTTGACTTTTTGTTCTTTGTATATCCATGATATCGAGACTGCACATCATCGGGCGGAACGAAATAAAGATATAGAAAGCAACACAGATTCTGGGAGCTTCTCTGTTTTCTCTCAGAAGATACGTCCCTGTGGCTCCTCTACCCCCATCCGGTTAGAGCAAAATTTAATCGCAAAGGCAAAGTGGTAAGTGCTTAATAATTGTGCAGAGATCAGTCAGTACATAAAGTAAGTATTTGGCTATTACCTTATGAGCAAGCCTTTGTTCTGAAATGTACTCTTATATCTACACAGTGTAATGCCATTATTTCAGTAACACTGATTTTTTAAATTGTAGTGAGCACTATACGCTGATGAAAGAAACTTGTCCAGAAAGTATAGATTTTAGCCATCAAAGCGAGTTCCCTCGATGGTTTCATAGACGAGTATGTTCCCTCTATTTTCATAGGCAAGATGTCTGCTTACATGTGTTTTTGGTTCTTACTTTAGTAATTCCAACCCCTGCACCTTAATGTGAACAGATCCAAGACTTGCGCTCAACAAATCCTAGGGACGTCTCCGATGACTTATATTCACTTGCTTGTGGACCAGACCCATGGGTTGCTTCATTCTCAGCATGCATCATGAATGGGACCAGATTTCACACCATTGATCGTTGTCAACATCGTCGAACCCAAAATTGTGGGGTGGTTGTTAAAGGGGAACACCGATCAAAAGATATCGATTTCTACGGAGTGTTAATTGACATCTTGCAATTACGATACATGGGTTGGCGCCATGTGTATTTGTTCAAATGTGACTGGTTTGATGTAGGTGATGCAAATAGAGGGATACATGTTGGGGATCATATGACTAGTGTCAACACTTCTCGAAAATGGTATAAGGATGATCCATTCATTCTTGCCTATCAGGCGGCCCAAGTGTTTTACCTTGTAGACAATAGCAAATGTGGCAATTGGGCCGTGGTGCAAAGGGTGGCTAGTAGAAACATGTACGATATTCCAGTTATATCTATGGAGCAGGTCGATGAGGATGATGAGCGTGATCTGAATTTTGTTGCATTTCAAGAGAACGACCCATCGTACGTGGTGGTAGGACCTAGTGATGCAGATATTGGCATTAGTTCTCCCTTGCATAGGACTGATGTAGAACCAATTGATGTTGTTATGGACACTGGTTTCCATGCCACTACATCCGACAGCGATGATGAAGACTTC
The DNA here is from genome assembly GCA_036898215.1 of Platycarya strobilacea. NCBI lineage: Eukaryota > Viridiplantae > Streptophyta > Magnoliopsida > Fagales > Juglandaceae > Platycarya > Platycarya strobilacea. Next base: position 2,579,816 of record CM072557.1, on the reverse strand, counting down.
AATGATGACGAACAAGATGATAACGATGATGGAGTTTGTGGAAGTAATGAAGAGTCTTTGACAGATAGTTGTACTTCATCTAGCAATGGTAAGTTCTTGTGGTCCTAATGCTAGTTTCCCGTGTCCCTATCTACAAGTAGAAACATACAACTATCTGTCATTTGTTGTATGAAAATGTTAATTTAGATTTCACAATGTCTTAATTAACCATATTTTCTCATATCTGTCTCCAGGTGACTAAGTCTGATGAATTGTGTATCTGTACATAAGGTTCAGCGTATGAAGTTCAAACGTAGGCGTCTTGGTTTGGAAGGTAAAAGCATGCTTGTCTTAACATGCTTCATAGCCATGTACACAGATTTTAATCATTTTTCATGGGACATCTCTAATAAAACTTTGTCATGTTAAGAATATTCATTCAAGGACTAGCTTGGTGGCCTGCCAGTTCCTGCATGTATTTTATTTTCCTATGTTTTAAACACAGTAGATTAAAACATAGGAAAATGTTGATGTCTAGATGAAATAGAGGGACCTTGTAATTTCCATCTGACCAAATTCTAAGCAATTGAACCCACCAATAAAGTGAGGGAGACTATATAAAGTTTACAAGATAATTAGGTTTATCTTTTACAGTGGAATTAGAGGGTTGGAATCTTTCAAGTACAAACCGTTTCATCCAAGAACTTCATCATTAATGTTGCTAGTTTAGAATTAGCACAGTGCTTGGCAACATTCTAATACCTGTTATTCTTATTTTTATTTACTTAGGCTTGTGCATATGGTTGGTTTGAATGTATTGTATCTGGCTAATATTTTCAAACCCTGAATCTTATGATGTGCATATTATATTTCTTTCTTTCTTTGTTTGCTACTGTCTTTTATTTCGTTGTGCTGCATTCTTTCCTGCATTTTCATGGTACCTTTATATGCTGTTTCAAAAATTATAGCACCGAAGTTACACCCTTGCAAAATGCTGGAATAGTTGATATGCTGGAATAATTTATCTGCTGGAATAGTTGATATGCTCTCGTGTTCCATTTCTCTACAGCTTTTCGACCTTGCTACTTCATGTAGGATTGTGCTATGCTGTCGTGTTACACCCTTACAAAATGCTGGAATAGTTGATATGATAAAGACTCGCACTTATGATATGACACTGGCTATTGGTACGTGGTTAGTTTTCAATGACAATAATTTATCTTCCATTGGTTTTCAATTGAGTAATTAATCGAAATTGCATGCTCTCATCAACAAGTTCTTGTGGTTGCTATGTATTGGATGTAAAGTCAATTGATTTTGGATCTCTATCCCCCCTCCCTAGACATAACATTGAATGCAAAATAAAGAAATAAAATATCCAGTTAATATGAGACCAACAGCCAAGTTATCTGGCAAAGTTAGGTAAAACCATCTTTCCATTCCCCACTATAATTTAGAACAAAATCACCTTTTAAAAAAAATGATTGCATGCATTTCAATGAGGGCTTTGGTTCCTTTGCTACTGAAAGCCTTTGATTATAATAAAGGATAGATCTAGATTTCTGTGACTTCATACTTTGGAAAGCATGGAACATAGAAAAGCATTTCCGTAGATTTTAAAAACCATAGCAACTTATTTATCACTTTGTTGTTGAACAAAAATCAAAGATAAAAGCTGGTTGTTAAGGAAGGGTTTTGTAAATATTCAGAATTGGATGATATGGGGATTCATCTATTGTTGCCCAATTTGGAACTGAAGGAAAGGTTTATTAATCTGAAATAGCTAATTCAGTCATCCAATTGTATGATAGTTATACTCTTAAGGTTCCATGTTATATAATGTTGGTGATTGTAGGGGTAGACATGCTATTTTGCCAAATGATTATATTCCGCTTCTCTTGAAATTAATATGATTTTCTTTTGCATTTGTAGGTATATACTGAGTATAGCTTGTGAAAACAACTTCTGCATGTACAAATTCAGGCATGAATTGTATTCGGTTATTCCCTCTATTTTCCAGTTAGTTGTTGGCATCCCAAATGAATCCAGTTTGTAGCATGCAGAGACGGGAGTCAATTTGTAGCATGCAGTTTCGTCCAATGTGGCTCCTTAAGGGATCAGACCTTGGTTGATTTTGGAGGGCTTCCAGAGACGCGGTGTTCCATCAAATGTAATTGTCAAAAAACTGGGTTGGCACAATTTAACGTTAACTTTTCTGATCGGGCGATGAATTCATAGCTTTAGGATTGTAAAATCCCAAATGAACCATTTGATCATTGGGGCTTATGGTTGTAAAATCCCAACTGAACCAATTGATTAAATAATCTCAATTGTAAAATCCCAATTGATGTCTGTACATTTAATCATTCTGTCATACATAGCCCGATCGGGAATACATTTAATCATTCTGTACATTTAATCCCAATAATCATTCGCCAATACCTTGTTCTATAAACATTCTTAGTCGAAATCAAATACTTGGGTTAAAAAAAAAAACAACTTAGTAGTCAAACCTGCTGATTCTCTATCGCTTAAACAATTCGAATTAATAGAAAATATCATAATATTCCATTCAGGAGGCACATTAGCTTTTATTTACCATAAAAAATTATAAGCGTTGTTGTAATAAATAGGCTGATAGGCTGATCGGCAATTAATAAATGGCCATTTTCAACGCATATTACAAGTGTCCATGTAAATTGGTGGGTCCTAAGCACACAGTGGGATACACGTGCATGTACAAATCTGTGCTTAGTCATTGTTACATGCAAAATGACTACCCACTAGCTAATATTAAGTAAATCATTTATGCATATACAACCATGACTTTCTGTACTTTGGCCATGCTGCTAGGTACACAACTTCTGAGAGATTTTACCCCTCATTACACGGAAGTAGGTAGGTAGGCAGGCATCATCACCAGCATGCTGCAAAAGAAATCCAGCCTGTACTTGCAATGGGATGCAATCAAAATAGGCGGGAAAAATGATTATACAGCTATCTATCTCAAATAGAAGCGTTTAACATCCTCAAATTTTTTGATTGGTTCAATCTTTTAGACATTGGCTTTCTTGCAACACAAAGGTTCTGCTCATCCATCATCTAGTTGTTCCACCAAGCCATTTAAGAACACAAGTTCAAGTTGAGTACTTGGGTTATAATAGATATTTTCGTAGAAATCCCGCAGGAAAGACAGTTTATAGGAATTTAAATATATTTGTAGCTCATTTGTTAAAACTGTGATAGGGATACTTGGGGTGATTGTATAACATTTTAGGAAAATCCTTTGCAATTAAGTTACTTCTAAGCTTGCTGGAATAATAAAATTGCCAGAAGATCATCTCCATAGAATTTGGCCATGGTAATCTGATCATGGAGTACTCCATGTCAATGGAAATTGGATTCAAGATGTTTATCATAAACAGTACTTGTCTGACCTTGAAGCTTTGTGGGCTTTAGGCATACTCAAGTATTGGTCACTAACAATTTCTATGGTGCTCTGTTAACTCAGTGAATTATAGCTACAACTAATATAATCTTCATGGTACAACGCTTTTATATAGTGTTTTAGGCTGCCCATTTGAGATGAAAATTTATGATAGTTGTTTGATTAATTTTGTTTGTCTCACAGTTTTGGCAAGTACTAAAGTAAGAAGCAACTATAATTATTTGATTGCCTAACCATGATCAATGAATTTCTGAACTGGTTTTATGCCATTACATGCAGGTCACTACAGAATTAAGCTTGGATGTGTTACCAAGACCCCAAATGACTAATAGACTGCTGGCACACAAGGAAATAGCAAGTATGGATATATAGTTTTGTGGAATAGTGTTAAATCTAAGTCATGAACGAAGTTGAATGACCATGTGTACACATGGGCACTCAACTTTGTAATATGAACATGCAATTTTTGAGATGCTGCTTTAAAGCAAGAATGTATTAGAACATGTTATTTTGCTCCCTGTGCCTAGTTCACAAACTTTATATATAATATGCCCTGCATATATATAGTATTATATATATTTAATTTTTTCTCTATGCCTGGTTTTAAAACCAGATGCATTCTGGGTTATCCTCCATCAACGAAATTGTTCTATGTGCCAAGGTCAATGATTTAAACAAATCATGAAAGAAATAACAGACTAAATTTAAAATTAGATAAGATATAATCAGGGGTCAATATTATATAATGTATGACTGCAATCATGTATTAATTCACATTAAATCATATGATTAATTAATATGGTTAAAATGCTGATTGAACAACAAATTAGGGTTCAGGTTTCAATTTGGGGAAAAATCGCATTATCGAAAATTTTGAGGAAAAATTATGGAAAAAAAAAACCATTTTACCTAAATCAAACAAAATGCGAATTCCACCACGATTTTCTACACCGACATTAGGATACGCGATGATGTGAGAATAGTCCATGGCCATGCCCGCGAGCTTACCAGTACGCGACGAGCACAAACCTGCAGCAAGATATCGTTGGGCCCAGTTAGAGAGAATAGCTAGGAGTTGGCACAACGCCGAAAAAACTAATTCCCACAAAAATATTACCAGAAAATCTCGCCGGCGAGACAGGAAGTGCCGCGAAGGAAGCTAACAGCAGCTTGAAACTCGCCGATGTTGAACTCGAGTGTCGACGGCTCAACGTTCGCAGACTCTGATCCCCCTTCATTATCGGCACTGAGATCGACTTCACACGCAAACATTTGAGGCGGTTAGCCATAGGGCTTTAACGGTGTCAAATTCGCAGAGTAAAAGCTCAAAACACCGGCTGGAAGATTGCGGGGAAAAATAAGATATAAGTCACCCGCAAAACGCGGCGTTTCGTCTGCGTGCTAATAAACGCAGCTTCAGGCTTTTTACCGCAGTTTTCCCTATTTTTGTGGCAAACAAACCTCGCGGCAATAAACCATTAATGTTGTAGTGCCACACTAAAACTTCATCCCGCCAAAAGAATCTTGTGGCTCTGATATCACTATGTTGGGAATCTAGGCCTCCCGAATTTTCTCCATCAAGATCTACTTTTGACAGAATTCCAAGAAAAATAGAGAAATAATAACAACATAAGAATTTACGTGGAAAACTCCCAAAACAAAAAAAAAAAACCACCAAATCCAGAAAAGAAAATCCACTATGTGAAAAATTGTTACAATCACACAATTTTTCTCTTCACTCAACGATACCCACAAAAATTTTCTCACTAGTAAAATTATAACTTTCACTTATTTTCCTTTTTACATATAAAAAAAAGACAACAGGTAAATTTTTCTGAAGTAAAAAATTACTAGATAAGTTTCTGACTGGTATACATAAATTAGAGAGGTTTAGCTTCCTTATATAAGCTTTGGTCTTGCCCATTCACCCATATCTTTTTCACGTGGAATTCCAAAAGAGCAAAGTTAACACTCGACTCTCGAGGCCCACAATCGCAATGCTAGTGTTGAATATAAAAAACAACCAATATTCAATGTGCAATTGCAGCTATTCGGCTTTGCTCAAATTCTCGAAAGTCATGTTTTTTTTTTAGTCTATACATATAAAAATAATTAGTCAAAGACTTAGTACTTCCTTTGTATCTGCAGGTAGCTTCTTTATGCAGCATTTAAAACTACACTACATTGGCTCAAAGTGGGTTTTGTTGCTTGATGTGTTTGTTACATTCATTGCCCAGAGAGAAGGAAATTAATCAAATTTTGGTAACTTTTCTATGTCTATGGCATAGACATAGACCCAATTCAGCAACTTTGAAATGCTTGACTATTTGCAACCATCATGAGAGGGAAAGAGCATGCCGAGCAAGTGACTTTGAAATGCGTGCTGTTTACATCAGCTAATTGCTCTTTGCATCAAGAAAATACAAAGTTTGATTTTTTCTTTTTTGCTTTTTTGTTTGTTACTAGCCAAAGCAGATGAATTAATGGAAATCTAATCCATATATGTCACAAATGTTTCTCTGTTTTTCTGCATTAATAACGAACAAGTTCGAAGACGGGATTTGGAGTCTGGACAACACTTTGGACACTCGCAAGACTGAGGATTGCAGTTTTGTCTTTGTTGCCTCGCTGCAATCTGGTTACAGTCAAGTTATAGAAGTCAATATTTTGTTGTGGTTTTAGTTTGTGTGTAAGCTTGTGTGTAAATTTTTTCTTCTTTCCCCATCCTCACTCTCTCTCTTCCCTCCCCTTGCTGGGCCTTACATGTTCTCGTTAATGGAAATGTTTCAGCCCTACTGGACAACAATTTGCATCCTGTAAGGATGCTGCTTTATATTTGATGTCCATTTTCGGCACTGGTGATGCTCAACGGTCCGGTAGTCAGAAGGGAGAAAACATTCAGCACGCCTACAGATTGACTTCTGAAAATGTAAGTAAATCTTTGTGCGGCTGTTTGGTATGCTTTGATGTTGTTGAATAAGGTTTTAAGGGACGTGCTGCAGCTTACAGGCTTCGCCCAAAATGACGAAGACCGAAGGCAAGAAGTCATTTCTAGCTCAGCTCTGCCCAGAATTCCGATGTCTAGAGAGCAGGCGAAGGAAGAATCCTTAGTGGGAATGGAAAATCTTGGAGATGTCCAAAAACGTGATATATTTAAATGTCAAAAGTTTGAAATTGATCAGAATTCTATTCTAGAGACTTCTGCTGTTAGACCTAATGATCAATCCAATGGTGGTGCCACTTCTGATCAACCAAAATTCTTTTCTACTCATGAGATTTCTGCTGCTAATTCTGATCATGAAATGAATCTTGGTTCTGCAGTTAGTGGAGAGGAGATGGACTTCATGACTTATTTAACTCCGGATCAAAATCCGGATCAGCAAGATTGTGAGCGTGGCATCCCTGTAGAAAATATGGAGAAGATTGACGTTTGTAATGAAGTACAAGCAGATTCGGAAAAGGATTCTTGTTTGGATACCCCAATTCTCTTACCTACTAAAGAGCAAAGTGGTAATAACTCTGAAACGATTTGTGAAAAAGATGGGCTGGAAAATGATGAATCTGGGGTTGAGCAGGATGGAGTTCCTGAAGGCCATTTACTCGCTCAATTTAGCAATCAGAATGTTTCTGTTCCCAGGAGTAATCTAAATCTCCTTTGCAATAGCACTTTGGATCATCCAAAGCTTTGTGAAGTTAATAATGATATAAATAATGAGCCAAAATTTGGCTTTGGTGGCGGCAACAATGGGCTAGGCAATATTCTTGTGACAGAAACTGTGCAGAAAACTTCTGAAGAAAATACACTCCAGTGTGGTGTCTCCGACTCCTTAATGATCCCAGAGCAACCTTTGCAATATTGTCCTGCATTCAATGCTGCCTCTGATAAGGTATTGGGTCGTTGTTATCGGATTATTGTACTATCTGAAATTATAATTGATTAAAAACCTTGAGTGTTCCAAAAAATAAGATGATACGGTGTGTAAGGTTTTCAAGCCACTTTACTTTTCACCTGCCCAGAGTTTGTGACAAAGAGGCTTGGTTGATCCTATCCTATTTGTTGGATTTTGTTCCTTAGTCCCACATGGAAAGGAAGTGAGAGTGGAGCAAGGCCATAGGCTTATTTAAGAGGGTTTAGCCTCCTTAGTTTAACACACCAGTTAGAAACTTATTTAGTAACTTTTGATTTTAATAAAATTCTTCTGTTATCATTTTTGTATGTAAAAGAAAGAGAGGTAAAAGTTAGATTTTTACTAGTGAGAGGAGTTTTTATGGGTGTCGTTGGGGTGAGAAAAAAAATTGTGTGATTGTAACAATTTTCACATAGTATATTTTCTTCTCTGAATCTAGTGGTTTTTCTCCTGTTCTGGAGTTTTCTACGTAAATTCTTGTGTTGTGTTTATTTCTTAATTTTTTTTTGGTATTCTGTCAAAAGTAAATCCTGGTGGGGGGAAATGAAAAGTCTAGATTCCCAACAAGTGATATCAGAGCTACTAGGTTCTTTTTGTAGGATGGAGCATTGGTGTGGTAGTGTGGATACGTATGGTCTAAGAAAATTCTGTCTAGGAGATTGGAAATTTTAAGTGTGTCCGTTGTGACCCTCCAATCTTTCCTAGGAACCTTGAAGTTCTGCCTATGAAATATCTGTCTTTCCTGGGAACTTACTTAGTCGGTATTATTCATTTCTACGGTAAAATTCATCGAAACTATGTCAGGAGGTAGAGTTTCAAATCCTATTAGATTTGAGGTAGAGAAATTTGATAGGAGAATCAATTTTGACTTGTGGCAAGTGCAAGTGAGGGATATTTTGATTTCATCAAGATTACACAAGGCGCAGATCAACCCATGAAATTAGCAATTTGCTGAAGGTGTGGATAACATGAGCACATCAAGAAAAGTTGTCAACAAGAGGTGGAGCCGGTTCGGCTAGTGGCTCCAAGTCAGTAAATGGAGATACTGGTATTGATGCTAACGTTGTGTCTCTCTCCATGAAAAAGAGTATATCCTCATGGCATGTCTCTAATTCCAAAGTTTCCATGATAGAGGATGTGTTAATGTTAGTGATTCCACAAGTTTGCACACGGGCATTGATGAAGGGTGTGTGGTGAAAATTCATGTCGATGGCTTATAAACTTCTAGGAAAGTCAAACGTGGAAGTTGCACAATAATTTTTTAACAAAATTATTTTTGACATGGGGCGAAGTGAAATGCTTGGAATTGATTTATTCTGAGTGAGTATGCTTTTATGGTAGAACATGATAGCGAAACCTATAAATCTTCATTGCGGTGGAGCGTCATTGTGGGACCAGTCAAAGTCCCAAGGTGGAGATTGTTGGGTTTTGCTCCTTAATCCCACATGGAAAGGAAGTGGGAGTGGAGTAAGGTCATAGGCCTATTTAAGGAGGCTTAACCTCCTTAGTTTAACACACCAGTAAAACATTTATCTAGTAACTTTTAATTTTAGTAAAATTTTTCTGTTGTCCTTTTTGTATGTAAAAAGAAGAGATGTGAAAGTTAGATTTTTACTAGTGAGAGAAGTTTTTATGGGTGTCGTTGGGGTGAGAAGAAAAATTGTGTACATTTTCTTCTCTGAGTCTGGTGATTCTTTTCTTGTTCTGAAGTTTTCTACGTAAATTCTTATATTGTATTTATTTCTTAATTTTTTTTGATATTTTATCAAAAATAGATCGTGATGGAGAGAATTGAAAAGTCCAGATTCCCAACACTATCTAGCCAAACTGAGCATTGTTTTTTTTTTTTTTTAAATCTTAATTACAGGGAAAAGGGCATCCACCCTGTGTGGACCTAAGGCACAACAGTATAAACTGGTTTGCGGAGCTGGGATTGGATGAAATAAAACTTCCTGAAGTGCAAGAATCTCTTTCCATGCAGGAGGGACACACGCAATATTGTCCCACATTCATTGCTGCCTCTGACAAGGTATTGGGATGTTATCTAAATATTTGTACTATCTGGACTTATAATTGATTAAAAACCTTGGGAGTGTTCCAACAAATAAGATGATACAGTGTGTAAGGTTTTCAAGGCACTTTACTTTTCACCTGCCCAAAGTTTGTGACAAAGATGTTTGGTTGATCCTGTTCTAACCGGCCAAAGTAAGCATTGTTTCTTTTTTAAATCTTAATTACAGGGAGAAGAGCATCTACCCGGTGTCGACCAAAGGCACAACAATGAAACTGGGTTTGAGGAGCTGGGCTTGGATGAAATAGAACCTCTTAAGTATAATACTGGGACCGTGCAAGAATCTCTTTCCATGCAGGAGGTAACCATGGATTTGGCATATAATGCAGAGATGGAAGGGGCATATGGTTCCTCCGTCCAGTTCTTGTCGGAAGAAGTCATGTTAAATATGGCTGACAGACAGCAGGTTACAACCCTCTGTTTATCGTGCTGGGTGGTGTTCCACCATGAGGCTGTTGATGCTGAAATACAACCAGATTCTGGTTTTCTGTGTGCAACCTGCAAGCAAAAAGCCTAGGGCACTACAGGAAAACACACTATTTGCGGCTGCTGATACTAATTCGCAGCGATTTTCATTAGCCGTGTATTCATCGGTATTGGATAGCACTTACGAAATAACACAGCACAGCGAATGAAGAGATAAAAATTTTATTTCCAGCAAAAATAATCGCCACAGGATTTAAATTTTTCGCTGCAAATAAGCACTGTTTGAATTGTAAATCGCCGGCTGCTAATTGTTGAGAATTCGCTGCAAATTGGGAACAAGCGAACATATTGCTTTCGCTGCAAAGTGCTTTATATCAGAGTATTTACTTTCGCCGGAGAGATCTAATAATTTTTTTTATTTTTTGTAAAACCACAATCTTTTTTTTTTTTAATAAAACTTCTTGTCGCCTAACGCTCTAATTTTTACTTTTAATTGTGGGGATAATGCACATATATATAATTTACGTGTAGTTCTATTTATTCCAAATGTACATAATATTACATGATTGATATACGTGCAGTTAGGATTTTCACGCTGTTGCCTTCAGCCTACGCAACACATTTCATTTCCACGTCAATGGCTTCAATTAAAATACTTATAAAATATATTCTGCAACAAAAATTTATTAAAACTTCAAAAAAATCTAAAAACTGAAAATATTTAAATAAATAACAAATAAAAAATCATTAGTATTGCGAGAAAGCTGTTCAATATTTGTGTTGCCTGAAGAGAAAACTGAGATACTTTCTGAATCATAACAACCATGGATTTGTTCATTTTAAGGCACAAATGAGACATCCGACATATCACAGTTAAATATATTCAATCTATTCATCTTGTCCAACCTTACAGTAGTCAAATTAGACTCTCTAGAAACTCAAAAATTCACAAAATAAAAACTCCAATTCAACAGAAAAACGAGATGTCCTATAAGAAGTAGATCTATCCACTCAAAGAGAGTTCTTAATTCTAATCAATTCCAGACATGTAATCAAATCAATCATCTTGCAAAAACCCAAACCTGCGAACATACAAAGATACATTATTAATTCTAATCAACCCCAACTTGTAAATAAGAATCAACTTCCATTCCAACTTCTCAAAATGTCAACAAATCAAAAAGTATTACAGTAACATGCCCCATAATTGACTCCTTCATTAACTGCAAGATGCTTCTAAACGTCTCCATCTACTTATCTTTAAATATAGGTAATGCTTACGTAAACAATTTAATGAGATATCATTGCTTAATAAGAGTACTGTATTACCTAATTCAGATATTGCTAATTAATGCATTCATCTTCTTAACCTGATTTTTCTTTACCATATTACCCTTTATCATTTTCTAGAAATATCAATATAAATACTTACCTATCTAATTAAGCATTATATACCTCTTTTTACACATATAGATGCTTACCCAAGCAGTAAGCATTTAACTCCCTCCCTAATTCATTACCATTCGGTTTTTTAATGTGACCCATACTCTTACACAAAACTTACTCAATTATTTTAACATATTACTATTCACAAATATTCACAAATATTATTAGTATAAAATTGCTAGAATATAATAATTCTTGAAATAATTACCTGTTGCGCAATTACATCCTTCTCTTCCCTCTCTTTGCCCGTGTACTCTCAAATAAACTATAAAGACAAAGAAAAATGTCAGACATTATTTATAAAATAGATTCCAAATAGGAGGACCTTGAGACTTGGAGTATGTACCCCAAGAAATTCAAAATATGCAAAATAGGCAACCCAGCTCACTGAGTCTCTTGACGAGACGCAGTGAGGGTCGCGTAGGCAACCAATATCTCCCTTAACATACGTTCGGTTGCCTCCTGTTTCTCCCTAAACCTACGCTCGGTTGCCTCATGTTTCTCCTCAAGTGCCGTTATCTTCGCTTTCATTGTCTCCATCTCACGGTTGGAGGATTCAGCTGCATTCTTGTATTTTTCAATTGCAGCGAGATACTCTTTCTCTCGTGCCAAGTCACATTATCTTCTAGTCTCTGGTATGACCATCTCGCCCAATCCTCTTGCATAGTCTGGTCTATGACCAAGTATATCTCTAAAGAAACTTGCAACTGCTTCATCAGTTCGTTGCTCTGGTTCTAGATTATCCATCATTCCCCTCATATTATTCTACAATAGGACATAATTAGTTGATCATAGTAGTAATGAGAAGTTGCAAATATTTGTGCTAAAAAAGAAATGGCCAACTCCAAAGACTTGCAAATTAATAAAAGAAATACAACTTCTAATTATTACTCACATTAGCCTCCTCGGCGGCTTCTGTCACAAAGTTAGATTGTTTTTTCGACCAGTGGGTTTTCTTGTAAAAGTCTACCATTGTTTCTCCATCAACACGCTACATGCTCAATCACATCGCAATATATAAGTCAAACGGTATGGATACAATAAAATTAATGCTTATTTGAAGACTAACAAAGCAAATACTACATTCTCTTGCAAGGCCCTCACAAAGGATTTTCGACCGGTTGTGTGATTAATTTTTTGCTTCTTTCTGTTCTCCTGATTAATCACTGCTATTTTCTGCAATAACGATGACATATTAGGATAACTACTCTGAGTAAAAAAAACATCCATCACTTAATAATGCATACCTTGAAGTGCTCGCCAAACCATCTCATACAAAGCTTAACCCAAACCATGGGGGTTACCAAACTACACTCGGTCGCCAATGCTTTGTCATTGCTTTCAAATGAGTTATAAATTTTATGCAATTGGTGGTGAAATACATTGAAACGCTTCCGAAGCTGCTTCGTCACTGCCAATTGATGGTTCTCCAATTCCCATTTTAATTCAAAATCACACTACATTTATAATAAAATGTTAAATCAACCAACTGTTCTCTTACGATGAATTTAAAACCATCACCACCAAAGTATAAAAGTCTTACCCGAACCCGATCGATTAACTCATCCTTATGTGCTTGGGGTACATCACTCCATCGTGGGTAACTCATGTCGCAATGTTGTTTAACTATCCAACTTATATGGATAGTAAACATTCTTGTATTCTCACAACATAATGTTGTTTCTCCAGGATTTATCTTTAAAGGCACATTTCCATGCTTACGCAATTTATCGAACTCAGTCATTTTAGTGGGCCCACGTCCCCGCCTAGATGTCTCAGCCTAGGTTACTTGAGTGTCTGCCGGGATATCCTCACCTGTATGATATAATAATAAAAATCTCTAGTCAATGACCTAATTAGTTTAGGTGATATTTATATACCATTGGTGAACACAATCTTTATAAGGAACACCCTTCAAATGTCTACTATCCTAGTTTGTACACTATCAACGCTCTAACATCATCATCAAACTCAATATTTACAGAAGACAATTGATTGACCAACCAGAAGACAATTGGTGAACACAATCTTTATAAGCTAATTTTCCCTTTGTTGACCAACCAGAAAGATTTTCGCATGCAGGAAAGCCATTGATTGTCCACAATAAGACAGCATGCAGCACGAACATTTCTTTAATAGAAGCATCATATGTAGGTATCCCATGTTCCCACAATTCAAGCAACTCATCAATCAACGGTTGCAAATAAACATCAATATCATTTCCTGGTCATTTTGGGCCAGGGATGATAAGTGATGTCATGAAGAACTAGTCATTTATACATAACTACGGTGGCAAGTTATATAGGACAAGAATAACTGGCCAAATACTATACGTTTTAGCCAGATTGTTGAAGGATTGAAGCTGTCGCTTGACAGATCGAGCCTAACATTGCGGGCATCCCTTGCAAACTAACTATGAGATTGATCAAATGTCTTCCAGGACTTAGAGTCAGCAGGATGTCTCATAAGATAACTCTCATCGGTAACTCGCTGCTCCTTATGCCATCTCATATCACCTGCTATCTTTTTTGATATAAATAGACGCTGCAATCTTGACTTCAAAGGAAAATGTCGAAGCACATTTTAAGAGATCAACTGTGATCCATGTGTATTTGGCATTCACCGTGAAACCTTACATATAGGATACTCATTAAGATTGGCATTCTCCTTCCTGAATAAGATACAATCATTACAACATGCATGAATTTTGTGGTACTTGAATCTCAAATCTCGCTCCAATGATCGTGCCTCCTTATATGATTGTGGCAATGCAGCATTAGGAAAGGCAGACTACATAAGGCTTAGGAGCATGTCTAAAAACTTTATTGACCAACCGCCGAGTGTTTTGATACGTAACAACTTCACAACGAATGAAAGTTTTGAGAATTTTGTGCATCCTTCAAACAAAGGACGTCGGGCATCCTCTAGTAGTTGGTCAAAAGTGGAGTTTCGGGATGGTTGTGGCATTGATGGCTGGGTGGGCGATGTAGTATTATCTTCGGGCACATCTCCAAATGTACCTGCTCGTATGTCATCTAACATATGGTCCATGTCATCAATGAACTCATCTTCAACTTTAACCCCAGGATCGTCATCTAGATCGTCGTCAATGATGGGGAGTGTTTCCTCCTCTCCATGAAATATCCACTGGGTGTAGTTTGGATTTATTCCCTTTATGAATAAGTGAAACTCCACCTCAAATATTGACAAATGGAGATTATTTAAGCATCTACGATAAGGACACCGAATGCGATCACTTTCCATAGAATGGTTTCGTGCCATTGTGAGGAAATTCTTAACACCTTCAGCGTATGCAGGTGACCTAAGTCTGTCACCCAAATTCATCTAACTTTTGTCCATCTAAAAAGAAGAATATGTAGAGATAAGTAATATCACTTCAACCGGTGAAAATGTATTTTATAATAATATTGTGATTTTTGTATTTTTTTTTTTTAAAACTTAAAAGTATAGAGAGTTGGCGGGACCTAGTACATTTGGATAAATGCTTACAGATAAAGAAACTGTGTTTCAGTCTCAGAAGTTGGTCTCCTGCACAAATTAATTAAAGACAAGTTTATGATGGGTTTGTAGGGTTTCCTGCTTGTAGGGATAGTGTGTACTGTAAGCGATTCTTCATTCTTGGGGTGTTTGAGAGAAAACAAAAAGGGAAGACATAAATTGAATATCACTTTCTGAGCCTTAGAAGTTGGGGAGAGAAGTTTGCTGAATAGAGCCAGGCTAGAATAAATTATGTTACCCTGCTAGAATATATATATCCAGACAATAAATTATGTTACTCTGCTAGAAAATATGAGTCTAGTCTATATTTCTGATGATTTAGTTCACATTACAGTACAGATTCATTTTCCAACTCAGGTTCATCGTTCACCAAAGCCCCCTACCAACATAGATGATACAAAATCTAGAATAAATAAATTTCACTTTCCCACTGTTTTTTCAACAATTGAAAACAGTCCAACTTCAGAGAACCATAACCAAGAAGAGTATCAGGAAACAAATAAGCCTCCCTCTAACCAAAAATGGACAAGTTGAAAAGAAAAAAAATAGTGAAGGTAACAATTAACGCATTAAAGCTTGACCCATAAAGAGGAAACAAATTAAATAAATGAAGGAGAAAAACAAATTGTTACCTCCATCATATTCCATACGAAACATAGATATACCACCCATTTGTCAACACTTAACAATATTGGATAATCACCAAAATAATTCCCAGCAATAAATTAATGTGTCGCATAGGCTTAGAAATTGTGGCTGCTCTTTACAATGTGTGCGATAGAAATTAACCACCGACTATCTCTAAAGAGTAATAATAAAATGTTAATGAGAAGAAACAAACAAGAATGCTGCACTACTTATAGATACTGCCACCAGTTGCCTACACATATTCAGGGTAAACCCTACCCATATGGCTTATTTAAAATGGATAAAATAGACAAATGACAGTTAAAACATTAAAATCTTCTGCTAAATAAGCTAAAATATTCAGGCTGAGATCCAAAATGATCTCAAGAGTCCAAGAAGAGCACAAGTAAATATTCTTCTGTCTTTCGCAAGTGTTGAAGCTAAATATATTATTATATTAGAAAAAATCTTAGGAAAAGTTAACATTTTTCTATTAAAAGACATCCTCTGTTTCCATTCAAGGATAGCCCCTGCCTCTTTCTTTTTAAGCCAGAAAGTCTAATATTGCTCTTCCATAACTCTAAAATGAACATGTGTTAGAAGTCATGTGGCCAAGAGGAAGCATAAAAAGGCTTCTACCTATGATAATAATAATATAAAGAAGGAAAAAAAAAAAACTAAACAAGCATGACATGATAACCTTGTTCAAAGCATCGGGACGATGAAGTGAGTAAAATGAAGGAAGACAACATCACAAAATAAGGTGACTTTGCAATATTATAGTCCGTTTTCATTTGTCTGTGATGAGGGTTGAGGTCCGAAAGTCTTCATCCCTTACATAAAAGAAAACGCGTTTGGTCCCAAGTTAATACCTTGAAAGTTGAAAGGATAATGCTATTTGATCCGATCCTTTTCTCAAAAGTTGACCCATTTTTTTTTTTTTTGTTTTATAAAAATTCTGCAACTGAAGCTCATGATGAGCATCACAGTTCAAAAAGAAGCCATGAATTCGATTGCTGAGAACCCTGTTTTGAGCTCAAAAATTATAAGATCAAAGCAATTGCAGAGTCCGAGGCCTGAACCTCTGGCAGTGAGCAAAAGTTCAACAAAGATAAAAAAAGCCAATTCCAAAACAACATAATTTTCTTATAGCATTACTCCTAATTAGTAACCCCGATTGTTTATAGACAAGAACAAGAAGCAATAATCCACTGTCACGAGCAGAACCCTAGCAAAATAGATCACTAAAACTTGCGACTATAATCCACTGTCACGAGCAGAAGGCATTAGGCAAGTGCAGTTACTAATTTTTGAGGGATTACTAAAACTTCCATAGAAAAATCTCTGACCAACAAAGATATATAGCCACATTTTATAGAACCCTAGCAAAATCGATTTCTATGAGTTTTATCATTCTAGATTTACGTCTTTACTTGGAAGTAGTTGATAGTTCAAAAATTTAAACACAAATGCAAAACGGGGCCAAGCAATTAATTGATTTTTACAACTAAATAAATCAGAGAATGAGGAAATGATTAAAGTTTTACTGTGTCTTCAAAAATTTAGCAAATGGCTTCAAATAATTGCAAGTGCGAGGAAGCCTTGCAGAACAAGATTTGAGCTGCAACGCCGGTGGAGGAACAACAATGTCGGTGGGGGAACAGCTACGAACAAGAATCAAAGTATAAGGATCCTGTGCTGAGTGAGATATGAGAGAATCCAAGAGTGAAATGCGAAATACGGTGGACTGGTGTGGGAATCGCCATTTTGGGTGGATTTGGGAAGAATGTGAAGTCTGGAAGTGTGTGTTAGCTAGACACAAATGTTGAAATGTTAGCTAGACGCAAATGTTGAAACAATCACAGAAATGCCGAGAAGAAGGAGATAAGACTGCGTCGGTAGAGAACCTCAAATCACAGGTTTAAAAAATCTAAGAATTGCGATTATCGCACCGAATGATTCAGAAATCAGAGAGTCTCTGTTACCATGTCAAATGGTCTGAATACCATTTCTGTAGAATTTCCTTTTACTTATATAGAATAATTGTACATAATTGTTACCATAATTGTACATAATTGTACAGCCAACCCAACAAAAATTCGAAGTAAGATATATGCAACCTGTTTCCAATGATAATATAGGAGAACATAAAGAAACAGATCTAATGATCAAATGGATAAAGTTAAGAGATACATTCTACCATTAAACAAGGGCACAAGGAGAAAAATGGTTAGCAAACACAAAAGCATTAAATGTTCTGATTTATTATTTTTTATTGGAACTAGATGAGTTGAGAACAATAACACAGCCCAAAAAATCCTATCTCCGGTCATTCACTCAAGCTAGGAATTGAGAAAGTAGGAAGCACAATTCTCTTGCCAAAGTTAGTCACCTGCTCAGCAATGTTTGTTCCTCCCACAACTATTGCAGTTTTGAGTGAGTCAAGAGATCTGCTAAAAGCTTTAACCTGTAAAAAATCATATTAAAGGATGCTCAACAGGATGGCCATTCAACAAATTGAGTCAGATTGGGTACAGTTTTGTTAAAGCAGCTATCACCTCTGTCTTATATGGTTCGGGTGTAGTACTTGGCTATGCTATTGCTATAATCTTGGTTAGATATTTTAAAAATGGATTAAGATTGTAGGAGTTGAATCCCTTGATTATATGCAAGTCCCCCCTCACCCCCTTTTCTAGCTCAGAACACCTTATTATTTTTAACAAATTCTATTGCTCATCCAAATAGAGGGAATACGAGGCAGTAACTATGATGTCACTACATGATCAAATGCCTTTCTCCATGTGTTATGAATGTGTTGGTGGGGTTGTCTGAATGTAATGCCTCAATTATCCTGCATGTCAATTACTTGAATAGTTGTTCACTGCTGTTACTATCTTGGATTTGTTATGAATATTAAAAATACTTTGCCTTCTCTTTATTCAATAAAATTTTACTTACATAAAAAAAAATATGCATCCAGATCTTATTTATTTATTGGGGAAGAGCAATATGTGAGTGTAAAAGTAAAATCTCAAAAATTTTATGCGGTATAAATGCATATCTCTTACAAACATGTTTGATTTTCCAATGGTTGAATGGTTGATAGTTGGAGATGGCAGCAAAGA
This sequence comes from Platycarya strobilacea, assembly GCA_036898215.1. Classification (NCBI taxonomy): domain Eukaryota; kingdom Viridiplantae; phylum Streptophyta; class Magnoliopsida; order Fagales; family Juglandaceae; genus Platycarya; species Platycarya strobilacea. The sequence goes on along the minus strand of CM072557.1, from coordinate 2,561,267 downwards.
TGTTAGAGTTAGAGCCTGAGGAGCGGACTAAAGAGGCTGCAGCGACAATCTTTAAGGAAGTTTTGGGTCATAGATCAGAGTATGTGAGGGGGCTCGGCGAGATGGTTATTCCCAAATCATCTAGACAAGCAACTAATGCCCGAATAGAAGAATATAGACAAGCAATTGATGCTCGAATAGACGAATTAATTGAATGTGTAAAAAGGTTTGAAAAAACTATCATGCTACTATTAGAGAAACAAGCCAAATACGAAGACTTTATGAAGAGATATGAATCAGAAAGTCAAATTCAGGGATTTGCATAGCTAGGTAACTTTCTTGTACAGTTCTTTTTGTATCTAGATTGTACTTTTTAGAACTAACAAGTCAATTCCTTTGGCTTTAAAATGAAAATTATTTATTAAGATACTTTTATTGTGCCATGGATGTTTATTATAAACTACTTTAGGAAGTGACAATTCATATTTTCTTTTCTAATCTTTTATTTTTTTTAATGTAGTGAAATTGTTTCCTCCTATGCAGAATAGAGGTTCTTGGGGATGGGCTTCAACTCTGTTTATCGATGCTTGCAGGAAATATTTCCAATAGTATTAATCTCATTCATTAAATAATTGGTATCATAATGAAAGACCAATTTAATTTCATTTTACTCTTTTTTATAATAATTTTTCGCGTTATTTGGTTGTCTTTATTTGTTCCCAATTTTAAGTCTCATGGTAATTTATTTGTTAATAATCAAAGAAAAATTATGGTATTTGAAGTTTTGATTAATCTGAATGATAAATTGTGATTTAATTTCATTGTCTATGAGTGAAAAGAAGTGTCTTGTAGTTTATTTGAGCAGCGTTTCCCCCTTGGTAGCATTGTCCATAGGGAAAAAGCCAATTTTTTTTTTTGGTTGTACAAAGTAACGTGTGTGTCTCTCTCTGTGAACAAGTAATACAAGTATATATTACTTACCACTTCACACTTTGGATGGGAATGATAGAATGTCTTCGCACCAGAAGCTCAAGCTCAAGAAATTGTTTATATTATAGCGGTAGATTATGCGCATTACGTTCATTGATACCTTATATTATGGATTGGGGACTTCCTTCGTGACTTAACTCATTGGATTGGACCATATGGCTATTGATGATCATATTTGATGAATTTTAATTTTGTAGTTTAATCCCATAGAAATATGTAACCAAAACCTTTAGACTCAAAACTTCGAAATAGAACACAACTTTAAAATAGAAGTTAATATATATATATTTAATCAATTGCCAAGATGTGTATCATATTCAGAACGCAATTAATCTAGGCTCATATCAATTTTGTTAGTTTGCAGGCAGTTAAAAATATGTCATACGACCCTTTGGTGTGCTATTAGCTGCATCCACGGTTGAGTTTCTTGTGCTTACAATATTTGCTGGTGCTTTACATTTAAAACCGTCAGCATTTATAAATATCTTCATTCTAAATATGATATTATAAATTAAAATAATGCATTTGAAGTTTTATTAGTACATTATTTTCTTATAAAACTGGTCCATCAATTTCCTTACATGTTTATAATTGTAATAATTTGGGGGGGGGGGGAGCCGCCCACATGGGGCAGACCTCCTGCCTCCCACATGACATGCATGTAACACATGGCTTAAAGCCATGTGTTACATGCATTTATGGCTGGCCTTTAAGGCCAGCCGTATGAGAATGGGGGCTATAAATAGCCCCCCAGTTTGTTTAATTGAAGAATAAAAAAAATAGAAGAAAAACTAGAAAATCTCTCTCTCTTTGTTCTCTCTTAAAACTGTTCTTAGGCTGTGGATTTATTTAGTGTCACTCTAGTTTTATACTACGTAGTGCACTAACCACTAAGAGGAAACGCCGGTGTTTTATCAATCTGGAAAAACTTGTGGAGCAATTTTTGAAGCTGAACTAGAGGTATTTTTTCCGCTGTAATTTTCTAACATTGGTATCAGAGCACATGTTAAATTGCTTCCAGTTTTTTTTTATATATACTTGATATATATATTTTTTGAGCTTAAAAAACTTGAGGAAGAAGTTTTCTGGTGAAGGGATGGCAGTTTCCGGCGACGGGCAGCGGCTTGGGGCGCTGTTCTTGGTTTCTGGAAATTGGGTACTGTTCACATAAACAGTACCCTGTTTTCTGGAAATTGGGCACTGTTCACGTGAACAGTGTCCTGGCCGAAGGTTCCCACTGCGCACCACATGGGTGGTGCGTCGCATCCCTCTTCCTCGGGAAGACGTTTTCTGGTGAAAGGACGGCAGTTTCCGGCGACGAGCAGCGGCCTGGGGCGCTGTTCTCGGTTTCTGGAAATTGGGTACTGTTCACATGAACAGTGCCCTGTTTTCTGGAAATTGGGCACTGTTCACGTGAACAGTGCCCTGGCCGAAGGTTGAAGAAGAGAGCTGAAGGTAATATGGCCGGGCTTGGGCCTTTCGGCCCATTTGTTTTTTTTTTTTTTTTTTTGGTCCAGTTTTGGGCTGGGTTTTCTATAAGGCCCAGCCCCATTTTTTTAATAATGATTAAAAAAAATATATATATATATGTTTTTAATATATGCTTAGATATATTTCCTGTTATAACATGTGATATTTTATTTAACATTTTAGATTAAATATGTGGATATTTGATGATATTCATGTTTTTTGATAAATTAAATGTGATAATATGTATGTGTTATTATTTTATCATGTATAAATGTGAGGCTTGTATGATTAGACATTCGCCTTTATTTATTCTAGTGATAAAATAGGAAATTCCCACTAAGTAGTCTTAGTTAGAGTTGTCAGTGTAGATTGATAGGCTGAAAGAATTGCAGTGACCCCAGTAAGAACTGTAAATGCACTGTATAGCGACAACACCATGGTAGCCCTAGTAAGAACTGTAAATGCACTGATGGAATAAGAAAAATGGACTGTAATGGTCTTATATGAACCATCTTTGTAGACTGGCCCAACAGGCTGCTGTGGTTGTTGTAGCTGTCTTTGTAGACTGGCCCAACAGGTTACTGCGATTTTAGTAGGATCTGTCTCTACGCGTGACTAGGACTAGGTGACTACTTTAGATAGTGGGAGTATGGTTGAGATTTATGATTAAATCTCCCATATTTTTTAAATTTGCGCGAGAATTAGGTTAGAAATTTAATAATTGGATATTGTGGCGCAAGAGATGATTCTGAAGCCTAGCGATTTTTCGATCTTGCGACATGTCTAAATTATTTTTTTTCTAGCTTGAATGGACGCGGCAGATTTCTTAGGTGTGTGTGTAATATCCCTCCTTTGCGTTTTGTAGTGAAATGGCATCCAAGAGTATTGTTGCCGATTTAAACAAAGGGGAGAAATTGGATGGGGAGAACTATGACATATGGCATCGCAAGATCCAGTATGTCTTAGATGAGCAAGAAGTCGTAGAGGCCTTGTCTCACTCCCTGACTAAACCCAAGGAAGGGGACTCAGAACAACACAAATTAGATGAATTAGCCTATTTTGAATGGGCTAAGAAAAATCGGTGCGCACGCATAATAATGTTAAGCAGCATGCACAATGATCTAATGTGTGAGTTCGAGACCTATAACACTGCCCAAAGCATGTGGGAGGCTTTGAAGTTGAAGTTTGGTGGAACTTCGGCCACCAGGTTACGTGGATTAACCATGAGGTTTGACTCCTATAAGATGCGGTCTGAACATACGATGAAGCAGCATCTTAGGGCTATGTCAACCATGATCCGCGAACTTAAAACGGCAGGAAACGACCTGACTGATGAACAACAAGTCCAGGCAGTGATAAGATCACTACCAAGTTCTTGGGAGAATATGAGCCAGAATCTGACGCATAATGAAAATATAAAAAAATTTTGATGATGTCTCGCGTCACTTAGAATTGGAGGCTGAGCGCCTAGAGGCTGCTAAGCCCAATCATTCGGCCTATGTGGCTAATTCTGGTTCACGCAAGACATCAAGACCTAAGCGTTGGAAGTCCAAGAATGGGGAAGCTGCTGGACAAGTTAAGAAAGTGTCAGGAACTTCTCAGCGCAGCAAAAGGGGCAAGCGTGGGAAGAACAAGTCAAAATTAGAGTGTTACAACTGCAGAAAGAAAGGCCACTTCGCTCGTGACTGCACTGAGCCGAAGAAGGTATACTTTAACTTCTCTCGTATTGTTTTTGTAACTAGCCATGTGATGGTTGCTCACTCCTATCCTGTGTGGACTGTTGATTCAGGAGCGACCGAGCACATAGCGCGAGATAGAGTCGGATTTGTGGAATATCGCCGGATTCCAGCTGGGAGTCGTGATATCAAGGTGGGGAATGGAGCTAGCGTGGAGGTGCTAGGACTTGGTACCTACAAGCTGGACTTGCGGGGTGACCGCACTCTTTTCCTCCACAATGTGCTATACGCTCCCGAAATCCGACGAAATTTACTTTCAGTTGTTACTCTATTAAAACTTGGTTTTCGAATTGTTTTTGAAAACAATAATGTTTCCTTTTATTTGGGCCATGTGTTTTATGGCAATGCTTTTCTTCAAGACGGTTTTATGATAATGAATTTGGATTATTCAAATATGAATGAATCTATTGCTTTTCTTTCTGCATCTGATAATTTGGATTCATATAAATGGCATGCTAGGCTTGGCCATATAGGGCAAGATAGAATGACTCGGTTAGCTAGAGAAGGCCTAATGGGCAATCTCGCTAAGGTCATCTTGCCCACATGTGAACATTGTCTAATGGGAAAAGCTAGGAGAAAACCGTTTGGAAAAGCCAATAGAGCATCTTTTCCACTGCAATTAGTCCATTCTGACATCTGTGGTCCAATGTCTATAAAGGCGAGACACGGAGGGGTTTATTTCATCACATTTATAGATGATTTTTCACGTTATGGTCATGTCTACTTAATCTCCCATAAGTCTGAAGCATTGGAGTGCTTTGGACGATATCTAAGAATGGTTGAGAATCAGTTAGACAAGAGTTTAAAAACTCTGAGAACTGACCGAGGACGAGAATATCTCTCTGAGCAATTTAAAAGGCTCTGTGATGAAAAAGGAATCAAAAGACAGTTAACGATGCCGAGTACGCCGCAACAAAATGGCGTGGCGGAAAGGAGAAATCGAACACTGCTTGAAATGGTTAGGTCAATGATGGCGCAAGCAAACCTACCAATTTCTTTTTGGGGGGATGCACTTTTGACTGCTGCCTACATTCTTAACAGAGTGCCCTCCAAATCAGTAATTTCCACCCCATATGAACTATGGACCGGCGAGAAACCCAATTTGAGTAACTTGCGGCCATGGGGTTCAACGGGTTTTGTTCATGATCTTTCTCATAAGTATGGGAAATTAGGCCCTAGAGGGAAGAAGTGTATCTTCATAAGGTACTCAGAACACTCTAAAGGGTATGTGTTAATAGGTGAACAAACTGATGGAAGTATGACTGAAATTGAGTCACGAGATGTGGACTTCATTGAAAATGAATTTCCAAGTAGAGGTGAGGTTGAAAGGAGTTTAGAACTTCATGAGATTATGGAACAAGAAGAATGTGCTCCAAGGAATTTAGTTGAGAATGAGGAAGAAATTCTTCAAGCTCCTACAAATAAGGAATTAAATCCGAGTGGGAGCACACCACTTGTCAATCAATCACAACAACCTCAGCCGCGTAGAAGCACACGTGAAAGTATTCCCCGTCGTCGTTTTGAGATTGAAGGGGAAGCTTTTATGGTAGCTCCGTATGATGATGATGAGCCTAGGACAATTCATGAGGCTCTCTCATCTTCTACTAAAGATGAGTGGATGAAAGCTCTTAATGATGAAATTGAGTCTATGAAAACTAACCAGGTCTGGGATCTGGTTGATCTACCGACAGGGCGTAAACCTATTGGGAACAAATGGGTTCTTAAGATCAAACGCAAGTCAGATGGATCAATAGATAAGTACAAAGCTCGCTTAGTGGCGAAAGGATATACCCAACAGGAGGGTATAGACTATGAAGAAACTTTTTCACCAGTCGTGAGGTTTGCTTCAATTCGTCTGATTCTAGCTATAGTAGCAAACATGGATTTGGAACTCTACCAGATGGATGTTAAGACAGCATTTCTCAATGGAGAACTAGATGAGGAGATCTATATGGATCAACCAACGGGTTTTGTGGTCAAAGGTCAAGAGCGCAAAGTGTGCAAGCTCAAACGATCTATATATGGCCTAAAACAATCATCTAGACAATGGTATCTCAGATTCCATCGAGCCATTCTCTCGAATGGGTTTACGATGATCACAGAGGATCATTGTGTCTATGTCAAAAGATCTAAGAAAAGTTTCATTATGTTGTCATTATATGTTGACGACATACTACTAGCTGGAAATGATAGAGGGTTGATAGTCGCCACAAAAGAGTGGTTATCCTTCAATTTTGAGATGAAGGATATGGGTGAGGCAGAATACATTCTGGGAGTTAAGATCTATAGAGATCGCTCTAAAAGACTTTTGTGTTTGTCCCAACAGACTTACATAAATAAAGTTCTTGAGTGTTTCCTAATGAGTGAATGTAAGCCCATTGACACCCCTATTGCAAAAAGCGAGAACTTATCTAAAGAGTTGTGTCCTAAGACTCAAAGAGAAAAGGAAAAGATGGCCCGTGTCCCTTATGCTAATGCTGTGGGAAGTCTGATGTACGCAATGATGTGTACTCGGCCTGACATATGCTATGCAGTTGGCTTAGTAAGTAGATTCCAATCTAACCCCGGACTGGCTCACTGGAAAGCAGTCAAGAGGATTATGCGATATCTGAAGGGAACTGCAGACTATGTGCTGTGCTATCAAGGTTCAGATTTGCAGCTAAGAGGTTATAGTGATGCCGACTGGGGCAGTGACCTAGATGAGCGTAAATCAACCACTGGGTATGTCTTTCTGCTCAACAATGGCGCCATTACATGGAGCAGCAAGAAACAACCCTGTATAGCTTTATCCACCATGGAGGCAGAATACATAGCTTGTTCTGCAGCAGTTCAAGAAGCTGTTTGGTTACGGAGGTTCCTCAAGCATTTAGACATTGGCACGGATACTTCAGATCCGGTGACGATATTCTGTGATAGCATGGCAGCTCTCGCATATGCTAAGGACTCAAAATATCATGGAAGAACCAAACACATAGATATCAGATATCACTACATAAGAGATATGGTAGCGCAAAAGGAAGTGATTCTGAAACATCTTTCTACGAGTCGCATGGTTGCTGATCCCTTAACAAAGCCTATTGCACGAGATGTATATGAGGCTCATGTTAGGAATCTAGGACTACGTAGATTGTAAATGTAATTTGTTTTTCAAATAACATTGAGATGTAACATTTCCTTTGGGATATTAATAAAATATGATTCAGTTCTTGTCTTTATCGTATTGTATTTTACTAATACACACACACAAGATATGTCAACAGGCTAAGATTGGCTCACTCACACGAGCAATCGCCTCTAGCGCTTAAGTAGCGAGAAGAGATGAGACATTGTGTCCCTAAGTACTTGTCCAAAGGGATAAGTTAATTAACACAAAGATATGTCGCCTTAGTGGGAGCTAAGATGAGGTCTTTTGAGAAGACTGTGAATGGATTACCCACCATCCATGTAGCCTGAGATTAGCCAGATGCGAGATTCTCTTTGACGTCTTGGAGGCGTGCAAATAGAGAAACTTGAGTTAGACGCTTGATGAGCGCCTAGACTAAGATCTGTACGGTGTTGATATAGACATATGCTCTTTAAAAAAGAGAAATCCACCGTAGCATGTGTTTCATACTACATGTGCTTATTCGACCATATGAGTAAGTGAGTAAATGGTTCCCCTCTTTCTCGCTGTGTGAGTCTCATTTTTAGGTGTCCTTTACTTTTGACTATGTCACAAGATAGAGGTTAAAACGTCTGCTACTTTGGCATGCTGTCTATGGCCATGATTGATTCGGTCTAAAGAGGTATTGCTAGGAAAGCGGTTTAACCAAAATTGAATGATATGAGTGCAAAAGGAAGATTTTTTCGATATCGTATCTTCGATAGTGTTTGCTGACGTCAAACTATGACGCTGCATATTGGTAGCGGCTAAGGTTGTGAACACATTGAAATGATTTGGAAAAGTCAAGTATTGTTCTGAGTTTATTAAACTCAAGAGGGTTTGAGAATACTTGACTTGATGCGATCGAATAAGTCTAGGACATGACCATACACTTCGGGGATGTTACTATGCTGGTCTTCTCTGGGAGAGATTTGGTGTATGTACTCCCATTTTTTTGTAGATGTGCTTGGTGGTCGCACGGCCTATTTACTTGTGTGAATAAGATTGAGAACATTAGAGAGATGCAGACCTGGGGTCATGCCCACTGTGTGCGAGTGGGAGATGTAATAATTTGGGGGGGGGGGGGGGGAGCCGCCCACATGGGGCAGACCTCCTGCCTCCCACATGACATGCATGTAACACATGGCTTAAAGCCATGTGTTACATGCATTTATGGCTGGCCTTTAAGGCCAGCCGTATGAGAATGGGGGCTATAAATAGCCCCCCAGTTTGTTTAATTGAAGAATAAAAAAAATAGAAGAAAAACTAGAAAATCTCTCTCTCTTTGTTCTCTCTTAAAACTGTTCTTAGGCTGTGGATTTATTTAGTGTCACTCTAGTTTTATACTACGTAGTGCACTAACCACTAAGAGGAAACGCCGGTGTTTTATCAATCTGGAAAAACTTGTGGAGCAATTTTTGAAGCTGAACTAGAGGTATTTTTTCCGCTGTAATTTTCTAACAATAATGATAATGGTTGTATCTTTTTTGCAGTTAACTTGATAAAGCCGGGTGCTACTGTAATTCTTTGTAACGCAAAAATTGACATGTTTAAGGAGTCTATAAGACTGTTGATAAATGGGGCCGCATTGAAGTTAATGAACCTGCTAAGTTTGCAGTTCAAGAGGATAACAATCTCTCCCTGATTGAATATGAGTTGGTGAATGTAGTTGAATAGTGATTGTGTGAAATCAGCCATGTGATACTAAAAAGACTGCTTTATAGGTAGGAAGTTTATCTAGTTTTATCAGTCAAACATAATTTTGAAGTAGCTTGAAGAACAAAATAATTGCACATTAATTTTTTTTCTTCTGAAGAAAATATGCTTATATGCATATTTGTTTCTCATTTACATGATTTGTATTGTTCGAATTCAAATATGTACGTTGATGATATTTGAATGAATTTGATGATATGTGTTGGCAAGTAAATATAAATTTCTCCTAATTTAGTATTTTTTTAATTTATTATTAAGCAAGTAACTATCATAAAAGAGATAAATATGAGGGAAAAAAAACAATCATATACAACAAAGCGGAAAAAAAAATGGGCACAAAATTTAATCGGGCAAACCATCAGTTTTCAAACAAAGTTTTTGTGACAGAAATTTTGGTTATTTTCGGCGAAAATTTTTCGCCGAAAAAAGTATATTACTGTCAATTATAAATGTAGCCGCAAACATCTTTTCTTGGCTCATTATCAGCGGCTATTCCTTGGCGACAAATTTTAGCCGTAACAAAGCAATTCCGGTGATGTTTATACTATTTGCGGTGACTTTTAGTCGGGAGAAATAGTCTTATTTTTTGTAGTGAGTGTTAGATTACGTACACTGCTTGAATGAAGGATATGCTACCTTGAAGAATTTATATATATGCAACTCGTCTAATTTGTTTTGGTTGAAGTTTCTTCAGAATCTGTTTCTGGAAAAGCATATCAGTGTTAATGTTATCGGTTCTTTTTGTGGTAGACCTACAGACACTGTTGTTGATGCAAATTTCTGTTTTTCTTATTCAATTTTGACAGCAGAATGGTGGATGAGAAAGATGCTTATATTGGCTGTGATTAAAATATTAGAAAGACATGTAATTAATACATTCAACAACATTGAACGTTGCCCATGGTCACTACGTATTACATGTATCCACTTATTGGGTAGATCATAGGTGTCTCCAAATTATTAAAAACTAGCATATAACCTTCACAATAAATTTACAATATTTAAATTTATGTTCTTAAGCTAGTTTTCTTAAGCTAGCATTGATTTCTAAATAAATTTACAATATTTAAATTTATGTTCCCTAATTCTTTTAAAATATATCAGAAAGAATTATGTACATATTAAAGTAAATATATCAAAATTGATACGTTCATATACAATACGGTGTATTTATGATTTCTTTTAGCGAAACAATACACAAGTTGTGATATGAGTGCTTTACATTCTCTGATTGTTTTAAAATATATCAGAAAGAACTATGTACATATTAAAGTAAATATATTAAAATTGATACATTCATAAACAATGCAGTGTATTTACTATTTCTTTTATCAAAACATTACACAAATTAATATGAGTGCTTTTTGGTTGAGTTTTGTACCAAGACAATCAGTTTATAACTTTATATATAAGAAGTATGAAAACTAAAAAGTACAAACGGTTTATATCATTAAAACACTGTTTTTAAAATGATTACCAACGCAAGACTTTAAGATTTTGTTTGATTTACTTGTTATCACCAACAATAGCCAAGTTGAACAGGAAGAGTCCCACGTTGGAATTGTATGACTCCACTTTTATACATGGTAATAGAAAAGAAACAACATTGTTCATTTAGTTATTCAAAATTCAAGTAATTATTTTGCTTTTGTACCCGATAACAATTGCAAATACATATATATATATATATATATATATATATATATAAACAAATCCACTAACCTGTAATGAGCAACTATATATTTTACCCTACATACTTCTCGTGCTTCTTGCCTCCTCCAACTATTCTGCATCACCTAAAAACAATCAAAGGAAGTCAAATGGGATTGGTTTGAAATAAAGGATTCCAAGAATATCAGATAGAAAAGGATATGAACAGATGAACAAAACTCCTTTCGGTTCGGTTCCTGGCATGATCGAAGAAAATAAAATTACTTCACCTCGAGTGAAAACACAAAATAACGTCAATCAATCATAACTTTTTTTTATGTTTCCAACAAATTTTCTCGGTAGCCAAGAGAATAAAGAACATCGATCGATAAATAAATAAAATCAACTGAATCCTTGTCCTCTCAAGATCTACACTGTAAAAAATCAGTGAAACTAGGTTATCAGCGTCCTCTAAACGGAAAGTTAAAAGGAAAAACAAATGTAAAGTCTATAAGAGAAAAGCTTGAAACCGGACTGGTGGAAGTTTTGGTTTTACACCTACCAGTGAAAAGTAAACAAGTATGAGATTTATTGAGATTACAATAAGAAACATGCTGTAATGAACGATCGATTGGAGGGACGGCTGTCACCCTCTGTCCCACTATTAAAATTATGTGAATGATCCTATCACTATTATTTTTAAATCTTACATAATGATTTGCATAGTAACTTGCATAGTAATTTCAAGACCTATAAATATGTACTTCAGTTATTATGAAATTTATAAGAAAATATATAAAACGAAAAAAGTTTCAGTTCTTGAGAGTTCTTGAGAAGTTTTTTTATATTTTTCTCTTACAATAGTAGTAGTTTCTTTTTTAGTTTTATAACACGTTATCAGGACGACGGTTCTACCAATTCTGAAACTAGTGGTCTTATTCCTCTGTAAGTTTTTTAATATATTATTTACAGTTTTTAATATATTTTATTGATGATTATTATTTAAAATTTGTGTAAATTTATAAATATATTTTCTGAAATACACATATTTATTATTTATATGTGTAGAAAATGGAAAACCTTACAAATTAGAATTTGTTGCTCTTGACATATCTGAAAAAAATTATTTATCCAGAATACTTAGTACTGAAATTCATCTGGATACTATGAACTTGGGAGAGACAATTAAAGAAGAAAATCAAGCGTCTTTGCAGGACCGTGCTAAATCAATGATTTTCCTTCGCCACCATCTTTATGAAGAATTAAAATCTGAGTATCTTACAATAAAAGATCTTTATATTTTGTGAAATAGTTTAAATGAGAGGTATGAACACTAAAAGACTGTCATCATCCCAAGAGCTTGTTATGAATGGTTGTACTTGAGGTTGCAAGATTATAAAATTGTTAATGAGTATAATTTCGCACTTTTTAAAATAAACTCAATACTAAAATTATTCGATAAAAAAATTACCGATGATGATATGCTAGAGAAAACTTATACTACATTTCATGCTTCAAATGTGCTCCTGCAGCAGTAGTATCGAGAGAAAAAGTTCAAGAAATCTTTTGAATTTATATCATGTCTTTTAGTAGCTGAGCAAAACAACGATCTCTTATTGAAAAATCATCAATCACGCCTTACTGGTTCAATATCATTCCCTGAAGTGAATGGTACTAGATTTATATCATTCCCATAAGTGAATGGTGCATTCTTTAGAAGAAATCGGTAGCGTGGACGTGGTAAGAGAAATTATGGATATATTGGTCCTAGAAGTGACCACAGTAAAATGGATAATAATAATAATATACCGTATCACCAGAAGTGGTACAACTCAGAAATGAGTAAAAATCCCCAGAATAATTCTTCAAAGAGAAATGAAGAGATGTGCCATAGATGTGAAATAACTGGACATTGGCCACGTACCTGTCGTACGGCCAGACACTTAGCTGATTTATATCAAGCATCTATTAAAGGAAAGAATAAAATGCTTGAAACAAATTTAGTAGAACTACCAGATGATTTATTAAATTCAGTAGATGTAAATGTTACTCATCTCGATGTCTCTGATTTCTTTAATCATCTTGAAGGTAGAATTGACCACTTAATTGAATATGGAAGTGTTCCACTCAATTAATGTATTTTCTTTCTATTATTTGTAATAAAAGTTTTGTATATTTTGTAGAATCATTGATCACATTGATGAATTTTTTATGTCTGAATTGAATGATAAAGATAAATGTCTGATTAACAGTACTACAACTCATACAATTATCAAAAATAAGAAATATTTTCAAAATCTAACACTAAGCAAAACCTATGTCCATACTATATCAGGTTCATCACATTTAATTGAGGGCTCCAAAAAGCTTATATTGTGTTGCCTAATAGCACCAATTTTGTATTGATGATACTCTATTCTCTTCACAATCCATAAGAGATTTATTGAGTTTCAAATATATACGTTGTAATGATTACCTTATTGAAACGACCAATGAAGGCAGTAAAGAGCATCTTCTTATTACTAAAACAATATTGGACCAGAAGCTCGTATTAGAAAAATTGTCTGCTCTATATTTTGGCTTGTATTATACAAATATGAGAACAATTGAATCATATGTGGTAATGCACCAGAAGTGCATTGACCCTAAAGTATTTATGACTTGGCATGATCACCTTAGATATCCGAGATCTATAATGATGAGACAAATTATTGAAAATTCGCATGGGCATCCCTTAAAGAATCAAAAGATATTTCTACCCAATGAATCTCCGTGCTCTATATGCTCTTAAAGTAAGTTAATTATCAAACCATCTCCCTCAAAAGTTATTGTTGAATCTCTATCCTTTTTACAAAAGATTCACGGAGATATATGTAAGTCTATTCATCCATCAAGTGGACCATTTATATACTTTATGGTTTTGATTGATGCATCTAGTCGATGGTCACATATTTGTCTGCTTTCCATTAGAAATGTTGTATTTGTTCGACTTATTGCTCAGATAATCAAACTATGAGCATAATTTCCTGAGTATCCAATTAAGACCATTCAATTGGATAATGCAGGTGAATTTTCATTTCAGGTTTTTGATGATTATTGCATGTTAATAGGAATAGATGTTGAACATCCTGTTACTCATACACATACTCAAAACGATTTAACTGAATCTTTGATCAAAAGGCTTCAGCTAATCGCTAGACCTTTACTTATGAAATCAAGACTTCCTGTTTCGGCTTGGGGACATGTTATACTTCATGCAGCATTATTAATTCATATTAGACTATCTGCATATCATAAATATTCTCCATTACAGCTTGCATTCGGTCAACAACCAAATATTTCTCATCTTCATACTTTTAGATGTGCTGTATATGTTCCAATTGCACCTCCACAATGTACAAAAATGGGTCTTCAACGTAAACTTGGGATATATATTGGTTTTGATTCTCCATCTATTATCAGATATCTTGAGCCCCTTACAGGGGATATATTTAAAGCACGTTTTGAGAATTGTCATTTTGACAAATTTACTTTTTCATTAATGGGTAAAGAAAAGTCGGTGCCTGAAGTACGACAATATATTATTTGGGATAATAAGACTTTGTCTCAATTTGATCCTCCTATAAATGAATGTAAACTGGAAGTTTAGATGATTATTCATTTACAAAATGTAAATAAATTACCGGATGTATTTACTGATACTGAAGGTGTAGTAAAATCTTATTCCTACTGTTAATGCTCCAGTAAGGATTGAAGTTCCTGGATGACAAATTGTCAAAACAGCAATAGATGAATTTAAGACACACCTGAAGCGTGGAAGACCTATTGGTGCAAAAGATAAAATTTCCCGAAAGAAAATTATACAAAATGAATTTGATATTCCTGAAGAACACATACCCACAATACAGGCTAAAATATAATTGATACTCCAGAAGAGGTTAAATCTTCTATCCTAAAATCTCCTGAAAATGGACCTCCTAAAGAGGTGTTTCATGAAATGTTTTCCCCTGAAGAGGAACAGATACCTGAAAATAATGAGATCTCAATACATTTCATGAATACTGGAGAAATTCTGGATAGAAATAAAACTGTTGTCAACAACATATTTTCATATAAAATGGCCCTTGAAATTACTAGAAGTAATGAAAAAAGTGAGTCAAAAACTATCAAAGAATATCGACGTAGAAATGATTGGCCAAAATGAAAAGTAGCTATTGAAACTTAATTAAATTTGCTAGCAAAGGGAGAAGTATTTGGACCTGTTGTCCAAACACCAAAGGGTATAAGAAGGTATTTGTACAAAGACGCAATGAGAAAAATGAAATTGTGCGGTACAAAGCACGACTTGTCGCACAAGGTTTCCTGCAGAAATCCGGAATTGATTATGAAGAAATATATTCTCCCATTATGGATGCAATCACATTTAAATTTTTGATTAGTTTGGTTGTTACAAAAGGATTAGAAATACAGTTGATGGATATGGTCACTGCATATTTATATGAACTCTTAGACCATGACATATATATGAAAATCTCTAAAAGATATAAAATACCTAAAACATCTACAAGTACATCTAGAAATATATACTCTATCAGATTACAAAGATCTTTATATGGGTTGAAGCAATCCGGATGCATGTGGTATAATTGCTCAAGCGAATATCTATTGAAAGAAGGATTTAAGAATAATCATATATGCCCATGTGTTTTTATTAAGAAAACAAAATCCGGATTTTTCATTATTACAGTTTATGTTGATAATTTAAAATTGTGAGAACTCCTGAAGAGATCTCAAGAACCGCTACATATTTGAAAAATGAATTTAAAATGAAAGATTTTGGCAAAATAAAACTTTGTCTTAGCCTGCAGCTCGAGCACTTGTCAAATGTAATTTTATTCATCAGTTCATGTATACTAAGAAAGTCCTGAAGCATTTTTATATGGACAAAACTCATCCCCTGAGTACTCCAATGATTGTTCAAACACTTGATGTGAAGAATGATCCATTCCGTCCTTATGATGACAATGAAGAAATTCTTGGTCCTGAAGTACCATATCTCAGTGCAATTGGAGCTTTGATGTATCTTGCAAATTACACTCGACCTGATATTACATTTTCAGTTAATCTGCTTGCAAGATGTAGTTCTGTACCAACTCGAAGGCATTAGAATGGCATTAAACATGTTCTTCGTTACCTTCATAGTAAGGTTGATATGTGATTATTTTATCAACGTGGATCACGTCCATAATTGATTAGGTATACAGATGCAGGTTATCTTTTACATCTACATAGAGGTAGATCTCAAACTGGATATTTATTTACTTATGGAGATACTGTCATATCATGAAGATCTGTTAAGTAGACAATATCTGCTATATCTTCAAATTACTCAGAGATCATTGCTATTCATGAAGCAAGTCGAGAGTGTATTTAGCTGAGATCAGTAATTCAACATATCTAGGAAAATTGTGGACTTCCCATGATCAATAATAATCCAATAATTTTATACGAAAATAATATTGGTTATATCATTCAAATCAGAGGAGGATATATCAAAGGTGACAGAAACGAATATATTTCACCTAAATTCTTTTATACTCATGAACTTCAAGAGAAATGTGAAATTGATGCCAAACAGATACAATCTAGTGATAATCTGACATATTTATTCACAAAAGCATTACTAACTGCGACATTCAAGAAGATTGTGCATAACGTTAGAATGTAAAGACTCAAAAATCTATCGTCATGCACTTTTCAGGGGGAGTAAATATCTTGAAAACTTTTCAGATGAATTTCTATCGTCAAACAGAAATCTATCCTCTTCACTCTCAAGTTAAATTGCCTTTGCTGCATAAGTGCAAAAAATCCAAAATATTCTGTTAGGATCCCTATTGTAAATGAAAGCAAGTAAACAAAGAAAAAGAAGAAGATGATCAACGGCAATCATGCCTTGGGGATTCAAGGTCCCAATTCCTCCTAATAAAATCAATCAAGTTTCTCTCTACCCCTAACTATATTTGGAGAGCTAGGAGAGAGAAAACTAAATTTATTTTAGTTTTGTTGAGTCTATTGAACCATGTTTTTAGTGTTTCTTAGCCAAAATTTGACTAAAGAATGAATTTAGCTAGTCCATTGTAAATGTTCTTACAGACCTTCATTGTCTAATACCAACATAGGGGAACAAGCAAATTAAACAAAACAAATGATAATTGGACACTTGTCTAGAACACTGAAAAAAAATACAAATTAAAAGATGAAATGAAACGGTGTAGTCCACTCCCAACACTGCGTTGCATGCCAAAATACTCCCATCAAACGCCGCCGCATCCCAAAAGGAATCATAACAATCTTCTTCCCTTAAAAAAGACCTCGTTCTCATGGTTTATAACATTGATAATTTCATGAATAATGTGGCATGTGAATCTTCCAATGCCTTAGAGAAACATGTTATCACCCATTGTTTGTTTTTTTTTTCCACTTTCAGCAGTAAACTTTGAGGGGCTTTCCATTCTCTGAATCATAGAAGGTGTTGTCACCCCGTGCATTCTCTAATGCCAAGGCTGTACTAACAAGCTCCAAGAAGAACAAGAGCAATAGGAAGCAATAGGATTGCATTCCAATCTTGCTAAGAGCAATATTCACTAATCCCACTTTTAACGTAGCAGGCCCATTGAAAGTAGAGGAAACACACATTGCAATGTCAATAAAAGTGACACCAAAAGCAGGCTTCACGTGAACATAAAGTTTTACACTTTCCAAGTTTTCATGTTTGACATTCTCTCTCCAATCATCACAAGCAGGAGCAGAATCAAAATATTGTATTTGGGGGGCGATCGATAAAATGTGTGCTATATATAAATTTTAAAAAGACATAATAGAAGTATTACATTTTTTCGTTGTCGAATTCTCTAAATGTATTATTTTTCGAATTATCTACGTCCTTTTAAAAAAAATCAATTTTTTTACTTGCTCATATTATTTTTTGATTTAAAAAAAATTATAGATCAAGAATAAACATAAAAAATTTCTAATAACTACTGATATACCGATGTTAGATTTTTAACAAACTATATCTCATAATCATACAATTAAGTTAGAGTGAAACTATATAAGTAAGTATAATTAATAAATTTTGACAATTATATAAATTTATAACTATATTTTTTTTAGAATTAGACTCTTAAAGTAATTATAAGACTAGGTAAGTTGAAATTTGAATTTTAATAAAATTAAAAATTAGAATAAAATTATATGTGTATTAACATTTAGGAGAATAATTTTAATAAAATTTTGGGAGAGCAATTTTTAATTTTTTTTATAATTTGAGGGATAATTTTATATTATATATATGTAAATATATATACTTATATAATATATATGAATTTTTTAAAGAATTTTGGAGGGCTGTAGCCCCCCAACCTCCCAAGTAGGTCAGCCCCTGATCACAAGGCAAGTCAATCCAAAACTCCCTCTCATTTGCTCCCTCACTTGGTAAATTTGAGCCACTATAATGAATCGCCTCACCATCCAAACCCGGTTTCTAAACAACCCGGGTTGAAAAACCATGAAACAGATGATGGCAATAATACTTTCTTCTAGATGAAAAAATACGGTGGGTCCATAGTGGGAAATTAGTGCATGAATCTGCTTACGGGTTGGCATTGTAGCTAAAATAGGATTTAAATTCTTCAAGTATGCAACATGAAGTCCTTCTCCAGCATCCGAGTGGTTACTGCAGAAAATTGTACCTACAGGAACTCCTCTCCCCAACATTCCTGGTGGCAAACTTTCAAATTGGAAATTTGGTGACTTAGAACTGAAATCAAGTATTGGGTGGTTAGATCAGCTTGAACACGTCTTACAGCAGTTTTAGTTGCATCTTCTTCAAAATCACCAAAAGTTTCCTGAACTGCCTGTGCAAGCCATTTTGTCAAACCCAAGGCTGCTTCTCTTATTTCAGCGCAAGCTTTACCTTTGAATTTCAATTCAGTCTCGGAATGAAGCTCCTGCATTATACCATACATGTCCAAAAGTACAAATAACTTCTCAGGACAGCGGCTATCCTTGTCAATTAAGAGTACTTGCTGTTTGCGACCAGCTTGAACCATTTGCTGTGCCAAATCCTGGGGAAATAGTATAAGAGTTAAAGGAGTGTAAACAAAATTTTCCAAGTTATTTTTCTGGTGCTCAGGTGGTTATTGGAAGCATTCTTGCCATTAAAGCTATTCAAGGGTCCAACACTGAGAATTGTCCCATACCACCACACACCCTTAAATGACAATTTATCAAGCAGTTGAGGTGCATTATTCACCATTTCATTCAATTTATCACCAACATTTGAAATAGATTCATGCCACTCAACAACTAGCCAACAAGCACTTGTTATACTAATGGCTTCAAACTCAACAAGTATCAGCACACTCTCAAGTTTATATTGTTGGGATCGGCGGAAGCTCACAAATAATATGGAGACCAGAATTTAACGTGGTTCGGCCAATTTGGCCTACGTCCACACCCACAGAGAGGAGAATTTTGTATTAAACAACAAACCAATTATTTGCAATGGTTTCCCTCACTCTCACTGTCTCCAACGGACCTCACATCATGCTCACTTCTTCTCATTACAATCTTACATGTATTTATAGGAGAAATAAATAATGTGAACATGTAATGACGGTGAAACCCGAAATTCCGGCGGCCTACATTTTCAGGCGGCGTCTACCTTCCAGCTGCATCTATTCGGTGCCTACCTTCACCTTCCAGAAGCCTCCAGTCTTCATTTACGTGTGTGTGTTGATTTCTAACAATCTCCCCCTCAACACCAAACGGAGGATATCATGTCACATTTTAATTCAAGGTACTTAACCTGGCTATGTCTCTACATAGCTCAAGTTTTTCGTATGTGACTACCTTCGTTAACATGTCCGCTGGTTGCCGTGAAGAAATGCTGTCTTCACATCCATCTGTTCAAGCTCCAAGTCTAGACTTGCCACCAATCCGAGTACCACTCGAATTGAAGTCATCTTCACAACAGGTGAAAATACCTCATCAAAGTCGATTCCTTTCTTCTGCTGGAATCCTTTGACGACCAAGCGAGCTTTATGCTTCACCTGCTTGCCATCATTTTTCAGCTTGAACACCCATTTGTTTCTCAGTGCTCTCTTATCGTTTGGAAGTTCCATCAGCTCATAAGTCTGATTCTTCTGTAATGAGTTCATCTCATCCTGCATAGCTTGCATCCATTTGTTGCTATCTGGATGAGATATTGCCTCCTGGAAGTTTTCTGGCTCCCCCTGATCTGTAAGAAGAATATAATCTGATTCCGGATATCTTCGTGACGGAATCAACAATCGCCCTCTAGAGGATCTGTCCTGCTGAGGTTGATCACCTGACAACTCTGCAGTTTCTGATGGAAAAGGCAACTGCTCCCCCTGCTCAGTAGTGGTTTCTCCGTTGTCAGTATCCTCTTCTTCTTCTGGGGAAACTTCCTGTCTATCTTCAGTGTTTGAAACAGACTGAAGTGGTAGTGAAGTCGGAGCTGGTTCTGGAGCACTTGGAGTTGTTTGTTCTGATCCAAACATCTGGTCTTCATGGAACACTACGTCCCTGCATCTGATGACCTTCTTCGCTTTTGGATCCCATAATCTGTATCCAAACTCTTCATCTCCATAGCCGATGAAAAAATACGGCGTAGACTTTTCATCAAGTTTCTGTCTTTTCTCCTTAGATACATGTGCAAATGCTTTGCACCCAAATACTCTTAAATGAGAGTATGAAATCTTGCGGCCTAACCACACCATCTCTGGGACTTCAAACTGCAGTGGAACTGACGGTGTTCTGTTGATCAGGTAACAGGCTACTTTTACTGCTTCACCCCAGAATGGCTTAGGCAACTTTGCCATACTCAACATGCATCTGGTTCGTTCCACAATGGTCCGGTTCATCCGTTCTGCTACACCATTGTGTTGGGAGGTGTAGGGGACACTCTTCTCGTGTCTGATGCCATGTCTGGAGCAATATTCTCTGAATTCTCGAGAAGTATATTCACCTCCATTGTCTGTCCGGAGGCATTTCAGCTTCTTGCCAGTTTCTCTTTCTACCATGGCATGAAAGTTTTTGAATTGCTCAAAAACTTGATCTTTCCTTTTTAGGAAATACACCCACACTTTTCGTGAAGCATCATCAATAAAAGTAATAAAATATTTGTTACCTCCAAGTGATTCAACTTCAAAAGGACCGCAAACATCAGAGTGTACCAAGCTCAATAACTCTGATCTTTTTCCAGCAGATGTCTGGAATGAAACTCTATGTTGTTCAAATAAACAGTATTCACAAGGATTGAGAGCAATACCTTTATTTACTGTAATCAATGCTTTCTTTGCAAGCATAAACACCCCTTTTTCTCCCATGTGGCCAAGTCTCCGATGCCACAAGTTTGGTGATGTATCATCTTCAGCTACATTGAGACTGTTTGCACATATCTTAGCACTTGATTTATACAAAGTGCCACAGACATGTCCCCGTGCAACAACCATTGCTCCTTTCTTCAATTTCCAAGCATTGTTGCTGAAGATGCTCTCGTAACCCTGTTGATCAAGGGTTCTTATAGAAATTAGGTTGAGTCGAAGATCGGGTACGTGCCGAACGTCATTTAGTACCATAGTACAGCCAACACTGGTTTTTATCCTGACATCTCCAATGCCCACGATCTTTGAGAAACTCGAATTTCCCATCTTGACTGTACCGAAGTCTCCTGCCTTGTAAGTACTGAAGAAATCCTTACAAGGAGTGGCATGATAGGATGCTGCTGTATCTATTACCCACTCGGCTTCCTCGCTTGAAACGTGTAAGCAAGATTCTTCACCAGCGGAAAGGAGTACACAATCTCCAGAAAGCGTCACTGCAGCTTCGCCTTCTTCGTGCTTTGACTGATTGCTTGGCTGATTTTGCTCCTTCTGTAGCTTTCGGCATTCTCTTTTAAAGTGGCCTTCAATACCACAATAAAAGCATTTTCCCTTCTTTCGCTGTTTACCGCGACTTTGGGATCTCCCTTTACTTTGACTTTTGTTCCTTTCTCGACTTCTACCTCTACTATTTCTCTGATGCCTTCCTTCTGTTACAAAGGCATCTGTCTCGTCTCCTCCAATCTCCTTTCGTCTAGCCTCTTCATTAAACAAGGCGTCTATCACCATTGACATGGCGAGCTTTCCATCTGGAGCTGAATTACTAAGTGAGACCACTAGCGTTTCCCAGCTATCTGGTAGGGAACTGAGAAGTAGTAGAGACTGCTCTTCATCTCCGAGCTTAAAATCTACAGATGCAAGTTGATTTACAAGATTCTGAAACTCGTTGGTGTGTGCAGCCACTGAGATGCCGCTTTTGAGTTTCAAGTTGACAAGGCGTCTCATTAGTAATGCCTTGTTCCGAGTAGTTTTTGCCTGGTACATGCTTTCCAGCTTTTTCCATAGCTGATAGGCATCCGTTTCCTGTGCAATATGATGAAAAACACTATGGTCAATCCACTGCCGGATCTGACCAATAGTTTTCTTATTCAACTTATGCCAGTCTTTTTCCGCTACATCATCTGGTTTTACGCTTTTCTCTTCAATTGGATCGAAGAGATCTTTACAATTCAGGAGATCTTCCATTCGAGGTCTCCATAGTGCGTAATTTGTAGATGTTAGCTTGATCATCGCACTTGCTCCCGAGTCCTCCATTAGTTCGGCTTTAATCTTTGATTTGAGTGACCGTTTCTCAACGTTCGGAGTTGAATCTCAACAAACGGAGCTCACCGTTGCGTCCGGAACGGTGGAAAACCTTGGAAACGACTCTTGTCTCGTTCCAAAACGATCAAAATTACGCCGAAAACCTGAAAAATAAGAAAATTAGAATATTCCCTCCGGTCACCGGAATATTCCCTCCAGTCACCGGAATATTCCCTCCGGTCGCCGGAATATTCTCTCAGTCACTGGAATTTTCCTGCACAGAATATTCTTGCCGGCGACGGAATATTCTTTCCGGTTATGGAATATTCTTCCAGCGACGGAATATACCGACGGAATATTCTTTATCCGTCAGGTTACTGTAGCGGGTCAGAAACCGGGTCAAACCGGTTCGGGTCGGATCACCCGGATTTAACGGGTCGGAGGTTGTCTTCTTCACTGCGAACGTGTGGCGCGTGGGTCCCGTGGCCGGCGCGTGGCCGTCGCCGAGTCGGCGCGTGTGGAGAGTGTGGCTTCGTCCGGTGTCCGTTTGAGACGAAATTTTCACCAAAATTTTTGTCTTGACCTGAGGAATCTGATGGTATCCTCCAAACTTGATTTCGATCAAGTTTAAAAATGGGCCTCTCACGAAAATTCACAAATCCAGCCTCCTACCGACTCTGATACCACTTGTTGGGATCGACGGAAGCTCACAAATAATATGGAGACCAGAATTTAACGTGGTTCGGCCAATTTGGCCTACGTCCACACCCACAGAGAGGAGAATTTTGTATTAAACAACAAACCAATTATTTGCAATGGTTTCCCTCACTCTCACTGTCTCCAACGGACCTCACATCACGCTCACTTCTTCTCATTACAATCTTACATGTATTTATAGGAGAAATAAATAATGTGAACATGTAATGACGGTGAAACCCGAAATTCCGGCGGCCTACATTTTCAGGCGGCGGCCTACATTTTCAGGCGGCGCCTACCTTCCAGCTGCATCTATTCGGTGCCTACCTTCACCTTCCAGAAGCCTCCAGTCTTCATTTACGTGTGTGTGTTGATTTCTAACATATATACGTGGAACTTAGGCTCACATGGAATGGCAAGTTCAACAAAAATGTTGCAAGTTGACTCCTAAGTAACATTGCATATGCAACCAAGCCCACAGGGCCACCTTTATATTTCCCATCTAATGAACTTCTAGATATAATAGTTATCTGAGCTGTACGTCCCCTTTTGGCATAACTATGCTCACAATTCAGCAAGTCAATGCTAGATCTCTTCACTAACAGAGTAGCCATGTTCCTCTCTTTGCCTATTAGAGAGAGATTTTTTAATACTTTCCCGATTGTCAATCTCCTCAAAAGTGACCTCATACGTGAAGACAATTGGCTGCCCTTCCTTGATTGGTATAGAAACCGTGTTGGGATCACATTTCACTGCATTGGGATACTTGCCATATTTCTGCAATTTCTTCACTGAACCAACCTTATGCATTACACTGCAAAGTATCACCTCCAATCCAACAACCATGTTCCCAGGCACGTCCGATTCCCCCTTTCCAATTGACGGGATCATATCAGGTGAATCACCAGTCCCCATTAATCTCTTCATTTCAGTAACTTCCATTTGACCCACTCCAGCTACCATGTCTTCAAAGTGCTTCACCAATATTGGAACTCGACCCTTTCCCATGAGTACACCCAACTCACAAATCTGGAAATTCCTAAGCAATCCATCAAAGGACTCAATTTTTAAGGTCGGGTCAATGTTTCAATGCTTCCATCAGAAGCCCAATTAGAACATCCGTTGCTGGTGTTCTTTCATAATCCTCATCAATAATCTCACAATAGAGAGAAATAACAGTGGGTGGGTTTAATTGGGATGCCAAGATCCACCTCCACAAGAGAATCTGCCAATTTAGACTTCCCATGATCCACATGCGCAATAACAGACATATTATGGATGTTGTGTTTGTAATCCATAATCCTGAGGAGCTCATCTACGGTGAACTTCACCCACTTGGCTAGCTTTAAATGGCACGAAAATGAAAGAAAATATTTGCATAGAGGACTTCCTCCATTCGGTATCTCCTGCTATGCCGCTAAATATACACGGCTTCTTTTTCATCCTCTATCAAAGGTTGTAAAATGTCAAAAACAAATGCCACGAGAAAATACTGGGTGTTCTCCAACCTTCTCACTATTATTTATTATTTATTTTTATTATTATTTATTATTTTATTCTTATTTTATACTTATTTTTTATTATTATTTATAAACCTTTTCAAGGGATAGGCATGGCAATTTTTTATTATTTTTGGCAAGTAAAAAGTTTATTAATATCAGCAGGCGTACTCCAAGAACACTGGGCGTATATAAGAGAAAACACTTATATTCAAGTGGGATCTAGGAAAGGGATCGATAAGTTAGGCCCGTGCTTGAGTTGTTTCATGCCATAAATATGTGGTAATTTTACCAAAATAGCCAGCTGCTTGTGCAGTCAGGACTAGGACATAATGCCATACTTGATCTATCAAAGCCCCAGAAAAAGAGAGAGAGAGTATGCCTCTCTTTAAGCACCAGGAAATAGCTACAATCCATGCAACGATTGGACAAAATTAGAATTGTGGACCCAGCAAAGACACCAAAAGTCTGACATCTGACAATATATAGGCAAAAGCTGCATAAAATGAACACTAAAACCATATATACAGTTTACTCTATACGGTTATATACTGCCCTATTGCAACCCTACAATCCTAGCAATTGACTATGCATATTCTCTTTTAAGCCCAACACTTCAAAAAAGTCGCAACCTTGTAATGTGACATTTTGAAAATGATGAGTGCACAAAAATGCACTCTAAATACTCTATTTAAATACTAAAAGAAATGAGAAAACAATGGATATAACTCATGTTAATAAAATTAATGGTCATTTATCTTGAGATAGATATAAGCATGATTTAATATATTGATGAGAATATAAAATGCCATATTTTTCTCTCTTAATGTTTAAAAATTTATTCTTATTTGATGCCTAAATATACTCATTATTCTTATATTTTGATTTAGGACACAAATGGAGACATTAGGAGCAAATGAAGATAATTGCGGAATTTCAGACAGTTTTGACATCTTTTCGTAAAATGGGCATAACTCTCTCATCCAATCTCCGATTGAGCTGATTCAAGATGATCTAGAACCGCAAGAGAAATATCTATAACTTTTATGTTTTGTGTTTGAAGAGATATCCACTCAATCTAAGACAAAATCGACCATCAAGTGGACGCACCTGCACTTGACGTTCCTGGATATTTTTCAGCCACTTGCATCAAATCCAAATACAAGATGAAGTGCACTCAAGTTTCTTCAAGACAAATTATTTGACCACAAGATATTAAGTCATACAAGACAACTAATAGATAGAGAAGCAAAATTGAAACACTCAACCTACAAGCAAAATCCAGCTCATGCATGGTGGGAAAACAAATGATCAAAATGACAACTCACAAATCACTTGGATTCAAGAATGGCACATGGCAAAACAAGTTGAAATTGTGATGATTTTGTCATGACAACTTGCATGAAGGATGCTTATAAATAGAAGGAAGGGGTGTGTGTTCTAAGACCATGCTTAGTGTGCTTGGATGCCTTGGAAGATACATTGTTTTTGAGAGCTTGAGAAAAGAAAAGAAAAACCAAAGAAGAGAGAAGAAAATAATGGTTGGCTCTTCCATATTATCCCTTAGAGAATTTTTGTTGCATATTTTCAATATGTGTAACTAATTTTCTAGTAGAGCTAGGGATGAATTTGTATATATGATGGTATTTGTAATTGTTTTTGATTCATATATGTGTTCTTCAAATATTAAACTCTTTTGTTTAGTCATTCGAAATTTATTATAAATGTTTTCGTCACCAAATAATCTTAGAATTTATTTCATTTATAGATTCAGTCATGCTTTTTCTATTAAATGCAATAATCCTTTGATTATGTTTGGTTCAATTGGTTATCTATTTTAATTTAATTCTCTGCTGCAATATTGCTCTACGAGTATATTGTCGACGTTGAATTTCTTTAATATCGATAACAATTCCTGTTCTTATATTGTGACGAATGATTTTTCAAAAGATTACATTTGATTTAAAACTGGTTATTAATGTTTTATTTTCCGATTGAAAATTTGGACATAGAATTTTCAATTGAGTTATTAATGAATCGAAAATAATTAAAATACCAATTATATACAAAGGATTCCCGATGCTTTACTTTTCGCACTCATCTAAATCTTTTTGTTAATTTCATTACTGTTCTTCAATTTCTCAATCCATCTCCCTGTGGAATCGACACCCCAAAGCTATACTACAAACGACCGCGTTATTCTTTGGGCGTAATCAAATTTTGGCGCCGTTGCCGGGGAGACGGTAAAAGAATTTGTAGTTTTTTTAGTAGTTTGTTAAAAAAAAAAAAAAAAAGAGAGAGCGGTAGCTTCGTTCATTTTCTTTTTAGCTTTCTGCATCTTTATTTTATTTTAGTTTTATTTTCGTAATTATTTATTTATTTATTTTTTTTTCAGTATTACGCTTTTCTTTACTTTGCATGCGCAGGTACAGAGACGCTTTTGGACGGTTTGCTAGTAGACCCGTGCTAGAATCAGATTCAGAATCTAATTTTTCTAATCGCTTGTTTGATAATTCTTCCAATTCTGACGCGATGAGTGAACACGTGGACCAACCTGTTAGAACCCTCCAAGATTATCTTCATCCCGCACGAACAGCCACACCATCCTGTATTATGTTCTCACCTAATGTTCGTCATGTAGATTTTAAAACGGGAATGATACAATTACTTCCGACTTTCCATGGTCTAGAAAATGAAAACCCCTATGTTCATATTAGGGAATTTGAGGAAGTAGTTGCAACATTTCACGGTCAAAATACCACTGACGAAACGGTAAGGCTAAAGTTCTTTCCTTTTTCTTTGAAAGATAAAGCTAAGAGTTGGTTGTACTCACTAAGACCACGGTCTATTGGAACATGGAGTGAGATGACTCAAGTGTTTTTCAATAAATACTTTCCCCAACATAAGACTAATGCTTTAAAAAGACAAATCTCTACCTTTGCACAAAAGGATAGTGAGACTTTGTACCAGTCTTGGGAAAGATTTAAAGAATTACTGAGTATGTGTCCCCACCATGGATATGAGAATTGGCGCTTAGTGAGTTATTTCTATGAAGGCCTTACGCCCAGGGAACGTCAATTCGTGGAAATGATGTGCAATGGAGAATTTTTACAAAAAAATCCCGATGAGGCCATAGAGTACCTCAATGAGCTTGCTGAAAAAGCTCATACTTGGACTGGACCTAGTGCTACTGATAGCACAAACAGGTCACGACCTACAGGAAACTTGAGTGGTGGTATTTACCATCTAAGGGAGGAGGATAACCTTAAGGCTAAGGTTGAAATGCTCACCAGAGAATTAGAGTTATTGAAAACTAAAAACTCAAAACCAACACACACGGCTAATCATGCAGAATCTTTTGGGCCATGTGTTGTCTGTGGTGGGATAGATCATCATTCCCAAGAGTGTCCTACACATACTAACATGAATGGTATGTATGAGGAACAAAGTAATGCTCTAGGTATGTACAAAAAGCCATTCACACCTTACTCTGAAACCTACAACCCAGGATGGCGTAATCATCCCAACTTCAGCTGGAAGTCTGAAAACCAGCAGCCTGCACAACTCTCTAGATCATATCCTGCACCATACCATGCACCTCAATCTTCTAGAAATTCTTTAGAAGATACTTTGCATACTTTTATTGAAATACAGGGTAAGACTAATCAAAAATTTGAATCTTTGATTATGCAGGTTGTTGAAGAAAATAAGGAAATCAAGAGCCAGGTGTCTAAAATAATGAGTTCATTGACTATGAATGAGAAAGGTAAGTTTCCTTCCCAAACTCAATCTGTACCTCATGGTCAACATATGGCACAAGGAGATCTGAAGGACGTAAACGCCATTGTGACACGAAGTGGTAAGTCTCTACGTGATCCAATAATAGAAAAAAAAAAGGATGTAGAGAAAGATCAAGATAGCAGCAGTCCTGAGCTTCCCAAAGAACTTGAGGTAACAAAACCTGAGGAACCTGCGGTAACAAAAAATCCTGGTAAGGTACCTTTTCCTCAAGCATTAAAGTCAAGCAAACAAACTCTAGATCATAACAATGATATTTTGGAAAATCTTAGACAGGTAAAAATTAATCTTCCTCTTTTGCATGTAATTAAACAAGTTCCTACTTACGCAAAAATTCTCAAAGATTTGTGTACAGTTAAGAGGAAGCATTATGTGAAGAAGACTGCATTCTTGACAGAGCAAGTTAGTGCTCTAATTGAACAGCGGATTCCCCCTAAGTACAAGGATCCTGGATGTCCAACCATCACATGCAACATTGGCAATCATGAGCTTGGACAGGCCTTGCTAGATTTAGGGGCTAGTGTAAATTTGATGCCATATTCTATTTATTTGCAATTAGGATTAGGAGAAATCAAACCAACTTCTGTGATATTGCAATTGGCTGATCGTTCAGTCAGAGCACCACGAGGTGTGGTAGAGGATGTTTTAATTCAAGTTGACAAATTTTACTATCCTGTTGATTTCTTAATTCTAGACACTAGTTCTGCTGTAGAAACCACCTCTAAAATTCCATTAATTTTAGGTAGACCTTTTCTTGCTACTTCTAATGCTCTTATCAATTGCAGAAATGGATTGATGAAACTCTCTTTTGGCAATATGACTCTTGAGGTAAATATTTTTCATATTGCAAAACAGCCAGAAGAGGATGTCGAGTGTCATCAGACATACATGATTGACTCACTTATAGAAAGGGATGTTCTTACAACTCATGACTCAGATTCCCTTGAATACTTTATTGTTAATTCTGAATTTAATCCTATAAGTGATTCATCTGATGTATTTGACATTTGTGCTATTTTTGACAGAACTCATGATTATAGCACACAGGCATGGCAACCAAAGTTTGAGAAGTTGCCTGAAAAAAGAGAAAGACAGATTCCTTCAAGTAGGGAAGCCCCTAAAGTTGAATTAAAATCCCTACCTAAGGGTTTAAAGCATGTTTTCCTTGGTCCAGGTGATACTTTTCCTGTTATTATTTCATCTGAATTATCTGAGTCCCAAGGTGAGAAATTAATTCAGATTTTATGCAAATATAAATCAACCCTAGGATGGAGTATTGCTGATATAAAAGGCATTAGTCCCCTAATCTGTACTCATAAAATAAATTTAGAGGAAGGAACTAATCCTCGAAGAGACCCCCAGCGTAGACTTAATCCCACAATGAAAGAAGTTGTGAAAAATGAAGTATTGAAACTATTAGATGCAGGAATGATATATCCTATTGCTGATAGTAAATGGGTAAGTCCTACGCAGGTTGTTCCTAAAAAGTCAGGAGTAACTGTGATAAAAAATGACCTTGGAGAGTTAGTCCCTACAAAACTGGTGACTGGTTGGCGGATGTGCATTGATTACAGAAAATTAAATGCCGCCACACGAAAAGACCATTTTCCGCTTCCTTTTATTGATCAAATTCTTGAGCGGGTGGCTGGTCATCCTTTTTATTGCTTTCTGGATGGTTATTCTGGTTATTATCAAATTGAAATTGCATTAGAAGATCAGGATAAAACTACTTTTACTTGTCCTTTCGGTACTTATGCTTTCCGCAGAATGCCATTTGGACTGTGTAATGCTCCAGCTACTTTTCAACGTTGCATGATGAGTATTTTTAGTGATATGGTTGAAAAGTGCGTGGAAGTTTTTATGGATGACTTGACTGTTTTTGGATCTTCTTTTGATGCATGTTTAATGAGTTTAGAAAGAGTACTGACTCGTTGTGAAGAAAAAGAATTGGTTTTAAATTGGGAAAAATGTCACTTTATGGTACCTTCAGGTATTGTTTTAGGGCATATTATTTCTTCCAAAGGAATGGAGGTTGATCAATCAAAAGTTGAATTAATCTCTAAATTGCCTACACCTAGAACAATCAAGGATATAAGATCATTTCTTGGTCATGCGGGTTTTTATAGGAGATTCATACAGAATTTTTCTGCCATATCTAGACCACTATGTAACCTCCTAGCTAAGGATGCCCCATTTGAATGGACACAAGCCTGTGAAGAGGCTTTCAAA
Organism: Platycarya strobilacea; assembly: GCA_036898215.1. Taxonomy (NCBI): domain Eukaryota; kingdom Viridiplantae; phylum Streptophyta; class Magnoliopsida; order Fagales; family Juglandaceae; genus Platycarya; species Platycarya strobilacea. The sequence continues at coordinate 2,530,654 of CM072557.1, read as the reverse complement.
ACATTAATTGGCAAGCTTACTTCAGCACCCATAATGCAACCACCTGATTGGAATTTACCTTTTGAAATTATGTGTGATGCTAGTGATTTTGCTGTAGGTGCTGTTCTTGGACAACGAAAAGAAGGGAAACCTTTTGTCATTTACTATGCTAGTCGAACTCTAAATAATGCACAAATGAATTACTCCACCACTGAAAAAGAGTTGTTAGCTGTAGTATTTGCTTTGGATAAATTCCGCGCTTATTTGATTGGTTCTCCTATCATTATCTTTACAGATCATGCAGCCCTTAAGTACCTTTTTACAAAGAAGGATGCTAAGGCACGATTAATACGATGGATTTTGCTTTTGCAGGAATTTGACATCACCATCAAAGACAAGAAAGGAGTGGAGAACGTAGTGGCAGACCATCTTTCTAGACTCACATTCGAGGACACTTCTGACCACATACCAATCAAAGATGATTTTCCCGATGAGCATTTACTTTCTATTACTTCTCTACCATGGTTTGCTCATATTGTGAACTATTTAGCTGCAGGTGAAATACCAAAGGATTTTAGCACCCAAGACAAAAGGAAATTCATGATTGAGGTACGAAAATTCTACTGGGATGACCCTTACCTTTTCAAATACTGCCCTGATCAAATTTTAAGGCGTTGCATCCCTGATGAAGAGATTGCAAGCGTTTTGGAATTTTGTCATTCCCAAGCTTGTGGTGGCCACTTTTCAATGAAGAAAACCGCTGCAAAAATCCTGCAGTGTGGATTTTATTGGCCCACCTTATTTAAAGATACAAATATCTATTGTCGCTCATGCGAAAGATGTGAAAAGTTAGGAGCTATGACCCGTCGTAATATGATGCCCTTAAACCCAATTTTGGTAATTGAAATTTTTGACTGTTGGGGCATTGATTTTATGGGACCATTTCCTCCTTCTTTTGGATATTTATATATTATTGTGGCAGTAGATTATGTGTCAAAATGGGTAGAGGCAGCACCTTGCAGGACCAATGATAACAGGACGGTAATTAAGTTTCTCAAAGAAAATGTACTATCTCGATTTGGTACCCCACGTGCTATCATTAGTGACCGAGGTACGCATTTTTGTAACCGTTCTTTTGAAGCTTTAATGAAAAGATATGGGGTGATACATAAGCTTTCTACTGCATATCACCCTCAGACAAGTGGACAGGTTGAACTTGCGAATAGGGAAATTAAACAAATTTTAGAAAAAACGGTCAACCCGGATCGGAAAGATTGGTCTTTGAGACTAATCGATGCGCTTTGGGCTTACCGTACAGCTTTCAAAACTCCCTTAGGCATGTCACCTTATAGACTTGTTTTTGGAAAACCTTGTCATTTGCCGGTGGAGCTCGAGCATCGAGCATATTGGGCCATTAAACATTTCAATTTTGACTTGGAAAAAGCAGGAAAAATTAGAAAATTCCAATTGACGGAATTAGAAGAATTGAGAAATGATGCTTATGAAAACTCCAAGATCTATAAGGCTAAAATGAAAGTATTTCATGATAAAAATATTTTGAGAAGAACATTTAAGCCTAATGATCGAGTATTTTTATATGATTCAAGACTCCATAAGCATCCAGGAAAACTTCGATCTAGATGGACCGGCCCTTTTATAGTAAAAAATGTTTTCACAAATGGGGCGGTAGAAATAGAAAATCCAAAAGATGGATGTATCTTCAAAGTAAATGGTCAACGCCTCAAAATCTTAATTGATAGACAAATTCCAGAAGTGGAAGACATTCCACTTATGGACCCAGTATATCAATCTTGACCATCTCCAGGTATGTTTTTCTTTTATTTTATTTTCGTTCATTTTATTTTTGTTTATTGTTTACTTTATTTTGTTACAGGTTAATTTTATTTTGACAAATACCATCTTTGATGCCAAGCAAGTCACCCACATCCCACATCAGGTGTATTCTACCCTGTTTAGTTATTCAATTCTGATTCTTAAACATTGAGGACAATGTTTCATTTAAGTTGGGGGGTGGGAATATAAATCTGTTATTTAAACTCTGTGGCATATTTCAATCAATATGTAAAAAATTGCCAAATTTTTTCACACAGGCATCTTTTCACACATGATACTCATGCTCATTCATAACCATCTTGGTGAATTCAACAAACCCATTTTAAATCATTTTGCTAAAACATCCACAAAGCCATTTATGCACTTCTCCAAACTTTGTGGTAATATGGTGATTTGACACATGTAACTAAAGAATTATTTTGCTAAAGTATTCATGTGAATTTTGTGAGAATTGAGAGCTTACAAATATAGAAATTGTGATAAGTATCCATTGATCTGTTGAATTTGACACTTCTTTTGAGAATATCATTACATGGTTTGTGGTAAGATGGTGGATATACTTGGGATATGACGAAAGTCAACTTAGGATTAACGTTTGAGCCTTTCAAGCTGAGCCTTTTCATCATAGATCCCTAGCAGCCAATTTTGAGCCAATATACACATATGGCCTTTTCTTTTCATATCTATATCATCCATACCTCTCCACATTGGAGTATAGCTTATACACTATATTTTCCTACCATTTTACTTCCAAGTGTGTACTAGGTGTGAAATTATCATAAAAAAAAAAAAAGAAAAAAGAAAACCATGACAAAAATGGTATGGTGCTAGATGTGTCCATCAAATTATTCATGAAAGAGTTCATCAAATTGCGAAGACACCAGTGGCAAAAGAAGATGGAAAAGTGTACTTAGTCAAAAATCTAAAAAATTGAAAAGTACATCAAAAGGAAAGTATAGTCTACTGAAAAATTTAACAGATTCCCTTTTGTGTATACTTGGAAGTTTTTGAAATCTCTTCACCTTTTCTTCTTATGAACCCCAACCCTAAACCACATTACAACCCTTTGTGTTGATTTTTCCGATCCTAAGTATGCTTGTGGAAAGAATGGTGGAAATCTCATTTGTTAGTATTCCTATCATAAGATCAATGTTTACTTGTTACTTATATATAATTGGCTAAATTTTCATGAGAGTAAATGTACACCTTTGTCAACTCCATAGAGAGAACCCTTACATGAAACACTTCTATACCCGTGAGTTATGGAGTTGAACCTTTTTGCTTAAGATATTCTAATATTGCATGTGTTGAAACCTCTGATTTGATAAAAATAGTTTGGAACACATACACACTCTGTGGATTGCTATATTTGAATTACTTGTGAAAGGGTTATTGAATTTCTAAGATTGTTTTGATATGTAAATTTGAAAAATGTGTCTTGATGGCCCCTATGTGTGATTTTATTTGGTCTTTCTCATCATTTTGCATGAAAGTTGCTAGGGACTAGCAATGAGTAAGTTGGGGGGTGTGATGAGTGCACAAAAATGCACTCTAAATACTCTATTTAAATACTAAAAGAAATGAGAAAACAATGGATATAACTCATGTTAATAAAATTAATGGTCATTTATCTTGAGATAGATATAAGCATGATTTAATATATTGATGAGAATATAAAATGCCATATTTTTCTCTCTTAATGTTTAAAAATTTATTCTTATTTGATGCCTAAATATACTCATTATTCTTATATTTTGATTTAGGACACAAATGGAGACATTAGGAGCAAATGAAGATAATTGCGGAATTTCAGACAGTTTTGACATCTTTTCGTAAAATGGGCATAACTCTCTCATCCAATCTCCGATTGAGCTGATTCAAGATGATCTAGAACCGCAAGAGAAATATCTATAACTTTTATGTTTTGTGTTTGAAGAGATATCCACTCAATCTAAGACAAAATCGACCATCAAGTGGACGCACCTGCACTTGACGTTCCTGGATATTTTTCAGCCACTTGCATCAAATCCAAATACAAGATGAAGTGCACTCAAGTTTCTTCAAGACAAATTATTTGACCACAAGATATTAAGTCATACAAGACAACTAATAGATAGAGAAGCAAAATTGAAACACTCAACCTACAAGCAAAATCCAGCTCATGCATGGTGGGAAAACAAATGATCAAAATGACAACTCACAAATCACTTGGATTCAAGAATGGCACATGGCAAAACAAGTTGAAATTGTGATGATTTTGTCATGACAACTTGCATGAAGGATGCTTATAAATAGAAGGAAGGGGTGTGTGTTCTAAGACCATGCTTAGTGTGCTTGGATGCCTTGGAAGATACATTGTTTTTGAGAGCTTGAGAAAAGAAAAGAAAAACCAAAGAAGAGAGAAGAAAATAATGGTTGGCTCTTCCATATTATCCCTTAGAGAATTTTTGTTGCATATTTTCAATATGTGTAACTAATTTTCTAGTAGAGCTAGGGATGAATTTGTATATATGATGGTATTTGTAATTGTTTTTGATTCATATATGTGTTCTTCAAATATTAAACTCTTTTGTTTAGTCATTCGAAATTTATTATAAATGTTTTCGTCACCAAATAATCTTAGAATTTATTTCATTTATAGATTCAGTCATGCTTTTTCTATTAAATGCAATAATCCTTTGATTATGTTTGGTTCAATTGGTTATCTATTTTAATTTAATTCTCTGCTGCAATATTGCTCTACGAGTATATTGTCGACGTTGAATTTCTTTAATATCGATAACAATTCCTGTTCTTATATTGTGACGAATGATTTTTCAAAAGATTACATTTGATTTAAAACTGGTTATTAATGTTTTATTTTCCGATTGAAAATTTGGACATAGAATTTTCAATTGAGTTATTAATGAATCGAAAATAATTAAAATACCAATTATATACAAAGGATTCCCGATGCTTTACTTTTCGCACTCATCTAAATCTTTTTGTTAATTTCATTACTGTTCTTCAATTTCTCAATCCATCTCCCTGTGGAATCGACACCCCAAAGCTATACTACAAACGACCGCGTTATTCTTTGGGCGTAATCAGAAAACTAAACATGAGTATAACATAAACACAACAATAAAGACTTCGCTTATTCTAGCAAGTGGGCTGGTCCTTGTAGACCAGTGGCACTATGTGGGTTAGGCAGGGTTGTGGATACTTCTGGGTCATACTTGAAGCAGTAGGATGTGAACTTCAAATATGTTCAAGAAGCTGAAAACTGTGTGTTACCCAGATGACTAACACAAGAGGGGGGGTGAATTGAGTTGTATTTAAAAAATTAACAATTATAAATCAAATATATAATATAAAATATAAACAAAATATGAAACAATAATAAATATAAAGAGTAAGGGTAAGAGAGAAGCAAACTCAGTATGTTAACGAGGTTCGGCCCCACTGCCTACGTCCTCGCCTCAAACTACCTCTTGAGGATCCCCAAATCCACTATTCAATCTCCTTTAGGTGGAGATAGAAACCTATTACACCTTTGAGCAGTACCGCTCCAAAGAATCCGTGTAGAACACCCTCTACACTTCCAATCACCTTACACTTGGTGATTTAACTTTTCTCCGTGTAGAACACCTTCTACACTTCCAATCACCTCACACTTGGTGATTTAACTATTTTCCGTGTAGAACACCTTCTACACACACAAGGGTTATACACACCCTTTTACAAATATAAGAGTTGATAGTAGGTAGACTATCAAAGTACACTCCTCAATGAGTGAGATAGAAACAATACAGCGCAACCTATATCTCTCTCAACAAGAACAAGAATTAAGGCTCAAAACTTTATAAAAGAGAGAATGAGAGCTTTGAAGAAATGATGCAAAACTTAGCAATAGATGTGTAAGCTCTTGTTGTAAATTTTGTAAAACTCAAGTGAGCTATTTATAGGCAAATGATTTTTCAATTTCAAATTTGAAAAGATTCCCATATCAAAAACATCATCATTTACTTTTCAAAAATTTCAAATCTAATATTTTTACTTTTTGCATGTGACAAAAGGAGCACACTTTACTTTTCAAAAATTTCAAACATAATCTTTTACTTTTTGCATATAACAAAAGGAGCACACTTTACTTTTCAAAATTTTCAAATAAAGACATCTACCTTTTGCATAAGTCAAAAAAAGCATCCACCACTTTTGAAAATATTCAAATAAAACATGCACATGTGAAAGATGACAATCAATCATCTTAATATTTTCAAAGTTCAAACATTTAATCATGTCATGCACATGTGAAAGATGACAATCAATCATCTTAATATTTTCAAAATTCAAACCTTTAATCATGTCATGCACATGTGAAAGATGACAATCAATCATCTTTCAAAATTTTCAAAGTTCAAACCTTTAATCATGTCATGCACATGTGAAAGATGACAATCAATCATCTTCAAAATTTTCAAATTTAATTTTCAAAATATCATGCACATGTGGAAAATATATTTTAATACTTTATGATAAAATATTAATTTTGAGCCTTAATCCTAATTTTGAATTTTTAAGAGATTTACAACATTACTCTATAATTTTAATGTGAACTTGTTCCCTTCTTGCTCATGCTTGCTTCCTTGATGTGCTTGATTATATTGTGTGGACAACTTGAGCTTGAGACTCCATTATTCTTTGGATTCATTTGTTATCATCAAAATCCATTTGTAGATTTACATGAAACTTGAAATCTTGGGTTCAACAATCTCCCCCTTTTTGATGATGACAAATGCTTGATAGAACCTGAATCCTGTATTAATACTTAAGCTCCCCCTGAGAATGTGCGTTAGTTTTTCAAGCAAAAATATAAATATAATTCTAAGCATATATAACAAGTTTAGCAATTTAAATAATGTTAATGTTCTAGTCTAAAACTTCTCCCCCTTTTGGCATCATTAAAAAGGAATCATAATTAGATCAATAAGATATATTCCTGCAATAACCAATAGATAAATAAAACGCTGCGTTAGTAGAGACTGTAGAGAATTTGGTGCGTAGCCACACGTGTTCGACAAAACTTGCAAAGGCTGGAAGTCTAGTTCCGGTAATTCGGTGCGGAAGGAGATTTTGTAAATAGCTGAATAATTGAAACCACCCGTGCCCGACAAAACCTGCAAAGGCTGGAGGCGTAGCTCTGGCAATTCGGTGCAGAGATTTGATCCGCTTGATGTTGCTGAAAAATGAGATATTATTATGATTTGTAAATTTGTCTTGTTCTTATTTCCGTTTCTATAAGAGCAATCCTTAACTTTATCTATTTCGCATCAAGCTTTCTTCTCATCTTTGCAATTTGTTTGCATTCTCATTCTACAATTTTTCAATGGCTCGTAGAATTCCCTTCAGTGCTTCTCTTGATCAAGATTTGAGGTATCCTTCACCTCAGTCTCAATCTATTTCTGCATCTGTCGTGGGTGCCATGAAGCAACAAGAGACTGATTTAGCTAATAAATCAGATCATGACGCCATTTACGAGCTTGTAGGTCTCGGAACTCGATACTCATCATCTATCGTTGCGTTTTCTGCTCGGTTGCAGTCCAAAACTCGCGAAATTGAGAAGCTTAACGAGACTGTATCTGTACTTCAACGACTTGTTTATGAGTCAAATAAAAAAATAGTAGAATTAAAGCAACAGAATAAGGATTTGAAATCCTTGCTTACCTCTTCATTTCGATTGCCTAATCCTTTAGACAAGGATGGCATGATGATTTATGAGGAGCAAATGCATTTGAATGATGAGGCTAAACGTCTCAAGTTTCTGTAGGTCATTTAAGATAATGAAATAAAAGTATCTAGCAGATATCCATGGCATGCATCATTCCTATTTCTCTTCTAATCATGCATAGTCTATCTTCTGGTAGGGGTTTTGTGAAAATGTCTGCCAATTGATCATGTGTACTAGTGAATTCTAATACAATATCGCCCTTTTGCACATGATCTCTAGGAAAATGATATCTAATTTCAATATGTTTGGTCCGAGAATGTTGTATTGGATTTTTTGAAAGATTTATAGCACTTGTATTATCACATTTGATTGGAATGTGATTGTACATAAGTTTAAAATCCTCAAGTTGTTGCTTCATGTAAAGAACTTGAGCACAACAACTACCCGCAGCAACATATTCTGCCTCAGCAGTAGATAGTGCAACAGAATTTTGTTTTTTACTAAACCAAGAAACTAGTGCACGACCTAAGAAGTGACATGCTCCACTAGTGCTTTTTTGATCTATTTTACAGTCAGCATAATCTGCATCTGTGTAACTGATTAGATCGAAAGATGTGTGCTTAGGGTACCATAACCCTAAGTTAATTGTACCACTAAGATATCTAAGAATGCGCTTAACTGCAATTAAATGTGATTCTTTTGGAGATGATTGAAAGCGTGCACATAAGCACACACTAAACATAATATTTGGTCTACTGGCTGTCAAATATAATAAGCTACCAATCATACCTCGATATACCTTCGAGTCAACTAGTTTACCGGTTTCATCTTTATCAAGTTTAGTGGATGGACTCATTGGTGTTCCAGTTTCCTTAGCACCTTCCATCCTAAATTTCTTCAGCAATTCCTTAATATATTTCGATTGATTGATGAATGTCCCACTTTTTGCTTGCTTAATTTGTAATCCGAGAAAAAATGTAAGCTCTCCCATCATGCTCATTTCAAATTCTTCCTGCATAGTCTTAACAAAAACTTGGCACATATTTTCATTAGTAGCACCGAATATTATATCATCAACATAAATCTGAATCAAAAGAATATCATCATTTTCGTATTTAATGAAAAGAGTTGTATCAATTTTTCCTCTTGAAAAGCCTTTTTTAATCAAGAAACTACTAAGTCTCTCGTACCACGCTCTAGGAGCTTGTTTGAGTCCATATAGTGCTTTTGTGAGTTTGAAAACATGATTTGGAGAAATATGATTTTCAAAACCTGGAGGTTGCTCAACATATACCTCTTCATTTATAAAACCGTTTAAGAAAACACTTTTAACATCCATTTGAAAAAGTTTGAAATCTTTATAACAAGCATATGCAAGTAGCATTCGAATAGTTTCTAATCTTGCGACTGGTGCATATGTCTCATCATAATCGATTCCTTCTTCTTGATTGAAACCTTGGGCTACAAGTCGAGCCTTATTTCTAGTAATGACTCTGGACTCATCTTTCTTGTTTCTAAAAACCCATTTTGTTCCAATAATAGTATGATTTTTTGGTCTAGGAACAAGTGTCCAAACATCATTTCTTTCAAATTGATTAAGCTCTTCTTGTATAGCTAGAATCCATGATTCATCAAGAAGTGCTTCATCAATATTTTTAGGTTCAATCTGAGATAGAAAAGTAGTATGATTGCAAATATTTCTAAGAGATGATCGAGTGCTTACACCTCGTGAAGGTTCCCCCAAAATTTGTTCCACTGGATGATCTTTCACAAATTTCCACTGTTTGGTTGCATCTTGTATTAAATTTTGATGATCTTTCCTGATATCTCCATGTTGGACTTCCTCTATTGTGTTCTCTTTGTTGAGATTGAGACTTTCCGTATTATTTATACCTCCTGTTTTTTCATCAATAGATTTCTTGGAGAGTAGAGAATTAGATTCATCAAATACTACATGCATAGATTCTTGTACAGTCAAAGTCTTTTATTGAATACTCTATAAGTTTTACTATTAGTAGAATATCCGAGAAAGATACCTTCATCAGATTTTGCATCAAACTTGCCTAAATTATCTCTGTCATTTAAAATAAAACATTTGCATCCAAATACATGAAAGTAACAAATGTTGGGCTTTTTCTCATTCCAAAGCTCATAGGGGGTTTTATCTAATTTAGACCTTAGCATAACTCTATTTATAACATAACATGCAGTACTTACCGCTTCAGCCCAAAAATAACTAGGCAAGTTGTTCTCATTGAGCATTGTTCTTGCCATCTCTTGAAGAGATCTATTTTTCCTTTCTACTACCCCATTTTGTTGAGGAGTTCGAGGAGCAGAAAAATTATGCACAAAACCATTTTCATCACAAAATGTTTCAATATTTTTATTAACAAACTCTTTTCCCCTATCACTTCGGATACTTGAAATAGTATAACCCTTTTCATTTTGAATTCTCTTGCATAATTTGGTAAAAGCATTATGTGCCTCATCTTTATGAGTAAGAAAGATGACCCAAATATATCTAGAGAAGTCATCAACAACAACAAATGCATAATATTTTCCTCCTAAACTTGCAACTCTATTTGGTCCAAAAAGATCCATGTGTATCAGTTGCAGTGGTCTAGTAGTGGAAATATGTTTCTTGATTTTAAAAGAAGTTTTTGTTTGTTTACCAAATTGGCATGCATCACAAATTTTGTCTTTAAGAAAATTTACCTTTGGTAAACCTCTCACAAGATCATTTTTTGAAAGTTTGGAAATAAGTTCCATATTGGCATGACCTAGTCTTCTATGCCATAACCAATTAGTTTCATTTTGAGCTGAAAAATAAGTCGCATCTTGTGAGGTAATTTCTTCAAAATCAATTGTATAAACATTGTTATTTCTAAAAGCAATAAAACAAATATTACAATCATAATCATTCAATATAATGCACTTATCCATTTTGAAAGTAACTGTAAATCCTTTATCACATAATTGACTTATGCTTAAAAGATTATGTTTTAAACCTTCAACAAGTAGAACATCTTCAATTATAAGAGAAGATTCATTACCAATTTTACCTATTCCCACGATCTTCCCTTTCGAGTTGTCTCCAAATGTCACGTGTCCTTCTTCTTTAGATCTAAGATCAAAGAACTTAGTCTTGTCTCCCGTCATGTGTCTTGAACATCCACTATCTAAAAACAATTTATTTTTGTTCGTGGAAGATATCATGCACACCTATAAAAACAATTAAAATGATTTTTCTTGGTACCCAAGTTCTTTGGGTCCTTTATTTATTAGTATTAGAAGAAATAAGATTTTTAGGTACCCATATAGTCCTAATAGTCATTGTATGTTTTCTTCTAATAGGACAAGCAAAATAATGATGACCATTTCTATTACAAAAATTGTAAATAGCATGTGACATATATGAAGAACTTGAGTAATTATAATAGTATCCTTTTTTAACAAAATTATTTTTATGAAAAGAATTTTGAATATTGGATTTTGATTTAGAAGGATTATCAAAGAAGTTTTTATAAGGTTTGTATTTTTGTTTTGGCATATATCCCAAGCCTGCCTTATCAAAAACACATCTTTGACTACCAAGAAATTTTTCAAAATTTCTTTTTCCATTCGTAAATTTTTCAATAATATTTTCTAAATCAGTTTTCTTTTTCTTCAACTCAAAATTTTCATCTTTCAAAACAATACTTTCTTTTCTTAAAATATCAATTTCGTTTGTTAAAGAAGAATTTTTCTTTTTCAAAACAGTATACTTGATACTCAATTTTTCAAATTCCTCATATACCTCTTCTAAAATATTTTGCAATTCTTCATATGAAGGATCTTCAATATTATCAAGATTTGTTACCTCAATGTCATCTTTAGCCATAAGACAAAGATTTGCTAATTCTCCATTGCTTGCTTCACTATCTGAGCTACTTGAATCATCATCCCATGTAGCTTTCATTGCTTTTTTGACTTTGTTTCGATCTTTCTTTAGCAGAGGACAATCTGACTTGATATGACCAGGTTTATTGCATTTATAACAAATTAAAGTGTCATTTTTACCTGAATCTTTCTTGGAAAACTTTTTGAAAGATTTCCTTGGAGGAGTTTTATTTTTCTTTAAGAACCTCTGAATTCTTCTTGTTATCATCGCAACTTCTTCATCTTTGTCGTCATTTTCCTCATCTTCATCACTTTCACTTTCATGTGGAACAGCTTTAAGTGCCAAGCTCTTTTTTGACTTTCCTTCTTCTTCTCCTCTTTTCAATGTGTACTCATGGGTGATAAGTGACCCGATGAGTTCATTTACTTCGAGTTTCTTGAGGTCTCTAGCTTCAAGAATCGCTGTCACTTTTGATTCCCAACGTTTTGGTAGAGAGTTGAGAATTTTTCTTACTATCTCCACTTTGGAATAAACTTTTCCAAGAGCTGTCAAGCTGTTTATGATGTTAGTAAAACGAGTGTACATACTAGAAATAGATTCATCATCATTCATCTTAAACATTTCATATTCATGAGTAAGAATATAAATTTTTGATTTCTTGACTTGAGAAATTCCTTCATAAGTAACTTCCAAGTTATCCCAAATTTCCTTTGCTGTAACACAAGTCATTACTCTATTAAATTCATTACCATTGAGAGCATTATATAATAAATTCATAGCAGTTAAATTCAAAGTATAAAGTCTATCGTCTTCACGATCAAACTCTTCTTCTTCCTTTTTGACCTTTACTCCATCAATCACTTTTGTTGGAATATAAGGTCCATTTACAATACATTTCCAGATTTCTCGACCTTGAGCCTGAATGAATATTCTCATTCTAACTTTCCATAATGAGTAATTGTCTCCACAAAAGAGTGGAGGCCGACTGCTGGATTGACCTTCACCAAATGAAGCTGCAATGTTAGCCATAAGATCTTAACTCAAAAGATAGTTAATCTTATAATAGAGCTCTAGCTCTGATACCAATTGTTACTGACCATAGGCCGCACCTATGTCACCTAACAACTGTACCTACCAGACTAGCCGACCACCGTCTCTACCGGTGCACCGTCACCCATGGTCGGAGAGTCTTGCTTCGGTGACACAGTCACAAGCGAGAGTTCCCATGAGTGATCTGCCTGTATGAACAGTACATGTCAACTAGCTCTGATACCAATTGTTACCCAGATGACTAACACAAGAGGGGGGGTGAATTGAGTTGTATTTAAAAAATTAACAATTATAAATCAAATATATAATATAAAATATAAACAAAATATGAAACAAAAATAAATATAAAGAGTAAGGGTAAGAGAGAAGCAAACTCAGTATGTTCACGAGGTTCGGCCCCACTGCCTACGTCCTCGCCTCAAGCTACCTCTTGAGGATCCCCAAATCCACTATTCAATCTCCTTTAGGTGGAGATAGAAACCTATTACACCTTTGAGCAGCACCGCTCCAAAGAATCCGTGTAGAACACCTTATACACTTCCAATCACCTCACACTTGGTGATTTAACTATTTCCCGTATAGAACACCTTCTACATACACAAGGGTTATACACACCCTTTTACAAATACAAAAGTTGATAGTAGGTAGACTATCAAAGTACACTCCTCAATGAGTGAGATAGAAACAATACAGCGCAACCTATATCTCTCTCAACAAGGACAAGAATTAAGGTTTAAAACTTTATAAAAGAGAGAATGAGAGCTTTGAAGAAATAATGCAAAACTTAGCAATAGATGTGTAAGCTCTTGTTGTAAATTTTGTAAAACTCAAGTGAGCTATTTATAGGCAAATGATTTTTTAATTTCAAATTTGAAAAGATTCCCATATCAAAAACATCATCATTTACTTTTCAAAAATTTCAAATCTAATATTTTTACTTTTTGCATGTGACAAAAGGAGCACACTTTACTTTTCAAAAATTTCAAACATAATCTTTTACTTTTTGCATATAACAAAAGGAGCACACTTTACTTTTCAAAATTTTCAAATAAAGACATCTACCTTTTGCATAAGTCAAGAAAAGCATCCACCACTTTTGAAAATATTCAAATAAAACATGCACATGTGAAAGATGACAATCAATCATCTTAATATTTTCAAAGTTCAAACATTTAATCATGTCATGCACATGTGAAAGATGACAATCAATCATCTTAATATTTTCAAAATTCAAACCTTTAATCATGTCATGCACATGTGAAAGATGACAATCAATCATCTTTCAAAATTTTCAAAGTTCAAACCTTTAATCATGTCATGCACATGTGAAAGATGACAATCAATCATCTTCAAAATTTTCAAATTTAATTTTCAAAATATCATGCACATGTGGAAAATGTATTTTAATGCTTTATGATAAAATATTAATTTTGAGCTTTAATCCTAATTTTGAATTTTTAAGAGATTTACAACATTACTCTATAATTTTAATGTGAATTTGTTCCCTTCTTGCTCATGCTTGCTTCCTTGATGTGCTTGATTATATTGTGTGGACAACTTGAGCTTGAGACTCTTTTATTCTTTGGATTCATTTGTTATCATCAAAATCCATTTGTAGATTTACATGAAACTTGAAACCTTGGGTTCAACACTGTGTTAGCAATGAAGCACAATTTTTCCAAGAAATGGGGCATGACCTTCTCTACTAATGTATTTATTTCATATGCACTTTCACTGCTTCAAATTAAATAATGAAGTAAAAGCTATGCTTATAAGATGCAGAACTAGGTGAACGACCAATATTGTACGCAAAATCCCACCAGATATTTTATTTTGCTTGACAGTCTTCATGGTTAGCCTGCTGAGCTCCAAAGCATCGAGCAACTGCATGGATGTGAACTAGGTGAACGACCAATATATACCACAAGATCCCAAATCAACATGGAGGGCTCAGGTAAACACCCATGATACGTCAATTTTCCAAAATACACATAATAGAAGAGGCCTTTTTTTGGGACCCATAGACCATTAGGAAATAGGAGGTTTAAGAATCCGATAGCTGTTGGGAAGGAAACGACATTGCCAATTAAATATGACTAAAACCTATTATAGTCATGCGATTTGTGACCCCTGTGCTCAAGGGAAAAGGCATCCCACTCCAGCCATCTAATAAAATAACTCTTATTTTGCTTATGGGGAGGGAGTCCAATTTTGTTTCGTGTCTTGTGTGCTGACTCGCACCTTCTATAGTACCTGTTATATATCTTGTTAAGTATATGTGTAATTAAGCTGATCTTATAGGACTCATTTAGTAATATCTTTTTAACTGGTATGTAATCTAATGGTCTATGAAGAGACCACGTGTCTTTATCTGGGCAATTAGGGTTATTTGCTTCTGTCGATATATAAGGCACTTTATTTCATTAATACAGTGAGATGAAAAGGAGACACGAGCGGCAGAGCTATTAGGGTTTGAAAGCTATGTTACCATTTAAAACTGAGAGCACAAATCGATCTATGAGTGTGAGAGAAGCTTGTATGTGAGAAAGCTAAAACTAATGAAGCTTGGATCTACACCATTGTACTCGTTGGGTTGATCAATAAGAAGACTTCTAAGCTAGTTCCTACCATGGACATAGATCTAATAGGTATTGAACCACATAAAATCTTGTATTCTGTTTTCTTTTGATTTTCTGTTAGTTTCTTGCTTATTGATTTTGATTTGCTATTTTCTTTACACTGATCTTGGCCAAAATTTGTTCTGAGTAAACATAGGGTTTACAAAATCAACAAGTGGTATCAAGAGCAAAGTCGATATGGGGTCAAAGTTCGATGTGGAGAAATTTACAGGCAAGAATGACTTCGGCCTGTGGAGAATCAAAATGAAGGCTCTTCTAGTTCAAAATGGACTTCAAGATGCGCTTCATGGAGAAAAGAAACCTACCGCTGTTTCGCCTAAGGGAAAAGCTAGCTCCTCCATGGCTGAGAAGGTAAAACCCGAAATCTTACAAAAGGCACATAGTGCCATGATTTTATCTTTGGGTGACAAGGTTCTTAGGAAGGTAGCCAGTGAAGAGATGACGGAAGGGATCTGGTTAAAATTAGAATCATTGTACATGACCAAATCCCTGGCAAACTGTCTCCACAAGAAGACCAAGTTATACACCTTCAAGATGAGTTCAGGAGTGTCTTTGAAAGATCATCTCAATGATTTTAATAAAATCATCCTAGATCTTGCAAACATTGATATAACTATTGAGGATGAGGATCAAGCCATCCTCTTATTAAGTTCTTTAGATAATACCTATGCCAATCTCAAGGAGATCATCATGTATGGTCGAGAGAGTTTGACTTTGGATGTATTCCAGTCAATATTACATTCTAGAGAATTACAATAGAAGTCTGAGACAAAACCTGAGGGTGGTGAGGGTCTGATTGTTCGAGGAGAATCTGAATGACCTGAAAACAAAGGAAATAAAAACAAGAATAAAACAAAGACTAAGGGGAAACAGTTAAAATGTTTTAACTGTCATAAAGAAGGACACTTCAAAAGGGATTGTCGTGAAAGAAAATCAAATGGTGGGAATAAGTCAAAACCTGAAGGGAATGCTTCTGTCGCTGTTGATGGCTACGAGAGTGTTGTTGTCTTATGTGTCTCTAAAATAGAGTCTGGAAAAGAATGGATCCTAGACTCTGGATGTTCCTTCCATATGTGCTCTTTTAAATCTTGGTTTGAAACCTTTAAGGATTTAGATGGGGGCATTGTAATGTTAGGAAACAATAAGTTTTGCAAAATTCTTGGTATTGGTACAATAAGATTGAAATTGCATGATTGTATGGAGAAAATTCTTAATGATGTAAGATACATATCTGAATTAAAAAGAAATTTAATTTCTCTTGGTATGCTTGATAAGTCTAATTGTATGTTTAAAGCTAAGGTATGAACTTTGAGTGTAATGAAGGGGTCCATAATAGTAATGAGAGGGTTTATAAAGAATGGTTTGTACACCCTTGAAGGTAAAACTGTAATTGAGCAAGCTTTTGTTGTACAAAAACCTGAGAGTAGCAAGTCTATGCTCTGGCACAAAAGATTAGCTCATGTTAGTATGAAAGGCTTACAAGAACTCCAAAAAGAGGGGTTCTTGGAGAGACTAACCTAGAGGAGATACCTTTCTGTGAAGACTGCATATTGGAAAAATCCACTAGGGCTAGTTTTAAGGTCAGTACTCATAACACTAAACAATGTCTTGATTATGTACATTCTGATATGTGGGGACCTGCAAGGGTCAACTCTTATGGTGGAGGAAACTATTTTTTATCCATTATTGATGATTTTTCAAGAAAGGTCTGGGTGTACATTATCAAGTACAAAAGTGACACATTTGAAAAATTTAAAGAATGGAAAACTTTAGTTGAAAATCAGGTTGGGAGAAAGGTTAAGAAATTGAGGACTAATAATGGGCTGGAATATCTATCAAATGAATTTAATAATTTTTGTCTAAAGGAAGGTATGGCTAGGCATAAGACAGTTAGAAAAACCCCACAGCAGAATGGTCTCGCTGAAAGGATGAATAGGACAATTCTTGAAAAGGTTAGGTGTATGCTGTCTAATACAAAATTACCAAAAACCTTCTGGGATGAGGCAGTCAATACTGCTGTTTATCTTATAAATAGAAGCCCATCCTCTGCCATTAACCTGAAAACACCTCAAGAATTGTGGTCTAGTAAACCCTCAGATTATAGTAATTTGAAAATATTTGGATTTATAGCTTATGCACACATTAAAACTGACAAATTATAACCCAGGGTAGTCAAATGTATTTTTATAGGATACCCTGAAGGAACCAAAGGGAATAAGCTATGGGTTCTAGAACCAGGAAAACAAAAATGCATAATTAGTAGGAATATGACTTTTAATGAGTCACAGATGGCAATGACATTACTGGACAATGAGTGTCCAGGAAACAAATCTGTTATTGATAGAGTGCAGATTGAGGTGGAGCCATCACTTGAGTCCATTGATGAAACATATCAAACCTATAGGGATACCTCAAAAACCAATCTGGAACAATCTAGACAGACAAGTCCTAGGTCTTATAACCTTGTAAGGGATAGACTTAAAAGGACTATTAAACTCCCACTTAGATATACACAAGCTGACCTCACTGCCTTTGCATTCTCTGTTGCCTAAGAAATAGAAGAGTCGGAACCAAGGTCTTACAAAGAGGCAATGGGAATTCAAGATTCTCATAAATGGCTTCTTGCTATGCAAGAAGAAATGGAATCTCTTAATAAAAATAAAACTTGGGACTGGGTGATTAAACTTGAAAATGTCAAACTTATAGGTTCTAAATGGATTTATAAGAAGAATGAAGGAATTCCAGGAGTAGAATAACCTAGGTACAAGGCTAGATTAGTAGCTAAGGGCTTCACACAAAGGGAAGGGGTTGACTTTAATGAAATTTTCTCTCCTATTGTGAAGCACAGCTCAATAAGACTCATTCTGGCTTACACTGCTTATCATGATTTATTTTTGGAACAATTAGATGTCAAAACTACTTTCTTGTATGGTGAGTTAGAAGAAACCTTGTATATGCAACCACTAGAAGGATTTAATAATAAAATTGATGAGAATCATGTGTGTTTATTACAGAAATCCTTGTATGGTTTAAAGCAATCACCACAGAAATTGTATAAAAAATTTGACACTCATATGACACAAAATGGCTTTAAAAGAAGCAATTTTGATAGCTGTGTGTACTTTAAGGATTTTGAAGGCTGCATTGTTTATCTTTTGATGTATGTTGATGATATACTTATTGCTTGCAAAGATAAATTATTAATTGAGCTTGTTAAAAAAGTCCTTAAGTCAGAATTTGAAATGAAAGATCTTGGACCAGCCAGGAAAATATTAGGTATGGAGATAATTAGAAATAGGAATGAAAAACTACTTCTATTGTCTCAAAGAACATACCTGTTAAAGATCTTGAAAAGATTTGGAATGGAGTCTGTAAAAACTGTGTACTCCATTAGGACAACACTGTAAGTTGTCCATCACTCAAGCCCCTCAAACTAATGAAGATAAAGAGTTTATGATGAAAATACCATATTCAAACATGGTAGGTAGTCTTATGTATGCCATGGTCTTCTCCAGACCAGATTTGACATATGTTGTTAGTGTTGTCAGTAGATTTATGGCAAATCCTGGAAAACAACATTGGCATGCTTTGAAATGGGTTTTTCAATATCTCTCGGGTTCTTCATGTTTAGGTTTAAGTTTTGGAAAAAATGTTGAAAAGGGAAAAGAAATCTGTGGCTATGTGGATTCTGATTTTGGTGGTAATATAGATACCAGGAAATCATTAACTCGTTATATTTTTACTGTATATGGTGGTGCCATAAGTTGGAAATCCAATTTACAATCAGTTGTAGCCTTGTCTACAACTAAGGCTGAATATATGGCCTTAACAGAGGCCATAAAAAAGGCAATTTGGTTAAAAGGGATCTCCAATGAATTATGAATTTTTTATGGTAATATTACAATTCATTGTAATAATCAAAGCTACATTCATCTAGCTAAAAACCAGATTTTTCATGAAAGATCAAAACACATAGACATCAGACTGCATTTTGTAAGGGATATAATAGCTAGTGGTGAAGTCAAGGTGGAGAAAATACCAACCGAAGACAATCCGTCTGATATGCTGACCAAGTCCTTACCCAAGCAGAAGTTTATATACTGCATGGACCTTATCAACATGACAAGAAGCTAGAACAAGATTTAGTAGTGGGAACTGGCTTAGAGAGGAAGCTGCTTGTTTAAGGAGGATGCTACTTGGCTTAGGAAGGAAGTTGCAAAGAAGATCATATTAATCACAAAGTGGAGATTGTTTAGTATATGTGTAATTGATCTAATCTTACAGGGCTCATTTAGTAATATCTTTTTAACTAATATGTAATCTAATGGTCTATGAAGAGACCACGTGTCTTCATCTGGGCAATTAGGGTTATTTGCTTCTGTTGATATATAAGGCACTTTATTTCATTAGCATAGTGAGATGAAAGGAGACGCGAGCGGTAGAGTTATTAGGATTTGAGAGCTATGTTACCATTTGAAACTGAGAGCACAAATCGATCTATAAGTGTGAGAGAAGCTTGTATGTGAGAAAGCTAAAGCTGATTAAGCTTGGATCTACACTATTGTACTCGTTGGATTGATCAATAAGAAGACTCCTAAGCCAGTTCCCACCGTGGACGTAGATCCAATAGGAATCAAACCACGTAAAATCTTGTGTTCAGTTTTCTTTTGATTTTCTGTTAGTTTCTTGCTTATTGATTTTGATTCGCTATTTTCTTTACACTGATCTTGGCCAAAGTTTGTTCTGAGTAAACATAGGGTTTACAAAATCAACATATCTGAATTTAGTAGTTGATGTTATGCAGCTAAGCAAAGTACACAATACTGTCCAAAAAACTTAATTTCAGAATTTGATGTCGGTTTTATTCTAAGCTGAAAAGAGAATAAAGAGATAACATAAGTCAAAACAAAGCCCAGCAATTTGGTTTCTGGAATTTTTTTTAAGTGATTCCTGTTAAGAACATGCATAGTGTGTTGTGAGTGTGTATAGTATGTGCTACAAAGTTTAAAATGATATGTTGTATGAAAGACACCTGCGAGAGCCTGTTGCCCAACAGCACAATAGAAGACACCTCACTAGCAGTGCCAACACCCCCACCCCCACCCATGGCAATTCCAATATCTGAAGAAGCCAAAGCAGCAGCATCATTGATTCCATCACCAACCATGGCCACAATTTTCTGCTCTCTCTGAAGTTAGCCTATGTATCTCTTCTTTTCAGCAGGTTTAACTCCAGATAGAACTTGCCATTGCAGCTTCTTTATGACTTTCAACCATGTAAATTCAGAGAGTTGACATGTTTAATCACTTCACTACAATCAACCCCACTATAGTAGTAGTTAAAAAGAAATATAAAAGAGGACCTACACATGTTGTTAAAAGGAATTTTTTATTGACATCATACATGTGGGACAAAGTCCCGACTAGCCCCAGAGTGGCAGGGTCTACAAGCCCTCGGCAAAGAGTTCCTTGCAAGTATATTTATTACTTCGGGTAATTCAAAAATAATTTCTCCCAACCCACCTAAAGAGTGTGAATGCGGAGTTTCAAAAACCCAGAACATCCGGTTGATCCGGCTCCCCCCAAGACGGTAGGACCACTATGCCACCTCTTGGGATTGTTTTAAAAAGGAATTTAAAACAAAATGTTTCTACCTTCTCGAAGAGGAAATTAGTTGCAAACAGAAAAACTTGAAGTGGTGGATAACTTGAAATACCAAAAACAGACGCAACATACTCAGCAGTACTTCTCTTGTCTGCAGAGGGCATATACATGTCAATTCCCAGCCTAGACAAAGATCCCACTACATACCCCGCATCTTCCCTGATTTGATCCTCAAAATAAATGAGACCAACAAGAGTGTTATCTACTCCAACATAAACAGTGGACTGATTCTTAAGACCCTCTACTTCTAGAAATAAATTCTCATTAACTCCGTGCCTACAGAAACTTTATAAAAAAAACCACATTACTAAAAATTGAAAAAACTTGTCACAAAAACAACCCTTTAGAACCCATAATTAGAAGTGATTTCTAGCTTTATTCAAGTATTCTCATTCCTAACCAGGCGTTCATCCACATATATTCCTCATATACTTGGGTTGCGCCGCTAATATTCATTTCTGTGGTAAAACATGGCTCATTATCATGTTGAACAGCATTGTCACTCCAATTATCAAATCCCAGATTTGGGGCTCCCAGATAGGTCTGACTTAATTCTTTTTAGTAAGAATAAAATTTTATTGAATCAAGGAAATAGGCATAGCCCAAAAATGAACGAAAGCAAACACCTAATTAAAGTTAGGGCCGTTCATATGGGTACCAAACCAGATATCTGGATATACCCAGACCGGATTCCATGTTCCATATCCGGGTTGGTTTCTGGCCCAAATGTGCCCGGGTTAAGATCCGGAAAAGATCCTAGATTAATCCAATTTCAGTAAAATCCAGACTCTGAAACCAGGTTGAAATCACTTTTTTATTTCATTTTTTATTTTTTTAAATGAAACTTAATATAATTCAACTTCTTTCTAGAAGTATTTTTATTTTTTAAAAACCTATATTCTGTTATAAATTTTTTAGAAAAAAAAGTTACAAAGCATATCCTTTAATATATAAAACTAATTACCTTTTAACTAAACATAAATTACAATATATGAAAGTAACACAAGCTTTGCTCTCTTCATCTTGCAGAAAAAGTGTTAAGTACTGATAACTACGAGAAGCCTTTAATATTCTTGGTATTTATACATTACATACAAAACATAAATTACAATATATGAAATTATATATCAAGATAGAATTACTTAAAGCTACCAATACATAATATGTCTGCTTCATGCAATCAATCAATTCCTCCACAATTGAATTTAGTTTTTGATTAATTTATTGTCTCAGAATAGCCATTACTAGTCCAAGCTTATCTGCAAGATGTATTCAACATAAAGATTTGTGATTATCTGCAAGATGTAGTCAAGTGGATAATTGAACTGAAATATTTTAATATGAACTAAGGCTGAAGTAGCCAAGTTAATCTTAATTTCGATTCTCTGAGAAAGTTAAGCTTCTTACGGTCTTGCCATTAAGCAATATCAACTACAAACAGAGTTCAGATTCTCAGAGAAAATTACTTAAACTTTATATTTTTTTCCTCTTAACCGATTAAAAAAGAAATTACTTCTGGCTCTTAAAGAGGTCTTTCTCAAAATACTATCCATCAAGAAAGAGTACTAAGAAAAAAAAAGATTTATTAATTTACACAGGCCCCAATACATTTTTCCCAAAATGGCAAATATTCATCACGTTGTTTGGCTTCATTGGCTAAGTTATCTAACACTATACGTGTTCAAAAATTAAAATTTCCACATATTTCGACATTCAAAGCTAACCATATAATAGAAACTCATCCTCACAAAACGAATAAAAAAATCACCCTCAAACCCAACAAAATGCATAACCACCACCGACAAATTCAAAAATCATTGCCAACTGAGTAATAACAACAATTCACTCGATTGTCAAATCTATAAATAAATTTATACCTTGGGGTCACGAAGATGACGGCAAGTCGGCGATGAAGATGATGGGGTCACAAGGATGACAGGATTACTTCGATCGGCACTGAGGAAGGGAGGCTAGGGTTTCTTCGATCCGTACTGAGAGAGGGAGCCTAGAATTTCTTCGATTGGCACCGAGGGAGGGATGCTAGGGTTTCCTCGATAGGCAATGAGTATTGAGGGATAAAGGCTAGGTTTTCTTTGATCGAACCTAAAGACCAAGAGAGATGAGAGAGAGGGATGGGAGACTGAGCGAGAAGAAAGAGAGAGAGAGAGAGAGAGAGAGAGAGAGAGAGAGAGAGAGAATGAAATTATGGAAGGCGGATGCGAGATGGGGAGAATGCAAAATAGAGAAGCGGGAAGGTTTATGTTTTCAATTTATACAAATCCGGTTATCGAATCCAGATTTAAACTCATATCCGGACTGCATTTAATTTGAATTTAAAAATCTGGATCCCGCTTTGGATTAAACCGAAACTGGAATCCGGTTATCTGGATTGCAGACCAAACCGAGAAAATACCTGGCCCGCTTGAACCCCCTAAATTTACAATTAAGCAAGGATAGACGTACGACATTTTTACACTAATTTACAACTTATATGTGTATTTGGATTTTTTTTATTTTTTATCATTTTATTTTAACTATTTTTTTAATATTCTTAATTATTAAGAATATATATATAATTTTATTAATATTCACATCCTTAATCATTAAATAAAATTAAAAATTAAAAAAATAAATAAATAAATACAAAAAAAGTTATAAATAAGTTGTAAAAATGGTGGTAATTGTGTAATTTCTTATTACAATTTAGGAACTAGAAAAGGATACAAGAGAGTCGTGAACACTTGCCCCCATTGAATACAATAGCTGAAGCCCATAGAGACAAGGTGTGGAAAAAGAAAAAAATAAAACATATGACAAGATCCCATAAGAATTTTCTCATTAATAGGGTGCACAGAACCAAACCACTCCCATGCATACTTAACATTAATGGAAATTCACTGATTATACAACATAACAAAGAAGTAATTCCATGGAAGTCGCATTTCAATATCGCAACCCCAAACAAATCCAAGAACCTAAAACTGGTCACCCACATCCATTGCTGTTTATGAATATCCACTCTTCAGGTAGTATAAACCACCAAAAAGTCAAAGAGCTTCAGTTAGAATGACGTCCACCCTCCCTCCTATTTTGTTTCTCTACCGTTTTTTATGGATCTATTAGAATGCTTGTCCACTTTGCAAAGCCAATTACACAAATTCAGAAGTACCCTCAAATCTATGAGGGGAAGAGGTTTGTTTGAATTCAAATTGGTTAGAAATCTTAAACATGAATGCAGTTTTGGAAATCATTGGAGATATATTCGTTTGAGGAGCCCCACCACATGTATCAGAAAAGATAAAGGACTACAAAACCTTTGAATCTAGTCCAATGTGCCTATAGAGACCTTTTTGTTCCCAATGATTGCCACCGTACCAGACCCAGGTTCTTCCATGAATGTTCCATCCACCACCTATGGAAAATGCTTCTTAGAATAGATAAATAAAAGACAATCGACCCATAAAGAAAATGGTGGTTAGAGAAAAAAAAAGATAAATAAGAGACATTCAAAACTTATTCAAATTAAACGATGACTGAATGATGTATTAGAAACACAAAGTTTAATGTCCTGAAAACACTAACGTCTGTTTCTAGAACCCTGTAATTGTTGGGATTGCTTCTTTTCCTTGTCCCACATGGGTTGGGAGTGAAGGAAGAGTAAGGTCTCAAAGGTTATAAAAGGAGACCTAGCCTCCTTAGTTAAACACACCAGTCAGAAACTTATCTAGTAATTTTTTACTTTAGTAAAATTCCTCTATTATCCTTTTTGTATGTAAAAGGAAGAGAGGTGAAAGTTAGAGTTTTACTAGTGGGAGAAGTTTTTGTGGGTGTCGTTGGGGTGAAGAGAAAAATTGTGTGATTGTAACAATTTTTCACATAGTGTATTTTCTTCTCTGGGTCTGGTGGTTTTTCTCCTGTTTTGGAGTTTTCCACGTAAATTCTTGTGTTGTGTTTATTTCTCTATTTTTCTTGTTATTTTGTTAAAAGTAGATCCTGGTGGGGGGAATTTGGAAGCCCAGATTCCCAACAAGTGGTATCAGAGCCACTAGGTTCTTTTTGCAGGGTGGAGCTTTGGTGTGGTAGTGTGAATACGTATGGTCTGAGGAGATTCTGTCTAGGAGATTGGAAATTTTAAGTGTGTTCGTTGTGACCCTCCAATCTTTCCTGGGAACCTTGAAGTTCTGTCTAGGAAAGATTAGTCTTTCCTGGGAACTTACTTAGTGGATGTTATTCATTTCTACGGTAAAATTCATCGAAGCAATATCAAGAATGGAGATAGAGAACGTTGATGGGAGAATCAATTTTGACTTGTGGCAAGTACAAGTCACGGATATTTTGATTCCATCAATTACACAAGAGCAGACCAACCCATGAAGTCAGCAATTTGCTGGAGGTGTGGACAACCTGGGCATGTCAAGAAAAGTTGTCAAGAAGAAGTGGAGCCGGTTCGGCAAGTGGTTCCAAGTCAGTAAATGGAGATACTGATATAAAGCTAACATTGTGTCTCTCTCCATAGAAAAAGAGACATGTATATCCTTATGGCATGCCGCTAATCCCAAAGTTGCCATGATAGAGGATGTGTTAATGTTAGTTGTTCCACAAGTTTGCACACGGGCATTGGTTTGGCATTGATGCAAGGTGTGTGGTGGAAATTCATGTCGATGGCTGATGAACTTTCAGGAAAGCCAAACGTGGGAGTTGCACCATAATTTTTCAGCAAGGTTATTTTCGACATGGGCCGAAGTGAAATGCTTGGAATTGGTTTATTCTGAGTGAGTATGCTTTTATGGTGGAGCATGATAGCGGAAGCTATGAAGATCCTCATTGCGGTGGAACGTGACTGTGGGATCAGTCAAAGTCGCAAGGTGGAGATTGTTGGGATTGCTTCTTTTCCTTGTCCCACATGGGTTGGGAGTGAAGGAAGAGTAAGGTCTCAAAGGTTATAAAAGGAGACCTAGCCTCCTTAGTTAAACACACCAGTAAGAAACTTATCTAGTAATTTTTGACTTTAGTAAAATTCCTCTATTGTCCTTTTTGTATGTAAAAGGAAGAGAGGTGAAAGTTAGAGTTTTACTAGTGGGAGAAGTTTTTGTGGGTGTCGTTGGGGTGAGGAGAAAAATTGTGTGATTGTAACAATTTTTCACATAGTGTATTTTCTTCTCTGGGTCTGGTGGTTTTTCTCCTATTTTGGAGTTTTCCACGTAAATTCTTGTGTTGTGTTTATTTCTCTATTTTTCTTGTTATTTTGTTAAAAGTAGATCCTGGTGGGGGGAATTTGGAAGCCCAGATTCCCAACAGTAATAACAATTAAGACTTTTTAATTTGGTAAACAAAAAATAATGACAATTAATAATCAAACGAAGAGTGGACTGAATCCATCTGAGCCAAACAAATACAGCACATTAGACATAATGGAACGTTCTCCAGACAACAGGTTCTCCCACTCCCCAACTTCTAATAACTCAGCCATTCATTTGGGATAACCATTGGCCATCATGTTCATTAGTACAAGGGACAAGCAAATGTTCATCAGTTTCATCATCCTTGCACATGTAACATCAATTAAGAAAACACATCTTAGTGTTATAGTTAGCATATTATTGATCATCAAAATGGGCCTTAACAAAAGAGATCTTAGGAGTTCCGGCAAACCAAAAGCACGTCCGCAAGAAATAATTCTCCACCAAATCCACACAGCTTATCCCAGCAGATGCTTGCTCAACTTCCACCTCTAAGTGTCCTCCCCAACTCCATTCATATGTATGGCACTATCTCTCAATCTTGAACCTGGCAGTTAGCTAGTATTCCTCTATGGTGGATTATAGCATTCAATGTCCCAAACAAATGTTGCCTCCTGGTGGTATCAGACACATGGTGCAATTTGAAAGACTTTGCATGTGGTTGATAAAGCTTCAGGAAAGAAGCTTAAAGTTAATATTTCTCAATTAGAAACTAAAGTATGTACTAGGACGTGCCTGATAGGCTGATATTTTAAAACTTGATTCTCAAGAATAATGATTCAGCTGGAAAAACCATTTTGGAAGTGTGAGACTTGTACCACTTATAATGTGTGGACACACTGCAAATAATATTCAGAAGGTCGTAAATAGTAGTTTTCAGAGAAAATAATGGAGCAATGAGAAATAGAAGAGGGATTGAGAATCCTCATGTAAAGACAAATAAAAAGGCATGCTACAAATAATTTCTACAGTCATCAATGAAGACAAACCTAGTCCAAGTTACATATTAAGGACCACAAAATGCAGTCGTAGAGCAATGGATTGGATGTAGTCCGGATGATATTGCTCCTTTGAGGCATGTGTTGAGGATATAAAGAACAGATCATTAAATAAGAGTTTGAAGAGACGGCATATAGCAGAGAAGACTTTATACAAATGAATGGCACTATGAATAAGAAGATGGTTAGTTTAGTTAACGATTATTAGAAGAAATCAAACAAAATAAGCAAGCCAAAGGACAAGGTGAATGGTGGAGAGATTTTTAAGAAGGTCATAAAATGTAACACTCTGCTCCTCATGGTTAAGAAATACGTCATTTTTATAAAAGATCTAGGGAAGCCAGAGTGCAACTACATGGAATTTGACTTTAAAAAAATATTTTCTAATACTTGCGCCAGATACAAACATTCTATATAATAATTAAAATCATTCTTTATTAAAAATTTTGAGATCATAAGAGAGTGCGCAGAAGCATTTAATAAAATTTCTCAAAATCTATGTCATAAAAATCATAACATAAAATTCATGTAGATGATCTAGGTTTACTGTCATGCCTCCTTCACTCCTTGGACTAATTCTTGTCCTGTAGTTCTACCTTCATAAATATTCGGACTTGGGGTGGTTTAAAAATATAAAAACAAACTAAAATGAATAAATGACTCGGTAATAAACTCATCATAACATAAACATACTTAACATAAGGATCTCATAAATATGACTAATTGTACTGATACTTATGCTATGCATGTCAGATTTATTTGAATTAACTGACTAATCTGACTGGCCAACACACTTAACTTAACTATGTGTGTGAGGTTGTATACCAGTCTCACATCCCACAGCTGCAAAAGGAGGCGGCGAGCTGCTGATAGTAGTCTAAAATACTATGGCAAATTATGCTTGAGTCTGTGGCTTGCATATCCACCCCGAAACTGTGTTAGTACTTTGCATTTGAATGAGCATATAATTAAAATGATATGATCTTATTTTGCATTTGATCTTAGGAAAACTTATGTATTTTATGCAATATGAGATGCATAATACATACTATAATATGTGGAATGAAACATGATAGATGATGTACTTGTAAATATCATGACATACGTGATACATAATGTCATAAACATTGGCTTCCAAAGAATTAGCTTTAATAATATATATATATATATAACTAGCTAACGTATACTAATCCTAATTTAGGATCAAGCTACCTACCTTGTAGCGTTGCTTTATAAAATTTTGACACAAAATCGATCATGGTGCGATTGAGGGACGATGATGGTTGTGATTAGGAGGGAGAAAGAGACAATGGTGGCCCTACTGTGTTTCATGGTGGGGGAGATGTGACTACGGCATGCCAAAGGTAAAAAGAGAGCTAAAAACATGTCTAAACTTGAAGAAGTAGGTGCACATACAGGGCATGAGACTCTATTTATAGGATGGTATGGGTTGGATTTAGGAGTTTTTAGGTGAATTTGATTCTAGAATTGTAATCCTAGTTTGTTTGAAATTAAAGACATACTCTAGTAGTTTATTTAATATGGGATTGAGAGTGACTAAAATTGTGTAGGAAACTTCAATTAGTGATGATTGAAGTAAATTTTTAATTGCCAATCTTTAAATTTTAAAAAGAGTAACTCCTTCAATAAATAATAAATGGGGTTTAACCTAAGCATTGGGACTAATTAAAACTCCTCATCAACCTCAACAATTATCATTCATGAGCTTATGCAATATGGCTCATTAAATATAATTTAAGCCTAAAAATTATCAATATTATGTCCTTACAGTTAGTGGGTTGGGTTGTTACAATGAATGCTTAATCAATGTATTGTTGTACATTGGCTTTTGGAACCTAATTGCCCGTTATTTCATATCTTTGCACAATGCATTTGGTCGTAATTCTATTTTCTTCTTGGTAATGAATAAAAGGCCCTCTCAAGGGGGCACCCAATGAAACCTAGACCATGTTTCTATAGTCTTTTTATCTTAATCTCAATTTTTTGTAACTCGTTGTAGCCTATGCCAAAACATATTACAGACACACACATCACTGTGAGTTTCCAATATTAATCTCAATATTTTGAGTGTGAATTTGCGAAAATTGTAATGATGAGATGATATGAAACCCTACTTGTATTCAAACCAGGCCAAAGTCTCTTATGACACTTTACAAGAACATTCCCATGGAAGAATATATAGAAGACTAAGACACCTCCCCCCCAAAATAAAAAGCTCATTTTTTTGTGTGGACAATTTTATAAGGGAAGATTCTCGTCTTAGATAATTAATCCAAGGAAGATTCTCATCTATTATTGCATTGTGAATCATGATATAGCCAGGAGCTTATGGAAAGATATCTTTATGAGCGTAGGACTCTTTTTGGTAATGCCAAGAAGGGTTTTCGACTTTTTGGCAAGTTTACAAGGCATCCAGGATAACTCTCAGAATTACAATTGTATGAAAGATGATACTAACCTGCCTATGGTGGTGCATATAGATAGAAAGGAGTGGTTGGAGTTTTGAGGATTGTGACCAGACATTGGTCGATTCCATGGGTTGAGTGCAATATACTTTAATGGCATTGATTTTCTTGTATCTTTAGACAATCATGCCTAGATGCAGCTCTTGTATATGTCTTGTGTATTTGACTTCGCCTATTTTCAATAAAATTCGTATTTACTAATAAAAAAAATCATTTATAAGCCTACTAGAAGCAATGGAAAAACTACAAGGTTGAGATTTTATAGTACTCTCCATTGATGCAAGTAGTTAAACTTGAAAGAAAATGAGCTCTAGCGTTTATGGTTCATGTCATCATAGAACAATGAAAACTGGTATACAAATCAATGCTAGGCTCTGGGGCATTAGATGATATTGCAAATCAAATAAGTTTGAAATTTCGATACCTGCCCAGCAGACTCTAAAAAAGAAAAATAAGCTTGAAAGATTACATAACAATTGCGTCAACTTTGTTGCATAACTTGCATTTCAAAATTCAAAAGAGAAAGCTAAGTAAAAAATGCCCATTCATCAACGTGGAACATATCTGGTCTACAATTTGAAACAAGTTTATAATAAAGCAAAATGCAACATATATTCATCAGCCCACAACACAATTTACCTTTTCACTCGGACAATTAACAGCACGAGCACCTTCCACTATTTACTAATTAATAACAACTTAACAATTTACCTTTTCACCTGGCAGTTTCACCTCTCTTAGAAACAAGAGTTGTTCATTCTATTTGGCTGAACTGCTTTAACTCAATTTTGGACCTTTCAAAACTTCTAGATCTCAATATTGAATTGATCTCTTGAAGAAATAAGAAACATAGGAACTGTTTCCTCGTAAAGCATTTCAGCCTAAGAAACACATTCATATTCAAAATAGACTCTCTCATAAAGTTGGCAGCTAAGTCTAAGTAAAGACATGGCATACATTAAGTTGGAAAAATAAAAATAAGTTCCCCCTTAAATGGTCTGATACCAAGAGTAGATATCACCACTCACTTTGAATCTGTACTTCCCCCATCTCCAGGAGTCATGACCTTTGTCACAACAGGTCTGCCAATGGTAAGTGTCCTTGTTTTATCGAACACAATAGTATTCACCATTGAAAACTTCTCCAAGATATTTCCACCATGCCAAAGCATTCATCTTGTGGCACCTAAGGAAGTTCCAACCTGGAAAATGCTCAACGAAGAACAAAACATTATATCACATTAAGTTCATCCTGATCTCTTATCTAATGATGGACATTGTTGCCCAGATGACTAACACAAGAGGGGGGGTGAATTGAGTTGTATTTAAAAACATAACAATTATAAACCAAATATATAATTCAAAATATAAACAAAATATAAAACAACAATAAATATAAAGAGTAAGGGTAAGAGAGAAGCAAACTCAGTATGTTAACAAGGTTCGGCCCCACTGCCTACGTCCTCGCCTCAAGCTACCTCTTGAGGATCCCCAAATCCACTATTCAATCTCCTTTAGGTGGAGATAGAAACCTATTACACCTTTGAGCAGTACCGCTCCAAAGAATCTGTGTAGAACACCCTCTACACTTCCAATCACCTTACACTTGGTGATTTAACTATTCCCCGTGTAGAACACCTTCTACACTTCCAATCACCTCACACTTGGTGATTTAACTATTTCCCGTGTAGAACACCTTCTATACACACAAGGGTTATACATACCATTTTACAAATACAAGAGTTGATAGTAGGTAAACTATCAAAGTACACTCCTCAATGAGTGAGATAGAAACAATACAACGCAACCTATATCTCTCTCAACAAGAACAAAAATTAAGGCTCAAAACTTTAGAAAAGAGAGAATGAGAGCTTTGAAAAAATGATACAAAACTTAGCAATAGATGTGTAAGCTCTTGTTGTGTTTTGCAAAACTCAAGTGAGCTATTTATAGGCAAATGAGTTTTCAATTTCAAATTTGAAAAGATTCTCATGTCAAAAACATCATCATTCACTTTTCAAAAATTTCAAATCTAATCTTTTTACTTTTTGCATGTGACAAAAGGAGCACACTTTACTTTTTAAAAATTTCAAACATAATTTTTTACTTTTTACATATGACAAAAGGAACACACTTTACTTTTCAAAATTTTCAAATAAAGACATCTACCTTTTGCATAAGTCAAGAAAAGCATCCACTACTTTTAAAAATATTCAAATAAAACATGCACATGTGAAATATGACAATCAATCATCTTAATATTTTCAAAGTTCAAACATTTAATCATGTCATGCACATGTGAAAGATGACAATCAAGCATCTTAATATTTTCAAAATTCAAACATTTAATCATGTCATGCACATGTGAAAAATGACAATCAATCATCTTTCAAAATTTTCAAAGTTCAAACATTTAATCATGTCATGCACATGTGAAAAATGACAATCAATTATCTTTCAAAATTTTCAAATTTAATTTTCAAAATATTCATGCACATGTGGAAAATATATTTTAATTCTTTATGATAAAATATTAATTTTGAGCCTTAATCCTAATTTCGAATTTTTAAGAGATTTACAAAATTACTCTATGATTTTAATGTGAACTTATTTCCTTCTTACTCATGCTTGCTTCCTTGATGTGCTTGATTCTATTGTGTGGACAATTTGAGTTTGAAACTCTTTTATTCTTTGAATTCATTTGTTATCATCAAAATCCATGTGTAGATTTATATGAAACTTGAAACCTTGAGTTCAACAATCTCCCCCTTTTTGATGATGACAAATACTTGATAGAATTTGAAACCTGTATGAATACTTAAGCTCCCCCTGAGAATGTGCGTTAGTTTTTCAAGCAAAAATATAAATATAATTCCAAGCATATATAACAAGTTTAGCAATTTAAACAATGTTAATGTTATAGTCTAAAATTTCTCTCCCTTTTGGCATCATTAAAAAGGAATCATAATTAACTCAATAAGATATATTCCTACAATAACCAATAGACAAATAAAACGCTGCGTTAGTAGAGACTGTAGAAGTTAGAACCACCCGTGTCCGACAAAACTTGCAAACGTTGAAGCCGAATTTTATCATCTCGGTGCGGAAGAAGATTTAAATCCGCTTGATGTTATTGACGAATTAGATATTTCAGAGATTTGAATATGAATAATTAAAATTATTCGTGTCCGACAAAGACAGCAAAAGCTGCAGGCCTAGCTTTGGCAATGCGGTGCGGAGCCATGCATGTCCGACAAAACCTGCAAATGTTGGAAGTCTAACTCTGGCAATTCGGTGCGGAGCCACGCGTGTCTGACAAAACCTGCAGAGGTTGGAGGCCTAGCTCTAGCAGTCGGTGCGAAAGCAGATTTAAATCAATCGTCTGATGTTGTTGACAAACGGGTTTGAAAGCTCTGAATTTCAAAAAAAAATCATTTTCACCTATCAGATACAAAAAAAAACATCGCTTCTTGACCTAAGTTCTGTTTCTCCATAACGATAGAATGGCCGAACAATTCTCTTCCACTAATGTTCCAGACTTGAATCAGGAACCCTTGACGCATCAACCATCAATCTTCTCTCCTAAGGCCGTCAATGCCATGATAGGAGCAGAGAACCGTTTTTCTAGTAAGAAAACTTTTGACAATATGTGTCCAGCATATCTTATATTTCTTTTGACTAATAAGATTTGAAGAGACAATAGTTTGTCTTGTTTTTTATGCTATCTCTATAAAATCAGTTTTAAAGTTCATCCGATTTGCATCAAATCTTATTCTCATCTCTATAACTCATCTACATTCCTTCAATATTCTCGCTTTAAGTTTTCAATTCTTTTCTCAATGGCTCATTCTTCTAACATTCCTCTAGATGCATCCATGAGGTATTCTACATCTCAATCTCATGTCCTTTCTGCAGCTACCATTGGCGCCATGTTGTAGCAAGAGAACAATAGTTTGGCTAATAAGCCAGACTCCGATGCTATCTACGACTTGGTGAGTCTCGGGACTCGCTACTCATCCTTTATTGTCGCTTTTTCCCAGCGGCTACAAGTCAAAAATCATGATCTCAAAAACCTTAAAGAACAAATTGTTGTACTTCAACGAATTGTTCAAGAGTCTCACACAAGGGAAGGAATCTTTCGGCAGAAGAATAAAAAGTTAAAATCTCTATTGGATTCTTCATTCCGCTTGCCAGTTCCCATGGATAGGGATGACATGATATTGTATGAAGACAATGAGCGTCTCAAACATGAGGCTAAGAACCTCAAGTTTATGTAAAAGTATTTAAAAAAATATCTCTCTATTTTTATGAACTCTGATCTATCTTTCAAGAGATATTCATAACATGCATCATACCTATTTCTCTTCTAATCATACATAATCTATCTTCTGGTAAGGGTTTTATGAATATATCTGCTAACTGATCGTGTGTGTTTGTGAACTCCAATACTATATCGCCTTTCTGCACATGATCTCGAAAAAAATGATATCTTATTTCAATATGCTTAATTCTAGAATGTTGTATTGGTTTTTTTTTTTTTTTTTTACTAAACCAGGAAACTAGTGCACGACCTAAGAAATGACATGTTTTACTAAAATTTTTTCGATCATCTTTGCAACCAGTATAATCGGTACCTGAATAACTAATAAGATCGAAATAAGTGTGTTTAGGATACCATAACTCTAAGTCAATGGTACTGGCAAAATATCTAAAAATCCGCTTGACTGCAATCAAATGAGATTGTTTTGGAAATGATTGAAAACATGGACATAAACATACACTGAACATAATATCAGGTCTACTAGTTATCAAATATAATAAACTACTAATCATACCTCGATATACATTTGAGTTAACTGGCTTACCGCTTTCATCTTTATCAAATTTAGTGGTCGGATTCATTGATGTTCCAATTACCTTCGCACATTCCATCTCAAATTTTGAGTAACTCTTTGATATATTTTGACTGATTAATAAATATTCCACTTTTTGCTTGCTTGATTTGCAATCCGAGAAAGAAATTAAGTTCTCCCATCATGCTCATTTCAAATTTTTCCTGCATATTCTTAACAAAATCTTGACACATATTTTCATTAGTAGCACCAAATATTATATCATCTACATAAATTTGAATTAGAAGAATATCATTCTATTCATACTTAATGAAAAGAGTTATATCAATATTTCCTCTTGAAAAACATTTTTCAATAAAAAAACTATTTAAGAAAACACTTTTAACATCCATTTGAAAAAATTCGAAATCTTTATAACAAGCATATGTAAGTAGCATTCGAATAGCTTCTAATCTTGCAACTGGTGCATATGTCTCATCATAATCGATTCATTCTTCTTGATTGAAACCTTGGGCCACAAGTCGAGCCTTATTTCTAGTAATGACTCCGGACTCATCTTTCTTGTTTCTAAAAACTTATTTTGTTCTAATAATAGTATGATTTTTGGGTTTAGGATCAAGTGTTCAAACATTATTTCTTTCAAATTGATTAAGCTCTTCTTGCATAGCTAGAATCTAAGATTCATCAAGAATTGCTTCATCAATATTTTTAGGTTCAATCTGAGATAGAAAAGCAGTATGATTGCAAATATTTCTAAGAGATGATCGAGTACTTACACCTCGTGAAGGTTCTCCTAGAATTTATTCC
Source organism: Platycarya strobilacea (assembly GCA_036898215.1). NCBI lineage: Eukaryota > Viridiplantae > Streptophyta > Magnoliopsida > Fagales > Juglandaceae > Platycarya > Platycarya strobilacea. The sequence continues at coordinate 2,495,496 of CM072557.1, read as the reverse complement.
GCTGGATGATTTTTCACATGTTTCCACTATTTGGTTGCATCTTGTACTAAGTCTTGATGATCTTTCCTTCTATTTTCATGATCTTTCATTTTGAATTGTCTCCAAATATCACACATCCTTTTTCTTTAGAAGTGAAGTCAATGAATTTAGTTTTGTCTTCTGTCACGTATCTTGAGCATCCGTTGTCTAAAAATCATTTATTTTTACCTGTAGAATACTTCATGCATACCTACAAAAACAATTAAAAAAAAATTCTTGGTACCCAAATTCTTTGGGTCCTTTATTTATTAGTATTAAAAGAAACAAGATTCTTAGGTACCCGTATGACCCTAATAGTCATTGTATGTTTTCTTCTAATAGGACAAGCAAAATAATTATGACCATTTCTATTACAAAAATTACAAATAGCATGTGACATATATGAAGAACTTGAGTGATTATAATAGTATCCTTTTTTAACAAAATTATTTTTATGAAAAGAATTTTGAATATTGGATTTTGATGTAGAAGGATTATCAAAGAAGTTTTTATAAGATTTGTATTTTTGTTTTGGCTTATATCCCAAACCTGCCTTATCAAAAACATATCTTTGACTACCAAGAAGTTTTTCAAAATTTCTTTTTCCATTCGTAAAATTTTCAATAATATTTTCTAAATCAGTATTATTTTTCTTCAACTCAAAATTTTCATCTTTCAAAACAATACTTTCTTTTCTTAAAATATCAATTTCGTTTGTTAAAGAAGAATTTTTCTTTTTCAAAGCAGTATACTTGATACCCAATTTTTCAAATTCCTCATATACTTCTTCTAAAATATTTTACAATTCTTCATATGAAGGATCTTCAATATTATCAAAATTTGTTACCTCAATGTCATCTTTAGCCATAAGACAAAGATTTGCTGATTTTCCATTGCTTGCTTCACTATCTGAGCTACTTGAATCATCATTCCACGTAGCTTTCATTGCTTTTTTGCCTTTATTTCGATCTTTCTTTAGCAGAGGACAATCTGGCTTGATATGACCAGGTTTATTGCATTTATAACAAATTAAAGTGTCATTTTTACCTGAATTTTTCTTGGAAAACTTATTGAAGGATTTCTTTGGAGGAGATTTATTTTTCTTTAAGAATCTCTGAATTCTTCTTATTATCATCGCAACTTCTTCATCTTTGTCGTCATTTTCCTCATCTTCATCACTTTCACTTTCATGTGGAACAGCTTTAAGTGCCAAACTCTTCTTTGAATTTCCTTCTTCTTCTCCTCTTTTCAATGTGTACTCATGGGTGATAAATGACCCGATGAGTTCATTCATTTCGAGCTTCTTGAGGTCTCTAGATTCAAGAATCGCTATCACTTTTGACTACTAACGTTTTAGTAGAGAGTTGAGAATTTTTCTTACTATCTCCACTTTGGAATAAACTTTGCCAAGAGCTGTCAAGCTGTTTATGATATTAGTAAAACGAGTGTGCATACTAGAAATAGATTCATCATCATTCATCTTAAACATTTCATATTCATGAGTAAGAATATAAATTTTTAATTCCTTGACTTGAGAAGTTCCTTCATAAGTAACTTCCAAATTATCTCAAATTTCCTTTGCTGTAGTGCAAGTCATTACTCTATTAAACTCATTACCATTAAGAGCATTATATAATAAATTCATAGTAGTTAAATTCAAAGTATAAAGTCTATCGTCTTCACGATCAAACTCTTCTTCTTCCTTTTTGACCTTTACTCCATCAATCACTTTTGTTGGAATATAAGGTCCATTTACAATGCATTTCCAGATTTCTCGACCTTGAGCCTGAAGGAATATTCTCATTCTAACTTTCCAGAATGAGTAATTGTCTCCACAAAAGAGTGGAGGCCGACTGCTGGATTGACCATCACCAAATGAAGCTGCAATGTTAGCCATAAGATCTTAACTCAAAAGATAGTTAATCTTATAATAGAGCTCTAGCTCTGATACCAATTGTTGCCCAGATGACTAACACAAGAGGGGGGGTGAATTGAGTTGTATTTAAAAAAATAACAATTATAAATCAAATATATAATATAAAACATAAACAAAATATAAAACAACAATAAATATAAAGAGTAAGGGTAAGAGAGAAGCAAACTCAGTATGTTAACGAGGTTCGGCCCCACTGCCTACGTCCTCGCCTCAAGCTACCCCTTGAGGATCCCCAAATCCACTATTCAATCTCCTTTAGGTGGAGATAGAAACCTATTACACCTTTGAGCAGCACCGCTCCAAAGAATCTATGTAGAACACCCTCTACACTTCCAATCACCTTACACTTGGTGATTTAACTATTCCCTGTGTAGAACACCTTATACACTTCCAATCACCTCACACTTGGTGATTTAACTATTTTCCGTGTAGAACACCTTCTATACACACAAGGGTTATACACACCCTTTTACAAATACAAGAGTTGATAGTAGGTAGACTATCAAAGTACACTCCTCAATGAGTGAGATAGAAACAATACAACGCAACCTATATCTCTCTCAACAAGAACAAGAATTAAGGCTCAAAACTTTAGAAAATAGAGAATGAGAGCTTTGAAGAAATAATACAAAACTTAGCAATAGATGTGTAAGCTCTTGTTGTGTTTTGCAAAACTCAAGTGAGCTATTTATAGGCAAATGAGTTTTCAATTTCAAATTTGAAAAGATTCTCATGTCAAAAACATCATTATTCACTTTTCAAAAATTTCAAATCTAATCTTTTTACTTTTTGCATGTGACAAAAGGAGCACACTTTACTTTTCAAAAATTTCAAACATAATCTTTTACTTTTTGCATATGACAAAAAGAGCATACTTTACTTTTCAAAATTTTCAAATAAAGACATCTACCTTTTGCATAAGTCAAGAAAAGCATCCACTACTTTTAAAAATATTCAAATAAAATATGCACATGTGAAAGATGACAATCAATCATCTTAATATTTTTAAAATTCAAACCTTTAATCATGTCATGCATATGTGAAAGATGACAATCAAGCATCTTAATATTTTCAAAATTCAAACATTTAATCATGTCATGCACATGTGAAAAATGACAATCAATCATCTTTCAAAATTTTCAAAGTTTAAACATTTAATCATGTCATGCACATGTGAAATATGACAATCAATTATCTTTCAAATTTTTCAAATTTAATTTTCAAAATATTCATGCACATGTGGAAAATATATTTTAATGCTTTATGATAAAATATTAATTTTGAGCCTTAATCCTAATTTCGAATTTTTAAAAGATTTATAAAATTACTCTATGATTTTAATGTGAACTTATTTCCTTCTTGCTCATGCTTGCTTCCTTGATGTGCTTAATTCTATTGTGTGGACAATTTGAGTTTGAAACTCCTTTATTCTTTGAATTCATTTGTTATTATCAAAATCCATATGTAGATTTATATGAAACTTGAAATCTTGAGTTCAACAGACATCATTTGCAAGGACATTACCATCACAGCAATTGATGTGGCTAAGCCTAGTGCACACGAGCAAGCAACTACCTGAGTCAATAAGAAAAACAGTTTACTACTGCCAGAAAAGCAGTTAGTTTACCTCTGTCTCTATATATATATATATAAAACTAATTAACGGTAACCAAACAGATTATTTGTAACGAAAACAAATTATTTTTTTGCAAATAATCATTTTAATTGTAGTTAATTAGTTATATATATCTTTTTTTTGTGGTGTTTATAGTTCCATGGGATTTAATGTTGCGTAAAAAATCTGTTAAGTTGTTGTTCTTTAATATTGTTTTTTTTTTTTTTGAATTTGGCACATGCATGCAAGAGTCTGTTAGGGGTTATTGTGTACGTCTAGATCACATTTTTGGTCTGTTTATAAACTATCTGGATTAAAGGTTTAATTAGTACTTCATTAAAAGTGCTTGTAATATTGTTGATTTATCAAACGCCTCCAGGTCCGAGGTTGTATCCTTCATCTCTTGTTCATATTTTTACCAAATCATTTTGATATGTGGGCTTGATTACTTGAAGAAGGATTATTGGGAGACATCGAATAATCTAATTAACGTCAATTTTGGACTACAATTTATAATATTCTCGATTGAATTGAGTACTGTCACAATTAAAACTAAAGTTCATCATGTATACAAACTTTTGAATCATAATTGTATATCTAATAATTAATGAGAACAACATTGCAAATAAATTTTTATATAAGAAATGATTTAGTGACAAAGAGATCTATAAAAATAAATTGACAAATTGATGTGACTTAACGTGATAATTAGATTATAAAAGTATTTTTTAGAGAAATACTCTAACTATAAAGAGAATGCACAAAAATAATCTCACACATTGAGGTGGGTGTCTCTCTCTATATACACTTCCTGTGTATTTAGGCAATGCCTAATTACGTTTATTAATAAATTACCTTAATTTTGAATTGTTTTTATATAATTTTTCCTTTGTAGATGCATCAGTATTCTTATTTTTATATTTATATAGCATATAAAATTATCACGGGACATATGCATAGCGTCACAATAAATTCATAACTCTATAATTTACCATTTAAACACCTTTTGCAATTTAGAAAGACATGTAATTAATATATTCAACAACATTGAACGTTACCCATGGTCACTATGTATTACATGTATCCCCCTTGTTGGGTAGATCATAGATGTCTCCAAATTTGTTGGTGGTTTTGGTTTTGTGCTTTTGGTTCGGTAAGTGTAGGTTTTGAAGTAGTCTGAGGGCCAAAAACCTCCCTGCGCCTTGCCGTTGCGTTCTCTGCCGGCCATTCTTGCTGCTGACCGGAGGTTTTGTTGAACGGAGTGGTGTGTGTACTATACGCGCAAGGTCCAGTGTAGCCTAATCTCGACTCTCCTCGCCATCTGGTGGCTTTCCTCCGTCATGCACGATTTCATCGTGTTTCTTGAGCCGCTGAGCTACTCAAATTTGTTGAATTCAACTCTTAGAGTGGCGCATGATGTTCATGCGCCACCACAGCCTATTTTTTGGTTGTTTTGTGGTTTGGTTTTTAGTTGTTTAATTGTTTTGTGTATATTTGTTTCTATAGAGAAAGCTTTTCTAATTTGAAAAATTGTCTCTTGTGCTTCTAACCTATGGAGTTGTAGTTTTCTCTTATTTTAGAGAGAAATTTTAGTAAAAATCTACTTTGGAGGAGGTGCTTAGTCTCTTAGTTTTGTCTAAAAGAATTAGAAGTTTGTGCGTTTAATAGTTATTAGATGACTTATAAATTGAGGTATGTCAGTCCATATGGTCACATTATAAATTTCAAATCCTTGATTGAATGAAAGTAGACAATTTTTCAAGAAAAAAAAAATCTCCAAATTATTAAAAATGTCTGACTCAAAATTGTAATAAATCGCGATCCATTTCAAGGGCCTACATAATTGCTTGATCCATGGTCCATACCAGAATGGCCATCTCGAGAGTTTGCTTCTTGGGCCATTGGGTGTAGATTCATTCCTCCTCGACTCACATTTATTTCTTGGTACACATTTTCTCTTACTTTTAGCCCGTGGCTTTATCTAAGATTATAATTTATGATATAATAATAAAATAAATATATAGATATTTTTAAGAAATAAACAAAATATGAATTTTATACAAAAAAAATTTAATTTTTTATAATAAATCCTATTATTTTTCAAAATAATGATGTGACAATTACATGTTTACATTTATATATAAAATTACGTGAATGATAATATATATTTTTTTTTTATGAAATGAATGATAATACGGTTAAGTGTTAACACGTACAAAATATTTACGACATAATAGAAGGCAATTTAGGACAGAATAAAAAATTAAATTTAATGGGAATGGTGCAAATCACGTAAAAGATATTCAGAATTTCAGCAGGGGATTTAGAGAGAATTAATTAACAAAAAAAAAAGGAGTTGGGGATTGGGGTTGAGATCAAAGTTTAAAATTTTGTACTGTATCGATCGGTATGGTCGAAATATGCTATATCAGCTGATTTTTTAGTATCGATTATAGGAGTGTACTATTTCGGCCAAAATATCGGTCGTATCAAACTGTACCGGCCGTACCGATCAATATTCCGGTCATACGAGCCTTGTACCGGTCAATATTTCGACTGGTACCAACCGTATCGAATTTTCGATTTCGACCATTCATTTTTTTTTTTGCTATTTTTTACTTGAATTTATTCTAGACTAATTACATTTATATATATAATTATTCATATATTAATTAGTATTTTAAAATATAATTTATATATGTATTTATATATATAATTTTTTTTATATAGATTATCTCAAAATAATATATAAAATAATATCAATATCAAAATATTTTATTTCAATAATCATTACACTCACTAATACTTTATTCAAAATTTTGGTTGGTGTAATGAGCGAGATTGGAGGGACGGCTGTCGCCCCCTGTCCCACCACCAAAATTATATGAATGATCCCACCACTATTATTTTAAATCTTGCATAGTAATTTGCATAATAACTTGCATAGTAATTTCAAGGCATATAAATATGGGTTTCAGTTGTTATAAAATTCATAAGAAAATATATAGAGAGAAGAAAGTTTTAGACAGTTTTAAAAGAGTTTCTTATATATTTTTCTCTTACAATAGTAGTTTATTCTTTAGTTTTATAACACGTTTTCAACATGATGGTTCTACCAATTTTGAAGTTAGTGGTCTTATTCCTCTATAAGTTTTTCAATATATTATTTACATTTTTTGATATATTTTATTAATGATTATTATTTAAAATCTGTGCAAATTTATAAATATATTTTCTGAGATATACATATTTATTTCATTATTTATATGTGTAGAAAATAGCAAATCTTATAAAATTAGAATTTGTTGCTCTTGACATATTTGGAAAAAATTATTTATCCTGGATACTTGATGCTGAAATCCATCTGGATGCTATGAACTTAGGTGAAGCCATTAAATAAGGAAATCAAGCGTCCCTGTAGGACCGTGCTAAATAAATGATTTTCTTTCGCCACCATCTTCACGAAGAATTAAAATCTGAATATCTTACAATAAAATATCACTTTATTTTGTGGAATAATTTAAGAGAGATGTATGAATACCAAAAGACTGTCATCCTCCCAAGAACTCGTTTTAAATGTTTGAACATGAGGTTGCAAGATTATAAAAGTGTTAATGAGCATAATTCTGCACTTTTTAAAATAAGCACAGTACTAAAATTATGCGATGAGAAAATCACCGATGATGATATGCTAAAGAAGACTTATACTACATTTCATGTTTCGAATGTGCTTCTGCAGCAGCAATATCGAGAGAGAAAATTCATGAAATATTCTGAACGTATATCATGTCTTCTAGTAGCTGAGCAGAACAATGAGCTCTTATTGAAAAACCATCAGTCACGCACTACTGGTTCAATATCAATGCCTGAAGTAAATGATACTAGATTTACATCATTCTCAGAAGTGAATGGTGCATCATTTCGAAGGAATCAGTGGCGTAGACGTGGTAAGAAAAATGATAGAAATGTTGGTTCCAGAAGTGACAACATTGAAAGGGATAATAAGATACCGTATCACCAGAAATAGTACAACTCAGAAAGGGATAAAAGCCCATAGAATAATTCTTCAAAAAAAGTTGAAGATGTGTGCTATAGATGTGGTATGACTGGATATTGGGTACTTTCATGTTGTACGACCAGGCACTTAGTAGATTTATATTAAACATCAATAAAATAAAAAAATAAAAAGATGGAAATAAATTTAGTAGAACCATTAAATGATGCATTAGATTCAGTAGATATAGATATCACTCATTTTGATGTTTCTGATTTCTTTGAAAATCCTGATGGTAGAATTGATCATCTAATTGGAGATGGAAGTGTTCCACTCAATTAATGTATTTTCTTTATTATTTGTAATAAAAATTTTGTATATTTTGTAGAATCATAAATTACATTGATGAACTTTTTATCTATGAGTTGAATGATAAAAATGTATGTCTGACTGACAATGCTACAACTTACACAATTCTTAAAGAAAATAAATATTTTCAAAATCTAATACTAAGTAAAACATATGTTCATACCATATTAAGCTCGTTAAATTTAATTGAGGACTCCGAAAGAGCTTATACTATGTTGTCTAATGACACCAAATTTTGTACTGATGATAATTTATTCTCTTTACAATCCATAAAAAATTTATTGAGTTTCAAAAATATACGTCGTAATGATTACCATATTAAAACGACCAATGAAGACAGTAAAGAGCATATTCTTATTACTAAAATAATATCAAGCCAGAAGCTCGTATTAGAAAAATTGCATGTTCTATATTCTAGATTGTATTATACAAATATGAGAACAATTGAATCATATGTAGTAATGCACCAGAAGTGCATTGACTCCAAAGTATTTATGACTTGGCATAATCGTTTTGGACATCCGGGATCTATAATGATGAGACAAATTATTGAAAATTCGCATGGGTATCCCTTAAATAATCAAAATATATTTCTACCCAATGGATCTCCGTGTTCTGTATGTTCTTAAGGTAAGTTGATTATCAGACCATCTCTTTCAAAAGTCATTGTTGAATCTTTATCCTCTTTATAAAGGATTCACGGAAATATATGTGGGTCTATTTATCCATCTAGTGGACCATTTAAATATTTTATGGTTTTAATTGATGCATCTAGTCGATTGTCACATGTTTGTCTGCTTTCCACTAGAAATATTGCATTTGCTAGACTTTTTATTCAGATAATCAAACTACGAGCACAATTTCTTGAGTATCCAATTAAGACCATTCGATTGGATAATGCATGTGAATTTTCATCTCAAATTTTTGATGATTATTGCATGTCAATAGGAATAGATGTTAAACATGCTGTTATTCGTACACACACAAAAAAACGGTTTAGCTGAATTTTTGATCAAAAAGCTTCAATCAATTGCTAGACCTTTACTTATGAAATTAAGACTACTAGTTTCTACTTGGGGACATGTTATATTTCATGCAGCATTTTTAATTTGCATTAGACCATCTGCATATCATAAATATTATCCATTACAGCTTGCATTTGGTTAACAACCAAATATTTTTCATTTTTGTACTTTTGGATGTGCTGTATATGTTCCAATTACACTTCCACAACGTATAAAAATAAGTCCTCAACGTAGACTTGAGATATATGTTGGTTTTGATTCTCTATCTATTATTAGATATCTTGAACCCTTTATAGAGGATATGTTTAAAGCACGTTTTGAAAATTGTCACTTTGACGAATCCACTTTTTCATTAATGGGTAAACAAAAGTCGATGCCTGAAGCACGATAAGAAATTATTTGGGATAATAAGACCTTGTCTCAATTTGATCATTCTACAAATGAATATAAACTAGAATTTTAGAGGATTATTCATTTGCAAAGTGTTGCAAATCAATTACCGGATGTATTTACTGAAATTAAAGGTGTAGTATAATCATATATTCCTGCTGTTAATGCTCCAGCAAGGATTGAAGTCCCTAAAGGACAAATTGTCAAAATAGCAATAGGTAAATCTAAAACACGCCTGAAGCGTGGAAGACCTATTGGTTCAAAATATAAAATTCCCAGAAGGAAAATAATATAAAATGAATATAGTGTTCCTGAAGAACTCATACCTACAATGCAGGCTATAAATATATTTGATGTTTCTGAAAATATCAAATCTTCTATTCCATAACCTCTTGAAGAAGATACTCCTGAAAAGTATAAATCTCCTGAAAAGAAATATCCTGAAGAAGTGTTTCATGAAATGTTTCCTCTGAAGAGGAACATGTACTTGAAAATAATGAGATCTCAATACATTTCATGAATACTGGAGAAATTCTGGATAGAAATAAAACTGTTATCGACAACATATTTTCATATAAAATGGCCATTGACATTACCAGAAGTAATGAAGAAAGTGAGTAAAAAACTGTCGAAAAATGTTGACGTAAAAATGATTGGCCAAAATGGAAAGCAGTTATTGAAACTGAATTAAATTCGTTAACAAAGTAAGAAATATTTGAACCTGTTGTCCAAAGACCAAAGGATGTAATGCCTGTTCGATATAAGTGGGTATTTGTACGAAAACGTAATGAAAAAAATGTAATTATGTGGTACAAAGCACGACTTGTCGCACAAGATTCCCTACAGAACCCTGTAATTGATTATCAAGAAACATATTCTCCCATTGTGGATGCAATCACATTTAGATTTTTGATTAGTCTGGTTGTTACAAAAAGGATTAGAGATGCGGTTGATAGATGTGGTCACTGCATATTTATATGGATCCTTAGACCATGACATATATATGAAAATCCTTGAATGATATAAGATGCCTGAAGCATCTACAAGTGCATCCAGAAATATGTATTCTATTAAACTTCAAAGATCTTTATATAAGTTGAAGCAATCCGGACATATGTGATATAATTGTTTAAGCAAATATCTATTGAAATAAGGATTTGAGAATAATCCTATATGCTCATGTGTTTTTTATTAAGAAATCAGAATCCAGATTTATCATTATTACGGTTTATATTAATGATTTAAATATTGTAGGAATTTCTAAAACAATCTCAAAAACCACTATATCTTTAAAGAATGAATTTAAAATGAAAAATCTTGGCAAAACAAAATTTTTTCTCGGCTTACAGCTCGAGCACTTGCCAAATGGAATTTTTATTTATCAATCCATGTATACAGAGAAAGTCCTAAAACATTTTTATATGGATAAAACTCATCCCCTGAGTATTTCAATAATTGTTCGAATACTTGATGGGAAGAATGATCCATTCCGTCCTTATGATGAGGATAAAGAAATTCTTGGTCTTGAAGTACCATATCTCAGTGCAATCAGAACTTTGATGCATCTTACAAATTACACTCGACCAGATATTACATTTTTAGTTAATCTGCTTGCAAGATATAGTTCTGCACCAACTCGAAAGCATTGGAATGACATTAAACATGTCTTTCGTTACCTTCATGGTACAATTGATATGCGATTATTTTATCAACGTGGATCAAATCCACAATTGATTGGGTATGTAGATGCATATTATCTTTCAGACCCACACAGAGTTAGATATCAAATTGGATATTTATTTACTTATGGAGATACTGCCATATCATGGAGATCTGTTAAGCAGACACTATCTGCTATTTCTTTAAATCACTCAGAGATTATTGTTATTCATGAAGCAAGTCAAGAGTGTATTTAACTGAAATCAGTAATTCAACATATTCAGGAAAAGTGTGGACTCCCCATGATCAATAATAGCCCAACAATTATATATGAAGATAATACTGCTTGTATTACTTAAATCAGAGGAGGATATATTAAAAGTGACAGAACTAAATATATTTCACTTAAATTCTTTTATATTTATGAATTTCAGGAGAAATGTGAAATTGATGTTAAGCATATACGATCTAGTGATAATTTAACAGATTTATTAACAAAGACATTACCAACTGTAACATTCAAGAAGATTGTGCATAATATTAGAATGTGAAGACTCAAATATCTATCGTCATGCACTTTTTAGGGAGAGTAAATATCACGAAGACTTGTACTCTTTTTCTTTCGCTAAGATTTTGTCCCATTGAGTTTTCCTCTGCAAGGTTTTAATGAGACAATCTTAAAGTACTTGTGGATACCTAAGAAGACTGTACTTTTTTTCTTTCAACATTGGTTTTTCTTCCCACTGAGTTTTTCCTTGACAATGTTTTAACGAGACAGATTATTTATGGGTGGTCATTCAAGGGGGAGTGTAATGAACGAGATTGGAGGGACGGCTGTCTCCCCCTGTCCCACTACCAAAATTATATATATGACTCCACTACTATTATTTTAAATCTTATATAGTGATTTGTATAATGATTTGTATAGTAACTTCAAGGTCTATAAATATGGATTTCAGTTGTTATAAAATGTATAAAAAAAATATAGATAGAAAAGAAAGTATTAGAAAGTTTTAAAAGAGTTTCTTATATATTTTTATCTTATAATAGTAATTTCTTTTTTAGTTTTATAATAGTTAAGACTTGGTCTCGTTTGGATTTGAAGATAAGATGAGTTGAGATGAATTTAGTTTATTTTTTAATATTATTATTATTTTACGATTTGAAAAAGGTATATTAGAATTTGAAAAAGGTGTATTGAAATTTAAAAAAAGATGTATAAAAATTTATATTTTTTTAAAAAAATTATAAAAATATAATGGTAAAATAAAAATGAATTGAGGTGAATTATGCTGAGAGACGACTCGAAACGAGGCACCCACTTTTCTTCGACTTGTGGCGACTGTACTGGTACGAAATGTGATTCGACCAGCAGGGCAGAAAACACCTATCAGAATTGACTTTAGGATCCTTCCCAGCGAACTTAATTCGCAGGGAAACACTCCGAGTCTTCGATTTTGCTTCCTCACGTCATCGGAAACGCTGACTCCAAAGAAGTCTCTCACAAATTTCTCTTGCATTCCCAACCAACTCCATGCGTTCTTAGTTTAATCTCTGATATATATCCAGTCTTCTTCATGGCGGAGCGTGGATCCTTCGGGCTCGCTCCTCGACTAGGTCGGATTTATTGGCGTGTTCTTATTTTCCAGATAATTTATTTATACGGTTCCGTTCGTTTTTTTAGTTTCTTGCCGTGTAGAATTCTCGATGAATTTTAGTTGATTACTCTTGAGATCTCTAGGGTTTTATGAGTGGATGTTTCAGTGTAAATAATTAACTATTTTTTGGTTGGAGTGAATGGAGGTTGTTATTACGACCTGTTTGGATACTTAGAAAACCACGGAAAAGTGATGGGCTCAGAGGGAGTTTTTCTCTGTTATTTGACTTTGGTGTTTTGAACACTTTTTTTTTTCGTTGGACTCAGCTAAGCTGGTTATTATCAGTTGATTGGTGTAAACGGATTAGTTCCTCGAAGCTAGGTTTATATTTTTATTATAAAATTAATTTTTCCTTTCTTTTGTATTTCTGTGGCCGATAAAAGCCAGTGGAAGAGTTGCGACTTGTGAGCATGAGCGATTATAAGATGTATTTTGACCGCGTCTAATTTGCGAGAGTTGTTCTTTAGTGCCTGTCTATACTCATCTAGTTACACTCCATGTTTTTATTTTTCGGATAAATTACTCCATGTTTCTTAACCTATTTGTACGCGGGAGCTAGAGAGCTCCATTACTTTCTCACATCCTCGCTTGCTCACTGTTTTCTGCTCTTTGACGTATGAGGACATGCATACAAGCACGCACAATTCCTGTAGTTTTATTTTTTTCAATTTGTAAATTCCTGAAGTTCTTAGATCATTGATCTCCCTTCGATAGATGCTTACCTTTTGCATTTTCTTTTCATGATTTTCTTGTATGTTTTTCTACTCCTGGATTGATGACTCTCTTGAATATGCCGTGTAGTTGTATGCTTCTTTTGCGTTGATTAATGAATAATTTTGGTCCTTTGGAGGACTCTTTTATTTTTATTTTTGGTATGCAGATATTCAACAAATACTAGCAGAAGCCCGGTCTCGGTGGTTGCGACCAGCTGAAATTTGCGAGATTCTTCGTAATTATCAGAAGTTTCATATTGCACCAGAGCCTCCGAACAGGCCCCCAAGTATGATTCTAGCAAATATTATCGAACTAATTATTAAATAAGCATCATGATTACATGCACAAAGTTTAATTATATGTGACTTCACTGGATTTATGGAGCAATGTTGTCTCCCACCGTAATAAGAGCTTATCATCTTTTTTTCCTTCAATCCGAAGTGGATGTACATAAAAAAACTTGACATGACATGTATTCCACCAAGTCAGGTGGTTCGCTATTTCTTTTCGATAGGAAGGTGTTGAGATACTTTAGAAAGGATGGACATAATTGGAGGAAGAAGAAAGATGGAAAAACTGTGAAGGAAGCTCATGAGAAGCTGAAGGTAAGCTTGCAAAAAAGGTCATTTACTTTTAAATGGAGTTTACATCATGGTGATTGATTTACTTATAAAAAAGAAAGGCCATGGTGATTGACCCTCTAGGATTTGCATATTTTGCTTCATGATATTGACCGGACTTGCATAATCTCTCTGTCCCATAATAATTGTCCCCCATTGCTTTTAGTATGCACCAAAATGAATGTCCCTTGTTTAATTGCCAATGCGCTAAATTACTTTGTATTACACATTATTCTTAAGTATAAAAACTAAAATTTTCAAAGTATTTGATAAGGGTAACAGTGGAAAAATGCTATCAAGAGTGTGAGGCTGCCTTGTTTTTTATTTTATTTTATTTTCTTTATCTTTGTGTTTTGCTGAATGATAAAGCCATTAATTACACAGCCATTATATATTGAGGGACTTACTCATTTTCTCGTTTGGAGGTTTGTTTGTTGAAAAGATTAATCCTTCATATAACTCTATTAAAGTCTACCGAGGGTCTGATTGGTAACATACTTCAAGCAATTTTAGGTTGGCAGTGTTGATGTGCTGCACTGCTACTATGCTCATGGGGAAGAGAATGAAGCTTTTCAAAGGCGCAGCTATTGGATGCTTGAACAGTAAGTATGAACCAATTCATATTTCATTTTTTTGATCTTGCTACCTTTAGATCCTTGTATATTGTCGCATTTTATTGTGTTGGTTGATTGAACCTTTCTTCTGTATGATCTCCATATCTATAAAGCTGGTCTTCTTTGTTAGAGCTTACTCCTTCTCATTACTTTTTCTTAGACACCAAGATTGTGAGTGTAATAGCCATGTCAACTTGTGCACAATAGAGGTGTGGCAGTATTCATGTTCTATTTTGCACTCAGGAATCTTGACCTCTACAGTAGTCTTCCCAAAAGGCCATTCTTTGAATTTTTTAGGGTGGGTGTTTGAGGTTGGGTTGGGTGTTTTTGTTTGTGCATTCTCATGCCTTATAATGATAATTCTAAGGTTGGTTGTGAGATCTTTTGCATAGCATGAGTGATCATATGCTTAAGGATTGAGTGATATGGGCTGAGTTTTGGTCTTGTATTGCATGTGGAATTTGTGATGATGCTGTTTCACATTTACCACTTCCTCTCCCGTTGTTTCATTTTTGGCATAATATCTTCTTTCTTCTTCTTTTCTTAATTTCTTCTTTCTTCTTCTTTTTCACTGTTGGTCTCCTACTTCCTCCTTTTTCTTATAAGTAAGAAATTTATTAAATAACCACGTAATTAGGCATAGCCCAAGTACATAGGAAGTATATAAGAGGTCTCCTAGTTCCTCCTTTCAACATAATCTTTTGTTTTACCATAATAGTGCAAAACTGTAAATTAGATGCACAAAACTTTTTATTTTTGATAGATTAGATGCACAAAACTTTTATACTTAACAGGTATTACCTACAAAAAGACACTTAATAAGTATAATGCTTTTGTGAAATGATTGAACTTCACTAGTTTCCAGATTCAATACTTTTATTGGTTACTTCCCGTGTACTTGGGCCTACAAATTTACTTGTTTCAATAAAACTTCATTCTACTTATAAAAAAAATGGTTGGGAGTGTTTTGTTTATGTTTCTCGTGAGCTTGTTGATTCTTGCAGGGATTTGATGCACATAGTTTTTGTCCACTACTTGGAAGTTAAGGTAATCCTCTTCATTATTGTTGTCATTTCATCCATTTTTTTTTATCTTTTCATGTTGATGCTCTTTGTAACTTTTCATATTTAGACTTCTGAAGGGTATGACAACAAAATTTGTAGTTCATTTTTATTTGGTTATAGAGATTAGGTTTAATGATGATTGATTTCTATACCTGCAACTATTAGGCTAAACAGCTTAGGTTAATAGTGGTTTACTTTTATACTTCATTAGCTGCAATATTTTATTATTATGCCACATAGATTTTTAGTGTGCCACTCCCGCAGTTATTTGCTGAGAAATATACATCATTATAACATATATAAAAATAGGGGGCGTTGCCCTCTGCAATAGTAAAGTCTTAGGCTACTAATCACAAGTGTGTGGATTGGAATATTGAGAACTGGCATTCAGGAAGAAGCAAGAAGCAGAGAGAAAACAAATCTCTATATTTTTTTTATAAGTAATAAGAGAAATTTTATTCCAAGTAAATAGGCATGGCCCAAGTACATAGAGAGTATACAAATAGGAAACACCTATCTAGGAGCTCAAGCTGCAAAAACTTTTTTTTTAGTAAGTAAACAATTTATTGATTGATAGAAATAGGCAAAGCCCAAGTATACAAGATGGTATACAATAGACAAGACCTATTTAAATCGTGGGTAGATTGTACGATACAAGGAAATCGAGAATGTTAAGGCCATTAAAATCTTTTGCTAGAGCCCATAACAATAAAGTGCGATATAAGTGAGAAAGAAGCTCCTCCCGTGTACGTTCCTTAACTTCAAAGGTTCTATCATTGCGTTCTTTCCAAATGCACCATATAATGCAGATAGGGACCATCTTCCATACTGATTTGATGGGAGTAGCACCTCCAAGAGATGTCCAACTAGCCAATAACCCAATCACCATGGCCAACATGACCCAGTTCAAGTCAACTCATCTGAAAACTCATCTGAAGCTTCAAAAACTAGAGCAAAACATTACACTCATTCCCATTCCTTGTAAGATTTTTCACCCAAAAACAAAATGTGCTATGGAAAAGCTCCCTAATTTCACCTAATGAATGCTAAGAATTATCAAAACATCTCCTGTTCCTCTAACCAAAGACACCAAAATAAGCACAAGGGAATCATCTTCATAGCTGCAGTGTTGAAGATAGGATTATATCCAAATTACCCCACCTAAGTAGGACCAGTACTGGGTAATGACCCATTTTATTACTTAGTTAATGTATACCTTAATTATTTTTAATAATGCTTTAGAGGTGCTCCTGCTCTTGAGTTATTTTGAGAATCAACACGCTGGAAAGTATATTTAGTTATATGTGAAAGTGCAATGACTGGCTAGTATTTTTCTATGGCAAGCTTTGAGCTTTGTAACTTTTTAAAATTATTTGTAAGATGGCCCAAATCCCATTTCTTTTTAATAGGATATATGATTCCAGTTGGTCTATTTTCTTTCCATAACAGAGTATTTTGTTAGGATGTCAAATACAGCATGATATAAATATTTTTACTAATGGATTTGTGTATTTTTTGTTCTTTGTACTTTTCCCATCAGGGAAATAGGACAAATATTGGAAGTATTAGAGAGAGGGATGAGGTTGCAGCCGATTTCCAGAAGGACAGCCCTCTAAGTTCTAGCTTTCCCAGAAGTACAGATTCTCCAAGCCTAACCAATTCTTTTACATCATTATGTGAAGATGCAGATTCTGGTATTTTCTGCCTCTAATTTGTTAATAGAGGTCACCTTTTACTCTTCCTTTTGGCCTGATCTTGACTGATCCTGAGTTCATATACTGTTAAGCATGTATGTGACTGTCTGTTAATAGCTGTGGGATCTGATGCAGAGGATAGTTATCAAGCAAGTACAAGTTCTCACTTTCTTGAGTCACCATCAATGGAGAATAGTCCTCTGTCAGACAGGATGGATGCTGGTGGTGCAAGTTCTTATTTTCTGCATCCCTCTGCAGGTGAGTGTGTTGCTGCTTGTCTATTTCTCCATCTTCCTTTACATTCTTTTCAAGTTCATATCCTTTCATGGTTTTGCCTCATCTCGCAAGCTCTTAAATGGTGTTTTCGACCTGACTGTATACTTGAAACCCTTTCCAGATAATTATGCTCATTCATTAATTGGGGCAAATTATATCTCCAACGTCCAGAAAGATGGACCTAGAGATGGTGATGGCATTACTCATGTGGCTGGTACCCAAGACGCAATTGATTTGGCATCCTGGGAAGCGGTCTTGGAAAACTCCAGGGGATTCCATTCCTCTGTAACTTCTCGTGCATCATCTGAACCTCAATCTACCTTAACGGATATCTTCCTTGGACAAGAAAATATGACTATAGGTGAGCATTTAGCTGGCGAGAGTGTCCTCAAAGAAGAGTTTCAAAATACTGTGCCAAGGCAACCAAATTGGCAGGTACTATCCCAATCTTCTACCCCAACTATTTGGTATTATCTACACGTATTTACCCTTTAGCATCTCATGAAAAGTCAGTTGCTGAAATCTTTTTTTTTTTTTTTTTCCTAAAGAGAAAAGTTAGTTGCTGAAATGATATTCCCATGCAGAAAAAATTATTTTCCATGCATGGCATACCTGTCTGACCTTGGGGATCATGTGCATGGGGTCTAACTTATAGTTGTGCAGTGATTCACTGAATCACTACAGTACTTCCTCTACAACCCAGATTGACTCCACATAGCATACCTAGCTCCCATGTGTGATGATCTGATAAGAGTCTTTACTGTTTGACTTCATAGACAAACTTGACTATCGTGAAATCATTATGCAGTAGTCTTCTCATAATTGAGGAAGCAGCTGGTCTATTGAATATTCTGAACCAAACACTAAACTGGTTCACGGTTTATCACAAGTACTGTTTGTTCAATCACATTATGATAACTTTATTTTTTTTGGGGGGGGGGGGGTTCATTCTAATGCTGCCTACATGACATAAATAAATCTTTTCTTCTCTTTTAATAGTTCATGTTCATATAATCGTGTTTATGTTCTGATCTTAGATTCTTTTATCCAGACATCTTATGGCGATAATTCAGTACATTTGCCCACATGGCCTATGAACCAATTATCAAATTTTGAATTGGCAAATGATCTGGGTACAGCTTTATTTGAGCCTGGAACTCTTGATATGAATGCGAGAAGTGCTCCTGAGCCGTTTTCTAGTCATCCAGTTCAGCAAAATGAACAACCTGTCCAGAACTATCTTCAAACACAGCTTACAAATGCTGAATCTCAGTTTTCAATAAAACCAAATTCCCAAACTGATATGCTCTTTGAGGGAACTAATGGTAACTATGCCTTGACTCTGAGAAAACCATTATTAGATGGTGAAGAGGCTTTGAAGAAAGTAGACAGCTTTTCTCGATGGGCTACTAGAGAACTTGGCGATGTAGCTG
Source organism: Platycarya strobilacea (assembly GCA_036898215.1). Lineage (NCBI taxonomy): Eukaryota > Viridiplantae > Streptophyta > Magnoliopsida > Fagales > Juglandaceae > Platycarya > Platycarya strobilacea. The sequence goes on along the minus strand of CM072557.1, from coordinate 2,476,417 downwards.
ATTTGCATTTACAGAGTTCGTCTGGTTTATCATGGAGCACTGTTGAATGTGGAAGTGTAGTTGATGATTCCTCATTGAGTCCCTCTCTATCTCAGGACCAGCTTTTTAGTATTTTAGATTTTTCACCAAAGTGGGCTTACACGGATTCAGAAACAGAGGTACTGAATGTATTTTTTCATTGTATCCCTGCCAATAAGAAAAGAGAAGAAAAGGGCAAATTATAGCTTGAGTTGATTTTGCATTATAACATGACTGAGCTTCTAGATTGTGTGCGCATGTGGATTCTATAAATTAATGTTTTGGGATTCTAAAAAAGTTTGAGAATGTTTCTGGATGATCTTAAAAGATTTTTTTTCAAGACATTATTTCTTTAGGCTATAGCAATAGATTATAGTTAGTTTCCATGACTTCCTCACATCTATCTCTGGTTCCTAATTTGGTGTATTCTCTTGTATACGTCTTGTGTACTTGGGCCATGTCTGTTTTATATTAATAAAAAAATTTATGCTTATAAAAAATGTTTTGTGCTACTTTCTTGACCGAGTGGTAAAACTTGGTAAATGACATGCTAGTTTTACAAAAATAAGAATGTTAATGGCCTGCTAGATTTTTGTTAATCACGCACTGGGTTAATCATAATGGGCAAGTGTGTTGCTTCTCTTAACTCATGTATTGTTATGTTCTTATCATTTTGTTTATTGGTGCATGTTTTTGTTTATGCTTCATATACGAATGACTTTTTGCCACTTAAGCGAATTACTATTTTACATTTTCCAACTAAATTCTACTACTTTGCTTTCCAACTTTCTTCTAGTTCATCAATTTTGTTGTGAAGTGTTCCATTTGTACTGTTTCCGACTTGGTCTAGGTTCATACAAATTTCCATTCCTTTCTACTGTTGAAGAAATATACTGTTGTATTCTTATTGCTTCTCAATTTCTGTTATACAAAACAGGTTCTGATAACTGGAACATTTTTGAAGAGTCTACCCGAGGTAACAAAATGTAGCTGGTCATGTATGTTTGGGGAAGTGGAGGTTCCAGCAGAAGTTTTAGCGAATGGGATTCTTTGTTGCCATACTCCACCTCACACTGTTGGGCAAGTCCCTTTTTATATAACATGCTCCAACAGGGTAGCTTGTAGTGAAGTGCGTGAGTTTGACTATCGAGTGGGCTCTATTAAAGATATAGATATTGCAGTTATCTACAGTGGTGCTGCAAATGAAATGCATCTTCATTTGCGCCTTGAGAGGTTACTTTTTCTGAGATCTGTCATCCCTCCAAGTCACTTTGTTGTAAGTACTGTGAAACAGGAGTTAATCAGCAAGATTATTACATTAAAGGAGGAAGAGGAATATAACCGGACTCTAGAGCCAATATTGCAGAGTGATTTATCCCAACACGAAGTGAAAGAGTATCTCCTTAAACTGTTGCTAAAAGAGAAGTTGTACTCATGGCTCCTTTGTAAAGTATGTGAAAATGGTAAAGGGCCTAGTATATTGGATGATGATGGGCAAGGTGTGATACATTTAGCAGCTGCCCTTGGTTATGATTGGGCCATAAAACCAATCATAACAGCAGAAGTTAGTATCAATTTCCGGGACATAAATGGATGGACTGCCCTTCATTGGGCTGCGTTTTGTGGCAGGCAAGATCCTTTGAATTTGATACTTATGTATTCTAAACAAAGTTTTTAATTTTGTACCGTATCGGCTGATACAGTCGAAATATGCTGTATCGGCTAGTGAACTGGTACAGAAATACTGTTGCTTTGTTTCGGCAGATATTTCGGCCGTACCAGCTAATATTTATGCCTCTGTTTTGGCTGTATCGGATTTTTATTTTTTTAATTTTTTTTTCAATTTCTTGCTATTTTTTTTATCCCAATTCAGACTAAAATATTTACATATATATGTTTTTATATATAATTTATTCATATATTGACTATTATTTTAAAATATAATTTATATATGTATTTATATATAATTTATTTATATATAGATTATTCCGAAACGGTACGCGAAACGGTACCGATAACGAAATATTTCGTTCCAGTGCTTTGACCGGTACGCCCACCCAATGTTTTGAATACCGTACCCGTACTGGTATCGGTCAAGTCACTGAAACAAAATATTTCGGTACCGGTATCGTTTTGTGTATCGTTTCGGAATAATTTATACATAAATAAATTATATATATAAATACATATATAAATTATATTTCAAAATAATAGTCAAGATATAAATGAATTATATAGATAAATATATGTATGTAATTAATTTAGTTTAAATTGAGGTTAAAACATAGTAAAAAATTAAAAAAAAAAACCTGGAAGGCCGAAATCCGGGGACACTCATTTATTTGTGCTGGCCGACCGGCTGGTACGGAAAATTTCGGCCGGTACGGTACGGTATTTAAAACTATATGCCTACCAGTACGGTATTCAAAATATTGATTCTAAATTCTATTGAACCTAGGCTGTATTCTTTATTGCTAAAATCCAATCTATGGATTTTTAGTTAGAGCCTAGCCTTCACCACCTCGAACCATTTTTGACTTTGGAAATTCAACTCAAAAGTATTTTCTGATAGATAGTCTGCATTATGGATGAAGAGGCCAATTTTGGAGTTTGTAGCTTGTAGCCTGTGCAGGATGTCTATTGAGACCCTCCCTCTCCTCTCTTCATGCTACCAAAAATGCAACTGAAGCCTTATACCATACTTATGGTTATGAAGGCCTTATCTCTTTTATATTTGACTTTTCAAGCTTCAATTCTCTCATTCTTCTGTCATTCATGTGCAGATAACCTGCATAGAAATCATAACAAACTTGATTTGAAGTGTCCAAAATTTATTTAATCAGTTAATTGGTCTTGGATTGAGTGGCAATTTGTTTCAGCTGCTATGCAATCTCTATTTGTACAGAATAACTGATGTTTTGTTTATTTTGTGCATTTATGTATCCTTGTTAAAATTCAGAGAGCAGACAGTAGCGTTCCTCGTCTCTCTGGGTGCTGCACCTGGGGCATTGACAGATCCATCTCCTGAATTTCCTTTGGGTAGAACACCAGCAGACCTGGCATCTGGAAAGGGACACAAAGGAATCTCTGGTTTTATTGCAGAGTCTTCCTTGACCAGCTACCTCAAATCCCTAACAATGAATGATAAAAAAGATGATGGAATGCCAGAAGTTTCTGGAACGAAAGGTGTGCTAACAATTTCAGAACGGACAGCAACACCTGTGAATTATGTTGACGCAGCAGATGCACTGTCAATGAAGGATTCACTTAATGCTGTCTGCAATGCCACACAAGCTGCTGATCGTATACATCAAATGTTCAGGATGCATTCATTTGAAAGAAGGCTGATAACTCAGCATAATGATGGTGGTGGTAGCTTGTCAGATGAATGCGTTCTTTCACTTATATCTGCCAAGACACGCAAGCCTGGACAAAGTGATAGATTAGTCCATGCGGCTGCAACACATATACAGAAGAAGTACCGTGGTTGGAAGAAAAGAAAAGAATTCTTAACAATCCGTCAAAGAATCGTCAAAATTCAGGTTTGTTTGCTACTATCCTGCTGTTGACTTTCTGAGTCTTAATGATTTTTTTTTAGTTCTCTCTCTCTCCTCCCCTCTCTCTAAAATATAGATGATACTTATCCCAATAAGAAGAAGACCTTTATTATTGGGTAAGTTGCATGAAAAACTAAATATTCTATTAATTCTGCTTCAATAAACTTGTAAGCCATCAATTATGAAATTATAGCTGATTTATAATTGTTGTTTGAAGGCCCATGTCAGGGGACACCAGGTGAGGAAACAATATAGAACTATCGTCTGGTCTGTAGGAATTTTGGAGAAGGTTATATTGCGCTGGAGACGTAAAGGGATCGGTTTGCGGGGCTTCCGACCAGATGTACACAAGGAACCCAAACCAGAAGTCGTTCCCTCAACAGAGGATGATTATGATTTTCTTAAAGAAGGAAGAAAACAGACAGAGGAAAGGTTGGAAAAAGCTCTCACTAGGGTGAAGTCTATGGTACAGTATCCAGAGGGACGGGCTCAATATCGTAGGCTGCTAACAGTAGTTGAAGGGTTCCGAGAGACCAAGGTATATATTTTAAACATTTTTTTTTTGTTTATTTATGAATGCAAAATCTTAGTATGCTAGTTTTGTCAGACAAGCCACTTGTAAGAATCATTTTAAAACAAATTCAATGATGATTTATGTGTAGTAACTTTCCCCCTTTTAAGTACTTTATGTGGAATCTTTGTTGGCATGCCTGCATTTGAGTTTATATACTAGTTGTCTTGATTTGATAGCTTAAATTTTTGGGTCAAGGCTCCGAGCCTCCAATATAGTTTTTATCGTCATGGCATCCCCATTTTTTTTTGGTTGGAAACCTCCACTGGCTAATCAATTCTTCTTCCTTATCAAATAAATAAATAAAATTTTATGTTACTTATGAGAAAACAAAAAGAGTTTGTACATTTTGTTCTTAGAATTCCCAAATGGACCCCTCTTCTTCTGTTGATTTCGGTTGGGTCTGATTATGTATGGGCTTTGTATGCTGGAATGAATCAAGACCAGGACGTTCAAATTCTGACAGGTTGTTCTTTGCATTATATATAATATTGGGCAGGCAGGTGATATGGTGTTGAACAGTCCTGAAGAAACAGGTGAAGGTGATGTTGATGGTGATGGTGATGATGATGGTGATGGTGATGAGGTTGAGATTAGTATCAATGCCCTGCTGGACAATGAAATGCTGATGGATGATGAGGCGTTCATGTCTATGGCATTTGAGTAAACCTCTGCCTCGTCTTCACCATTGTATTCTAGATCTCTCCTTCTTTGTTGCCAGCAATCATGGAGGTCATAAAATTTGTGAATATGATGTCTAATTCTCATGCCATCCATCCATGAATTTCCAGCGGGGGTTTACAGTTACATAGTAATGACAAGCAATTTTTTTCTGCACAGCTGTTGTAATCTGTTTTCTCAAGCTTCTATAGGGACTTGGTTTAGTGGTACTTTGTTGTATGTTCAATGTTGGCAGAATACAGTAGTGCTCACAGCTACAATATCTTACCAAGCATATTTCTGATATGCCCATTGGATTTGGGCCACAATTTAGTAAGAAACAATCTTAAAAAAAATGGAAAAAAAAAAACCTTGGAGAGGGTTTGCCAATCAGATTATTATGTTTTTTTTTTAAATCTCAACAAATATTCTTAACTATATAATATATGATTTTTCCTTTTAAAAAAAAATCTAATCCAATCATGAGTCGATTCACAGTTCTTATAAATCTTTTTATTTTTTTTGACAAAATCTCATAAAAGCATTCTCATCTCATATTACCTTTATATTTCAAATGGATTCATTCGCTTTTGCAAACACATGGAGCAAATGTTTGAATTGTGCTGTTCTCACAAAGACAGAACACGCCTCAAATTTTATTTTATGTTTTTCTCAAAACTTTCGCTACAAAATCTTGCTCAAAATTAGGGGTGGAATATATGACATGAACTGTGAATTCAATACGAACAATACATGACATGAAATTCACGAGATTGAATTTGTTGTTAACAGGTTTGGGCAAAAACATGGGTTATCTCGTTAAGATAAGATTTATAAATAGGTTAATACATTTAACTTGAAATTAATATGTTTGACCTGTTTAAATTTTATTTTAAAATTTTAATTTTATTATCGATAAGTTGTAATTAAGAGTGTTCATCCGGGTTTCGGATTCCCAAATCTGGAATCTGGATTCAAAATTTTCCTAAACATTTTTTTAAAAAAAATAAAAAATGGTAAGAAATAAATAAAATTTTAAACCGGGCCGGGTGAACACCCCTAGTTGTAATATAAGTATTTCTCAGTATGTTTATATTTTTATCGTTGAAATTGTAATTCTAGATCCATGCTCATATTTGTTATTATATGGTTTTTTGTATTATATGTTAAATTTTAAACATATTAATATATATATATTTTAAAAATATTATGGCTACTAATAAATATAGATTTTAATTTATATGTGGAATTATATTAATAAAGTTAAAAGAGTTATGTTGGTTAGTTCAGCTCATTTGTTTGAATGAGTTGTGTTGTTAGTGTTACCTTATTTTTAATTAATTATTAAATGGGTTAAAATTGATTATTTAAATTGATTGGGTTAGAATTCGAAAGTTTAACACGCTTGTTGAACCCAAGGTTTCAAGTTTCATATAAATCTACAAATGGATTTTGATGATAACAAATGAATTCAAAGAATAAAGGAGTTTCAAGCTCAAGTTGTCCACACAATAGAATCAAGCACATCAAGGAAGCAAGCATGAGCAAGAAGTGAATAAGTTCACATTAAAATCATAGAGTAATTTTGTAAATCTCTTAAAAATTCAAAATTAGGATTAAGGCTCAAAATTAATATTTTATCATAAAGCATTAAAATATATTTTCCACATGTGCATGATATTTTGAAAATTAAATTTGAAAATTTTGAAAGATGATTGATTGTCATCTTTCACATGTGCATCACATGATTAAAGGTTTGAACTTTGAAAATTTTGAAAGATGATTGATTGTCATCTTTCACATGTGCATGACATGATTAAAGGTTTGAATTTTGAAAATATTAAGATGATTGATTGTCATCTTTCACATGTGCATGTTTTATTTAAATATTTTCAAAAGTGGTGGATGTTTTTCTTGACTTATGCAAAAGGTAGATGTCTTTATTTGAAAATTTTGAAAAGTAAAGTGTGCTCCTTTTGTTATATGCAAAAAGTAAAAGATTATGTTTGAAATTTTTGAAAAGTAAAGTGTGCTCCTTTTGTCACATGCAAAAAGTAAAAATATTAGATTTGAAATTTTTGAAAAGTAAATGATGATGTTTTTGATATGGGAATCTTTTCAAATTTGAAATTGAAAAATCATTTGCCTATAAATAGCTCACTTGAGTTTTACAAAATTCACAACAAGAGCTTACACATCTATTGCTAAGTTTTGCATCATTTCTTCAAAACTCTCATTCTCTCTTTTCTAAAGTTTTGAGCCTTAATTCTTGTTCTTGTTGAGAGAGATATAGGTTGCGCTGTATTGTTTCTATCTCACTCATTGAGGAGTGTACTTTGATAGTCTACCTACTATCAATTCTTGTATCAGTAAAAGGGTGTGTATAATCCTTGTGTGTGTAGAAGGTGTTCTACATGGGGAATAGTTAAATCACCAAGTGTAAAGTGATTGGAAGTGTAGAAGGTGTTCTACACGTGGAATAGTTAAATCACCAAGTGTGAGGTGATTGGAAGTGTAGAGGGTGTTCTATACGGATTCTTTGGAGCGGTGCTGCTCAAAGGTGTAATAGGTTTCTATCTCCACCTAAAGGAGATTGAATAGTGGATTTGGGGATCCTCAAGAGGTAGCTTGAGGCGAGGACATAGGCAGTGGGGCCGAACCTCGTTAACATACTGAGTTTGCTTCTCTCTTACCCTTCCTCTTTATATTTATTATTGTTTCATATTTTATTTATATTTTATATTATATATTTGATTTATAATTGTTATTTTTTAAATACAACTCCATTCACCCCCCTCTTGTGTTAGTCATCTGGGCAACAAGTGGTATCAGAGCTAGAGCTCTATTATAAGATTAACTATCTTTTGAGTTAAGATCTTATGGCTAACATTGCAGCTTCATTTGGTGAAGGTCAATCTAGCAGTCGGCCTCCACTCTTTTGTGGAGACAATTACTCATTCTGGAAAGTTAGAATGAGAATATTCCTTCAAGCTCAAGGTCGAGAAATCTGGAAATGTATTGTAAATGGACCTTATATTCCAACAAAAGTAGTTGATGGAGTAAAGGTCAAAAAGGAAGAAGAAGAGTTTAATCGTGAAGACGATAGACTTTATACTTTGAATTTAACTGCTATGAATTTATTATATAATGCTCTCAATGGTAATGAATTTAATAGAGTAATGACTTGTGCTACAGCAAAGGAAATTTGGGATAACTTGGAAGTTACTTATGAATGAACTTCTCAAGTCAAGGAATCAAAAATTTATATTCTTACTCATGAATATGAAATGTTTAAGATGAATGATGATGAATCTATTTCTAGTATGTACACTCGTTTTACTAACATCATAAACAGCTTGACAGCTCTTGACAAAGTTTATTCCAAAGTGGAGATAGTAAGAAAAATTCTCAACTCTCTACCAAAACGTTGGGAATCAAAAGTGACAGCGATTCTTGAAGCTAGAGACCTTAAGAAGCTCGAAGTGAATGAACTCATTGGGTCACTTATCACCCATGAGTACACATTGAAAAGAGGAGAAGAAGAAGGAAAGTCAAAGAAGAGCTTGGCACTTAAAGCTGTTCCACATGAAAGTGAAAGTGATGAAAATGAGGAAAATGACGACAAAGATGAAGAAGTTGCGATGATAACAAGAAGAATTCAGAGGTTCTTAAAGAAAAATAAAACTCCTCCAAGGAAATCTTTCAAAAAGTTTTCCAAGAAAGATTCAGGTAAAAATGACACTTTAATTTGTTATAAATGCAATAAATCTGGTCATATCAAGTCAGATTGTCCTCTGCTAAAGAAAGATCGAAACAAAGGCAAAAAAGCAATGAAAGCTACATGGGATGATGATTCAAGTAGCTCAGATAGTGAAGCAAGCAATGGAGAATCAGCAAATCTTTGTCTTATGGCTAAAGATGACATTGAGGTAATAAATCTTGATAATATTGAAGATCCTTCATATGAAGAATTGCAAAATGTTTTAGAAGAGGTATATGAGGAATTTGAAAAATTGGGTATCAAGTATATTGTTTTGAAAAAGAAAAATTCTTCTTTAACAAACGAAATTGATATTTTAAGAAAAGAAAGTATTGTTTTGAAAGATGAAAATTTTGAGTTGAAGAAAAAGAAAACTGATTTAGAAAATATTATTGAAAAATTTACGAATGGAAAAAGAAATTTTGAAAAACTTCTTGGTAGCCGAAGATGTGTTTTTGATAAGGCAGGCTTGGGATATATGCCAAAACAAAAATACAAACCTTATAAAAACTTCTTTGATAATCCTTCTAAATCAAAATCCAATATTCAAAATTCTTTTCATAAAAATAATTTTGTTAAAAAAGGATACTATTATAATCACTCAAGTTCTTCATATATGTCGCATGCTATTTGCAATTTTTGTAATAGAAATGGTCATAATTATTTTGCTTGTCCTATTAGAAGAAAACATACAATGACTATTAGGACCATATGGGTACCTAAAAATCTTATTTCTTCTAATACTAATAAATAAAGGACCCAAAGAACTTGGGTACCAAGAAAAATCATTTTAATTGTTTTTATAGGTGTGCATGACGTCTTCCACGAACAAAAATAAATGGTTTTTAGATAGTGGATGTTCAAGACACATGACGGGAGACAAGACTAAGTTCTTTGATCTTAGATCTAAAGAAGAAGGACACGTGACATTTGGAGACAACTCGAAAGGGAAGATCGTGGGAATAGGTAAAATTGGTAATGAGTCTTCTCTTATAATTGAAGATGTTCTACTTGTTGAAAGTTTAAAACATAATCTTTTAAGCATAAGTCAATTATGTGATAAAGGATTTACAGTTACTTTCAAAATGGATAAGTGCATTATATTGAATGATTATGATTGTAATATTTGTTTTATTGCTTTTAGAAGTAACAATGTTTATACAATTGATTTTGAAGAAATTACCTCACAAGATGCGATTTGTTTTTCAGCTCAAAATGAAACTAATTGGTTATGGCATAGAAGACTAGGTCATGCCAATATGGAACTTATTTCCAAATTTTCAAAAAATGATCTTGTGAGAGGTTTACCAAAGGTAAATTTTCGTAAAGACAAAATTTGTGATGCATGCCAATTTGGTAAACAAACAAAAACTTCTTTTAAAATCAAGAAACATATTTCCACTACTAGACCACTGTAACTGATACACATGGATCTTTTTGGACCAAATAGAGTTGCAAGTTTAGGAGAAAAATATTATGCATTTGTTGTTGTTGATCACTTCTCTAGATATACTTGGGTCATCTTTCTTACTCATAAAGATGAGGCACATAATGCTTTTACCAAGTTATGCAAGAGAATTCAAAATGAAAATGGTTATACTATTTCAAGTATCCGAAGTGATAGGGGAAAAGAGTTTGTTAATAAAAATATTGAAACATTTTGTGATGAAAATGGTTTTGTGCATAATTTTTCTGCTCCTCGAACTCCTCAACAAAATGGGGTAGTATAAAGGAAAAATATATCTCTTCAAGAGATGGCAAGAACAATGCTCAATGAGAACAACTTGCCTAGTTATTTTTGGGCTGAAGCGGTAAGTACTGCATGTTATGTTATAAATAGAGTTATGCTAAGGTCTAAATTAGATAAAACCCCCTATGAGCTTTAGAATGAGAAAAAGCCCAACATTTGTTACTTTTATGTATTTGGACGCAAATGTTTTATTTTAAATGACAGAGATAATTTAGGCAAGTTTGATGCAAAATCTGATGAAGGTATCTTTCTCATGTATTCTACTAATAGTAAAGCTTATAGAGTATTCAATAAAAAGACTTTGACTGTACAAGAATCTATGCATGTAGTATTTGATGAATCTAATTCTCTACTCTCCAATAAATCTATTGATGAAGAAACAGGAGGTATAAATAATACGAAAAGTCTCAATCTCAACAAAGAGAACACAATAGAGGAAGTCCAACATGGAGATATCAGGAAAGATCATCAAAATTTAATACAAGATGCAACCAAACAGTGGAAATTTGTGAAAGATCATCCAGTGGAACAAATTCTGGGGGAACCTTCACGAGGTGTAAGCACTCGATCATCTCTTAGAAATATTTGCAATCATACTGCTTTTCTATATCAGATTGAACCTAAAAATATTGATGAAGCACTTCTTGATGAATTTTGGATTCTAGCTATGCAAGAAGAGCTTAATCAATTTGAAAGAAATGATGTTTGGACACTTGTTCCTAGACCAAAAAATCATACTATTATTGGAACAAAATGGGTTTTTAGAAACAAGAAAGATGAGTCCGGAGTCATTACTAGAAATAAGGCTCGACTTGTAGCCCAAGGTTTCAATCAAGAAGAAGGAATCGATTATGATGAGACATATGCACCAGTCGCAAGATTAGAAGCTATTCGAATTCTACTTGCATATGCTTGTTATAAAGATTTCAAACTTTTTCAAATGGATGTTAAAAGTGCTTTCTTAAACGGTTTTATAAATGAAGAGGTATATGTTGAGCAACCTCCAGGTTTTGAAAATCATATTTCTCCAAATCATGTTTTCAAATTCACAAAAGCACTATATGGACTCAAACAAGCTCCTAGAGCGTGGTACGAGAGACTTAGTGGTTTCTTGATTAAAAAAGGCTTTTCAAGAGGAAAAATTGATACAACTCTTTTCATTAAATACGAAAATGATGATATTCTTTTGATTCAGATTTATGTTGATGATATAATATTCGGTGCTACTAATGAAAATATGTGCCAAGTTTTTGCTAAGACTATGCAGGAAGAATTTGAAATGAGCATGATGGGAGAGCTTACATTCTTTCTCGGATTGCAAATTAAGCAAGCAAAAAGTGGGACATTCATCAATCAATCGAAATATATTAAGGAATTGCTGAAGAAATTTGGGATGGAAGGTGCTAAGGAAACTGGAACACCAATGAGTCCATCCACTAAACTTGATAAAGATGAAACCGGTAAACTAGTTGACTCGAAGGTATATCGAGGTATGATTGGTAGCTTATTATATTTGACAGCCAGTAGACCAGATATTATGTTTAGTGTGTGCTTATGTGCACGCTTTCAATCATCTCCAAAAGAATCACATTTAATTGCAGTTAAGCGCATTCTTAGATATCTTAGTGGTACAATTAACTTAGGGTTATGGTACCCTAAGCACACATCTTTCGATCTAATCAGCTACACAGATGCAGATTATGCTGGCTGTAAAATAGATCGAAAAAGTACTAGTGGAGCATGTCACTTCTTAGGTCGTGCACTAGTTTATTGGTTTAGTAAAAAACAAAATTCTGTTGCACTATCTACTGCTGAGGCAGAATATGTTGCTGCGGGTAGTTGTTGTGCTCAAGTTCTTTACATGAAGCAACAACTTGAGGATTTTAAACTTATGTACAATCACATTCCAATCAAATGTGATAATATAAGTGTTATAAATCTTTCAAAAAATCCAATACAACATTCTCGGACCAAACATATTGAAATTAGATATCATTTTCTTAGAGATCATGTGCAAAAGGGCGATATTGTATTAGAATTCACTAGTACACATGATCAATTGGCAGACATTTTCACAAAACCCCTACCAGAAGATAGACTATGCATGATTAGAAGAGAAATAGGAATGATGCATGCCATGGATATCTGCTAGATACTTTTATTTCATTATCTTAAATGACCTACAGAAACTTGAGACGTTTAGCCTCATCATTCAAATGCATTTGCTCCTCATAAATCATCATGCCATCCTTATCTAAAGGATTAGGCAATCGAAATGAAGAGGTAAGCAAGGATTTCAAATCCTTATTCTGTTGCTTTAATTCTACTATTTTTTTGTTTGACTCATAAACAAGTCGTTGAAGTACAGATACAGTCTCGTTAAGCTTCTCAATTTCGCGAGTTTTGGACTGCAACCGAGCAGAAAACGCAACGATAGATGATGAGTATCGAGTTCCGAGACCCACAAGCTCGTAAATGGCGTCATGATCTGATTTATTAGCTAAATCAGTCTCTTGTTGCTTCATGGCACCCACGACAGATGCAGAAATAGATTGAAACTGAGGTGAAGGATACCTCAAATCTTGATCAAGAGAAGCACTGAAGGGAATTCTACGAGCCATTGAAAAAATTGTAGAATGAGAATGCAAGCAAATTGCAAAGATGAGAAGAAAGCTTGATGCGAAATAGATAAAGCTAAGGATTGCTCTTATAGAAACGGAAATAAGAACAAGACAAACTTACAAATCATGATCATATCTCATTTTTCAGCAACATCAAGCGGATCAAATCTTTGCACCGAATTGCCAGAGCTACGCCTCCAACTTTTGCAAGTTTTGTCGGGTACGAGTGGTTTCAATTATTCAGCTCTTTACAAAATCTCCTTCCGCACCGAATTACCGGAACTAGGCCTTCAGCCTTTGCAAGTTTTGTCGAACACGTGTGGCTACGCACCGAATTCTCTACAGTCTCTACTAACGCAGCGTTTTATTTATCTATTGGTTATTGCAGGAATATATCTTATTGATCTAATTATGATTCCTTTTTAATGTTGCCAAAAGGGGGAGAAGTTTTAGACTAGAACATTAACATTGTTTAAATTGCTAAACTTGTTATATATGCTTGGAATTATGTTTATATTTTTGCTTGAAAAACTAACGCACATTCTCAGGGGGAGCTTAAGTATTAATACAGGATTCAAGTTCTATCAAGCATTTGTCATCATAAAAAAGGGGGAGATTGTTGAACCCAAGGTTTCAAGTTTCATATAAATCTACAAATGGATTTTGATGATAACAAATGAATTCAAAGAATAAAGGAATTTCAAGCTCAAGTTGTCCACACAATAGAATCAAGCACATCAAGGAAGCAAGCATGAGCAAAAAGGGAATAAGTTCACATTAAAATCATAGAGTAATTTTGTAAATCTCTTAAAAATTCAAAATTAGGATTAAGGCTCAAAATTAATATTTTATCATAAAGCATTAAAATATATTTTCCACATGTGCATGATATTTTGAAAATTAAATTTGAAAATTTTGAAAGATGATTGATTGTCATCTTTCACATGTGCATCACATGATTAAAGGTTTGAACTTTGAAAATTTTGAAAGATGATTGATTGTCATCTTTCACATGTGCATGACATGATTAAAGGTTTAAATTTTGAAAATATTAAGATGATTGATTGTCATCTTTCACATGTGCATGTTTTATTTAAATATTTTCAAAAGTGGTGGATGTTTTTCTTGACTTATGCAAAAGGTAGATGTCTTTATTTGAAAATTTTGAAAAGTAAAGTGTGCTCCTTTTGTCATATGCAAAAAGTAAAAGATTATGTTTGAAATTTTTGAAAAGTAAAGTGTGCTCCTTTTGTCACATGCAAAAAGTAAAAATATTAGATTTGAAATTTTTGAAAAGTAAATGATGATGTTTTTGATATGGGAATCTTTTCAAATTTGAAATTGAAAAATCATTTGCCTATAAATAGCTCACTTGAGTTTTACAAAATTCACAACAAGAGCTTACACATCTATTGCTAAGTTTTGCATCATTTCTTCAAAACTCTCATTCTCTCTTTTCTAAAGTTTTGAGCCTTAATTCTTGTTCTTGTTGAGAGAGATATAGGTTGCGCTGTATTGTTTCTATCTCACTCATTGAGGAGTGTACTTTGATAGTCTACCTACTATCAATTCTTGTATCAGTAAAAGGGTGTGTATAACCCTTGTGTGTGTAGAAGGTGTTCTACATGGGGAATAGTTAAATCACCAAGTGTAAAGTGATTGGAAGTGTAGAAGGTGTTCTACACGTGGAATAGTTAAATCACCAAGTGTGAGGTGATTGGAAGTGTAGAGGGTGTTCTATACGGATTCTTTGGAGCGGTGCTGCTCAAAGGTGTAATAGGTTTCTATCTCCACCTAAAGGAGATTGAATAGTGGATTTGGGGATCCTCAAGAGGTAGCTTGAGGCGAGGACATAGGCAGTGGGGCCGAACCTCGTTAACATACTGAGTTTGTTTCTCTCTTACCCTTCCTCTTTATATTTATTATTGTTTCATATTTTATTTATATTTTATATTATATATTTGATTTATAATTGTTATTTTTTAAATACAACTCAATTCACCCCCCCTCTTGTGTTAGTCATCTGGGCAACAAGGCTTAACTTGAAGAATCGAGTTTGGATTGAATTATATAGTCGAATATTTATAACTTGAAACAAAAATACGAATTGCAACCCCACTCAAAATATGCAAATTAGATGAAAAAGATAATGCAATAACCCGACAAATTAGAGGTTGGCTGGGGATCAAAGTGACCTATGGGCGTGCGTCACTCCTTCGAGAGTAACGTCTTAATTTCTTCAAAAATCCACCAACAATAATGTGTTTGCTGGTACGTGCACGTGGTTTCATAAGAGAAAGAAGTGAAGAGATAAACGAATATAAATTAGAAAACAAGTGACAATTAAGCAGCACTCAAGTCTCTTAAAATGAATATATATATATATATATATATATATAATATAGCTTCCAACATCACCTTAGAATGCTTTCACAATTCATTTTCTTGATCGTCCCTTTCGTCTCACGTTTACACAGTCACATTGTATATTTTAGTGTGTTTGAATGGATAGATTTGTCGTTATTGTTCATACCGATTGAACGGAGAGGTACGTACGTACCAAGTTAAACAGACATAATTCACATCAATATTATATTCTTTATCTATTTTCAGCCTTATCAAAGAAATTCTTATATATACGACCTCATCTCTTTTATACTTATATTGGGATGTACATAAACATAGTTATGATTCAAACCCCTAGAATTCGCATAGACATTTTGAAAAAAAAAAAAAACACTCCTAAAGTTTTGCATGTATTATATATATTCTTTAAACAAATGGACAAGATTTATTTAATTGTTTTTTATTTTGTTAGATGACTAGAAATTATTTTGTTAAAACACAGTATCAATATATTTATCAGGTAATTTTATATTATAGATAACATAATGTTCTAATTCTATTGTAACATCTATGACATTAAGTTGCTAATGTAAAGATAAATTTTTGATAACATGGCAATCACAAAGATTACGTACATAAAAAGATTATATGACTATCAAATAATTATTTGAGAACCATAACTTGTCACATAGATTAATTACATAACCAAATAAATTGATAAAAAGAGACAAACAAATGTGATTGTCAAACTTTAAAAATATTTCAAATTAAAGTTTGACAAGGATGGTAAGCCAGAGGGAATTGGAAATAATGGAAGGATTTAGAAGGGTGAAGAGTGAAGCGAGAGGTCGAGTCTCTAATTTCTTAATCCCTCAATAATACTCGATGAGTCACTCATTCTTGAGTGAATCTGATTCAATATTTTGAATATCGTATTGGTCGATGTATCAATTAAGGTATTGAAACGAAATATTTCAATATCAGTATTGTTTCGTATACTGTTTCGAAACTGTCTATACATAATATATATATAAATACATATATAAATTATATTTTAAAATAATAGTTAATATATAAATGAATTATACATACGTAATTAGTTTTGTCTGAATTAAAATAAAGAAACAGCAAAAACAAGAAAGAAAGTAAAAGATCGAAATTCGGTACGACTAAAACACAAATATGAGCTGGTACCAACCAATAATTTGGTCAAAATCTTGTGTGCCGACCGATACAAAACACATATAACTTGTAGCAGTTAGCTAGTCAATACGACATATTTCAGCTATACTAATTGATACGGTATAAAATTTAATACTATGATCTCACCACATAAAAAAGTCTCCATTTTTGCCATGTCTCTGTCCACTTTCATTGAATGAGTGAGATCATTAAGATCTACTTAAAAGAAAAATTGCTAGATATAAGTCGGTGTGTTAACATACTATGTATAATAATTATTATGAGATATATTATAACATGAAAAAAGATGAAAATGCTAATAATTTTCTTAGCATAATTGATATGAAAAGTTTCCAATGTGTTGGGTGGGTAGAAAATAAGGGTTAGAAATAGATTTTTTCTTTTAAAACCAATCAAAATTTAAACACATGTTGGGTTTTCATTAGATACTACACAACATAAACACTCTGCGACAAAATATGTTGTTAACTTATTTAACGCAAGGAAAAATCTAGTTGTAATCAATTTTGTGTATTAATATGAGCACTCATTTAATGTAATTGGCCAATAATTAAAATTTTAAAATAAAAGATATAATTAGTCAATAGAAATGTATTTGTGCGCATATTGGTATGCAAAATTATTTGTAAATAGTATTACTCCTAACGTAATGTGGATAATTTGTTCAAACCTTATGTAGTAAAAATTAAAATGACAAGATTAGAAAATTAAATGGGTTTTTTTGAAATGCGTGTAAAATCTAGGGATTAAAGTAGTATTTAAGCAGTCATAATTTGCTCGTTATAACGTAAGAACATCTTTCTTGAAAAACAATATTCCTTCGTTTCACTCGTCCAGGCATCATCGAATTTTGTCTTTTTCAATGAAAAGGCTTACCAAACAGCCACCAATTAATTAAGTATATATGTATATATAGGCTTATAGCAATATGTAGAGCATATTATTCACAACACCTCAAAGTTAAAAGGATAATGTTAATTTGTTAAAGCCATCGAGAAAGGTGATCTTGTATTATACCGATAGTGTAAATTGTATTTTTTTATAAATATTTTGCAAACTCCTTTAAATATTTTAAAAAAATCACAAATTAATTAAAAAATATTTTCTGTACAAAAAAAATGCAATAGGCATTGTCAATAGCCTTTCTCGACGGGAATATTATTTAACAAATACCTAATGTTAGGACTTGACTTTAAGATTTATGTTTTAAAATTTATATTCCAAATTAAATGATGCCATGTAAGTCATATGTAATGTAGAGATTTTAAAATGGCAGTTTAGTTTTATTCTTCATCGCACTTATTTTTCTCTCTAAATTACAAATTAAAAAATCTCATACACTAATAATTAATTCTTTAACCATTAAGTAAATATATATATATATAAGATGTCAAAATGAAGGGCTAAAATAACATTTATCTGACTTAAATTACCCATATTTTAAGTAGAATAAATTTGGGCAGCAGCTCACTGTTTACAGGAGTCTACAATAATTCCTCATATGAACAAAATACTATTCATATGAGGGATTGTTGCGGGTTGCTGTAAACAGTGGGTTGTTGTCCAACACTGCTCTTTTGATAAACAAGTAGTAGCATCAGGGGCGGAACTACATGACTGCCTCCCAAAGTTTAAAAAATAATTAAGACAGTATACAAGTGAGTAAAAATGTTCTCCTATCTACAAGCTTTTTACTCAAACTGATCCTCCCAGATCTAAAATTATCTCTTCACAATGTACCAGAGTCTTAAAATACTACAGAGTTCCTCTTGTACCACTGGACGCAAGTCCTATACTATTGAATCTCTAATCTCTTCTTACATTTCTGTCATGGTTTGAGTCAGTAAAAGTTATAAAGCATTGCTGCTAGCTTGACTGTTGCGTGTTCAATGTGCAAGAAGTTGTTGCATGTTCAACATGCTCTGCTGTAGAGAACATGACTCCACGAACTAAATTTAGCTATATAAAGAATCTGCAGTGCTAGGCTACTAGCTCAACAACTCAGATATATCAAACAATTGATTAATATAATAACTTTAATATGTAGAGGGGTTAGAGAACAATTGATTAATATAATAATATGTGATTGTTTATTAATATTTTTAGAGAAAAAAAAATTAATAATATGTGATTGTTAATTAATATTTATTTTTTCAACGCATCGTGTTGAGTTTCTATTTTCAACCAGTAAGTTCTCTAACCTCCCTACATAAGTATTTAACTGACATTTAAACTTTTGTTTTTAATTGTTTTTGTGTTGATGCAAGTTTACTATGATGTTGGATTTGGTTAAATATGTTTCACATACAATAGTATTCTCTCATTGAATTAAAACAACTTAATTAGTGCATGGATTATTCATTAAAAAATATTGAATCAATGTTATTAGCTATGAATTTTAATTTTGTGTAAAAACCATTATTGATAAATGAGTATAATGAACTCCATTGTCAAAATTTGTATGTCTTCAAATTTGGGTTAGATATTGTAGGTTTGCAAATCAATTGAGAATATTTGTTAATTGACAAACTATACAAAAAAGAAAATCTAATTATTTTATATTATTACTTATTAGGTACTTCTCAATTTATTCTTAATTTATAATATTTTTTTAAAGTATAAAAAAATATAAACAAGTTAAGAAATAATAACAATTAATTTTTTTTTTTAAAGAAACACGTTGACAAGTCGACGAATAAAAAAAAAAAAAAGAAATAAGTGGTCACGTGGACAAGTCGAAGACCTTGTCAATCGCTCCTCCAACTATTAAGTGCTGGTTCCGCAGCAGCATGTTGACATACTTTCATAAGAATGTATTTCCATTTTTGTTAGCATGATAAAGCAAATAAGATGTTTGGTGTATGGGCTTGGGAGGACCTAAAGCCATGAGATATATAGAGAGAAAAATACGTTTCGTTTCGTCTGAGTTTTTTTTTTTTTTTTTTTCCGTCTGTGAGTTTGAACAAGTATTGGCTGACTTTAAAGGAGAGAGGCCCCCACCCCACACACACGGTGACCAGACGAAAGAGGGGGGGGGGGGGGGGGGGGGAATACCCACTACAATACCCATTTACAAAGAACTGATGTTAATGTATGCTCAAGAAACCTAAACAAAAGCTGTAATAATCTAAACAAACAATAGTGTCAGCAATAAATCCAACAAATACAAACAGAACTGCAGAAAGTCAATAAGGGCAAGCTCTGCCTTTTTGCCCCTCTATACGATTACTACTTCAACGATTTTTTTTTCATTATACACCCCTACATGATATATCCTTCTATATCAATTTTCTGATTCACGGTGGTTTCGTGTTGTTATATCTCTCCAAAACGACTCGGAAATTGAGATTTCAAGTCCTGGGCAGTTTGTTTTCTCTCGTTTTGCTGCAAAATCGGGGGGGTTTTTGGATCGGTAAGGGAAATTCTAAGTTACCCAATTGCTGATTTTGCTTGTTTGTTGGTTCTCGGACAGTCATGAAGAGTTTTGGATGGTGGGGTTGTTTGGATGATCATAATTCTTGTTTTGATGTTGCAGGTTGTGATTTTCCCGGGAAAGTTGTGGTTTTTTCTGAGGTGAGGTTTTGGTGTCGGGAATTGGCAGGAGAGATATATGTTGGTTGGAAGAAGAAGGAGCTGAGGTGGCGCTGAATTATATGGATAGTTTGTGTTGCTTCGGTTCTGTGTCTCAGGTATGAAAATCTGCATCTTCTCAATTTGCTATGCCGTGCATTATATGCCAATATTCTTGTATTTATAGATGTTCTTGCCGTTTTGGTATTTAGACTCCAGAAAGGCATTTGATCTATCTTGTTGTATAACGATCTAGTAATAGATTTGGCTATTCTACATATGTTTAACGGAAAGGTACCGTTTGTTAATAGCTGGGCTAGGTGAATCTACACTACTCTCTAGTTTATTGAGGGTTACAGTAGATTGCACGAATTTTCGAAAGAATAAGAATGAAAAGGTTTTTAAAACTAAACTTCAATCCCCCACACGCACCGTTTATAGTATTAGAAAAATAAGGGAAGGAGAAGAAAGTTGCTTAAAGAGATGCTATAGTATACTAAGGCAACAAATTTTTGAGAGTTTTTTTTTGTTGTTACTTCTACTTTAGAGATGCTATGGTACACCAAGGAAACAGATTTTTGAGAATTTTTGTTTGTTGTTACTTGTACTTTTAATGAATGAATACGCAAATATTGAAAAACTTGCAACATTTCTGGTAAAAGGCTGTATCTAGGAGAGACTTTGAAAACAGTTTGAGAATCATAATTTCAAAAGCATACTATAGCATCTTTCATTTTTTCATGTACTAAATAAAGAAGCTTGTTTTTTGAGTTTATACCAAACAAGGTTTTTGCTTTAAACGAATTACTCATGCCGTGTTTGTGTTTTGTGGCTTCCTAATTCCTATATTCATTTGAATCTTGGTTTGTAGATAATCTTTTTGTGTGTATTTGATTGGTAGATTTTGTAGAATACATATGCTGATTCTGAGAATGGGTTAATCTGGTTGACACCCATGGATTTACAAGTTTTATCATGCCGAAAATGTGGCAAATTCCTGCCAGACATGAAATTCTTTAGATGGATTTATAGTATTGGGTTAACTTTCAGGTTCAGTTCACTAAATAAATTTTTACTCATTCTTGGATATGCATTTTCAGTTTGTGAAATTATTTTGTTTCTTTTCCTATAAGAATTATACTTGAGTTATTTAATTTTCCTTGTCTTTAGGTTGGTGGACGTTCTTCATGTGGCTCTGGCAAGGGCAAGAGCAATCAGAGCCCAGTCAAGTATGGCTTTAGCCTAGTTAAGGGGAAAGCAAATCATCCCATGGAGGATTACCATGTTGCAAAGTTTGTTCACTTACAAGGACACGAGCTTGGACTTTTTGCTATATATGATGGGCACTTGGGAGATAGCGTACCTGCATATCTGCAAAAGCATCTGTTTCCCAATATCTTAAAGGATGTGAGTATTGGATCTAAAGTGAAGCCTTAAATGTTTGGATCCTTATCGTAAGGCAATTACTACTCCTGTAAGAACAGGACAAAGGATGAGTTCATGTGTTCAAAATCACACATTTAACTCATCACTTATGAAAATGATTATTTTCTTCTGGTCATAGCAACTGCAGTAATTATGATTGCTCTGCGTAGATTCCATTTTACATGTCTTTGTAGGGGAGAAAAAAGGAGAATAATATTAAAAATGGCTCTAAAAAGATTAGAATCATCCCAATCTTTCACCATAAGATGGATTAAAATTTCTAGTGAGAGCCCTATGTCCTTTTACACACACTGATATGAGAAAGGTACTTACATTATATTTTATAATCAATTCCAGGAGGAGTTTTGGACTGATATCAACAGGTCTGTTACTAAAGCCTATGAGAGAACAGACCAAGCAATTCTCTCTCACAGTCCTGACTTGGGGCGAGGTGGATCCACTGCAGTCACCGCAATTCTAATAAATGGTCAGAAGTTATGCATAGCAAATGTTGGAGATTCACGAGCGGTTCTTTCAAGGAGGGGGCAGGCAATACAGATGACCATCGATCATGAGCCCAACACTGAGCGAGGCAGCATTGAGAACAAAGGCGGCTTTGTCTCAAATATGCCAGGTTCTTTTCGCATCTATGGTGTGAGTATGTTTCGGTAGAGGGGGTTATGGGTTGTGTCATCGCTTCTATGTCTAAGAGAAATGGTGAGACTGACGATCATTTATAACTTCATTGCTTAGTTGGAATGGAGTTATGGGCTTCATTTTGGTGGTATTTGGGGTGTGATGGGTTATTTCTGACTCATTGCTTGCTGTGCTTCAACATTATTGAAGGAAGCCTAATTCATACAGGAACATGTCTGGCTCTTTATGCTTCCTATTATCATCATATTCTTGATTATGATTTCTGGAGGAGTTGGGGTGGGGAATTTGATATAACATCATGTATAAAAAGTTATTCTTTCTCATATTGGATGAAAAAAAATTATCTTGTGCAAAAATAAAATTGGTCACTTTTGTTAGGTTGAACTGTTTGAAGGGGTATCATTTGCCAGATTGGCTGTATATCGGATATGTTGCGGCACAGGTTTCGCAAATCATATAGTCCATGTGCAAATCATATAGTCCATGTGCAAGTAATTTCTCATGTCAGAGTCTAGAATAGGAAGACCCTAATTATATGATGTACCAAAGGCTGCACATGTTAGACCCCCGATATTGGTGCTTGTTTTGACTACATCAAGTCTCTTCCTCGTCTTATTTTATGTATTGAAAGGTTATGGTATATTAGGAGGCGTGGAGCGTGTTTCTCCCCTTGTGAGACTGCTGCTCTTCTCCTTTTGTCAATTTCTCTTTCAACTGTTCTCTTACTTCTATGCAATTTCCTTGTGTACAAATCTATTTGGTGCCCATGAATTCAAGCTGAATGTAAAACAATTTCTGTGTCATACATATTACAATGATCCTAGGTTTTTCTCATGACAACTAATCCTGCTCACTTATTAGGGGATGTTGCAAGAG
Source organism: Platycarya strobilacea (assembly GCA_036898215.1). Taxonomy (NCBI): domain Eukaryota; kingdom Viridiplantae; phylum Streptophyta; class Magnoliopsida; order Fagales; family Juglandaceae; genus Platycarya; species Platycarya strobilacea. The sequence continues at coordinate 2,453,403 of CM072557.1, read as the reverse complement.
TGAATGGCCAGCTAGCAGTTTCTCGAGCTTTTGGAGACAAGAACCTCAAATCACATTTGCGATCTGATCCAGATATACAAATTGCTAATATTGATTCAGATACTGATCTTCTCATACTTGCGAGTGACGGTTTATGGAAGGTGATCCACCTCTCTCTCTTTCTCTACTGTACTGCATTTATCTTTATTGATTGTTTTCAATCAATCTAGGTAATGGCTAATCAAGAGGCAGTTGATATTGCAAAGAAGATCAAGAATCCACAGAAGGCAGCAAAGCAACTAGCTTCTGAGGCATTGAAAAGAGACAGTAAGGATGACATATCCTGCATTGTAGTCCGTTTCAAAGGGTAATGCATAATCAAAAAAATAGTGCCCGATTTCAGAATTTGTATGTCAAAGGTTTCCCAAGCATGGATGGATGCAATTCCATAGGCTGACACCAATTCAGAAATCTCATCAAACCCTCCATATTTTCAAAATTCACTTTTTAAAAAATAGGTTATTTATCCCCCTCCATTCCCCTCCCCTTTGTAAATTTCTTGCATTTAGGTGGTGTGCTTTGATATTGCTTCATTTCTTCATGTGTAGATTAATATTTAATACCGTTTTATTTTTCTATGTAAGTTGCGTTTTGACTTCAAAGCAGAGTGTGGAGACTGCCATAATATATATATACAGAACAAAGTACATGGGTTGTATGCAATTGTTACAGTGGATATAAGAATGCAACTCCCCCTAGGATTTGCTGAGCAAATCTTTGATGGGAGAATTGTTATCAAAAGTAATATATTCTCTCATTAGTGAGTATTTAGGTGCCGTTTGAATAGTGAGTTGAGTTGAGATGAATTGAGATTTGAAAAAGTTAAATTATATATTATATTTTGTGTAGAAATTTAAAAACATTTGTAAGGATGAATGAGATGAAATATTTTCAATATCCAAACGGGTCCTTAGTATTCATACATTTTGAAGCATGTTAGACATATTGTTGATATAATTAAGGGTAAGAATGGCCCTAAGAGGATACCGATTGTACTGAAACTCAAAACAAACTCCAATTATCCCCATATGGATGTTCTCTTTCTTCAAATATGCTATGTGCATAAGTGAAAAAGAGGGATATCATTTCAAACTCTCGTCTCCAAATTTGGAAAAAAGTGAATATATATTAAATTCACGTGAAAAAAATTATCTTTTTTTTTTAAGTGACTGTATATCGTTTACAATTTCACAATTGTATGTAATATTACTCAACTAATTATTAAGGCTTCATTTGACAAGCAAGGTATTCTCAAAATTATTTATTATTATTTTATATTTTATTAATATTTTATTACTATTATTTACTTATCTTCTTAAAACTACTGGCTTAAAAAAGGAGAGAGAAGAATTGAAAGGTATTACAAAAACAAATGAAACTACACTTTCCATCCACTAGTTATTTGGAAAAAGATAAACGCACGATAAAAACAATTTTATTTTAAAATAAATTATAAAATATATTATAAAAACGCGATTGAATACCAGGGAAGAAGACTTTGGACTTGTCGTCGAAGCTGTAAAATAATTGTAATTGCGTTTAGATTTAAATATTTGTCGTTCAGCCAACCCCGAACGCCCACAAGACTCAAAAGACGAAGACTGCACATTCACCACACGTCTCTCTCGTGTCTCCTTTCCAGTTTCTATGGTCCAGAAAGACGTCCTTTTGCCTTCAGACTCTAACACCATAATGGTATAATCTCTCCCCTCCCGACTTTGCCTCCTCAATTTTACTCTCTGTATATAGAGAAAAAAAATTAGATAAGAAAATCGCATGGGCATGATGGAAGGTTCTCCAACCACCATGGCTCCCCTGCTCCTTCGAAACCTATTAACCTCCATATTTGTCCACGCCGACAATTCCCTTCTAAGCTTATCCCAGAAATATAAACCTCTCCAGGTTATTCGCTATACTCTATTCTCTTCCTTTCTTTTCCTTTTACGTATTCTTCCCTCTTTTTTTCCTTCCCTCAATCCTTTTAATCTCGAAGACCCTTTTCATAAACCCAACAAAAAAACCGATAATTACGTGCCCGCTTCCGGTGCCGGCGATTCCGGTATCGCCCGAGCACTTTCGCAGCTTTTGTCCCTCGTTAATGAAATCCCGGTCAGCTCTAGGAAGTATGAAGTTGTTAGGTCTTTAGCGGAGAGGCTCATTGACGAGAACAACGGCGAGGGTCTCGAGGCTTTGCGGGAGGTCAACCGTACGGCTCTTTCGTCTGCTTTTGCGAGGACTCTTGGACAGCTCGAAGCCGCCTTGGTGGACGGAGGGCCGGAGCGGGCCGGCAGCGATGCCGAATCGATGTCCGGACGGGTTGAGCATCGGGTGAGCCGGGTTTTAAGGGCGGTTCGTGTTATTGGGAATGTGGTGAGAAACCGAGCTGGAAGGTCGACGGAGGAGATGAGCGGGTCGGATACTTCGGCCGAGAAGCTGGCGGCTGAGCTGCTATGGTTGGCTCAGAAGTTGGCAGCTTGTGGGTGCGCTGAAGAAGCTGTTCGGAGATGGGCAAGTGCACCTAATTTGGCTTGGCTGGCTCTATGGGCTGAGCCGCGGCTGCAGGGTTCCCTCGTGAAAATGTCAGGTACCCTCTCATACTATTCCTACAATTTGTCGTAGTAAATGCACAACGAGAATTCCAACACATATGTGGCATTGTGGGCCATTTTGGCAAATTGTTATTGACCTTTTCGTTCAAATTGGACCGTCGGAAATGACATAATTAATTATGTTACGTAAGTATTACTATATATATAATGTTCAAAAGCCGCTATTATTTCTAATATATGAATTATTGGCAATTAAAAAATAATGATATTGGTCTAAATTTTTTTCAACTTTTATATAATTATGTTTTAAAATGAGAAATATTTCTGCAAAACAATTTTATTTTTATTGGTTTTTTTTTTAAATTATAAACAATGCAGCTCATCCAGAATCAAGGTTTTAAATTTTGTACCGATACCGAATGTATTGGTTGAAATATGCCGTACCGACTTTCATCCGGTACAAAAAAAAAGTGTGTTTTGTTTTAGGCAAATTTTTGGCCATACCGGCCCATATTCATGTTTCGATTGTACCGAATTTCGACCTCTTACTTTTTTTTTTTGTTTTTTCATTTATTTGTTATTTTTTAACTTCATTTCAAACTAAATTAATTACATATATATATTTATATATAATTTATTCATATATTAACGATCATTTAGAAATATAATTTAGAAATATATTTATATATTTAATTTATTTATGTATAAATTATTTTGAAATGGTACACGAAACGATATCGATATCAAAATATTTCGTTTCAGTAGCCTGACTGGTACGTCTACTGGTACGGTATTTAAAACATTATTCAGAATTAAGAACATGGGTAATATGTGCGTCATTTTCAATAAAAAAATCTAAATTAAAAATCCATTTCTTGAAAGAAAAAGTTGTTATTACTATTACAAAGTAAATCTATTATGTTGGCTCATATTATGAAGTAATATTCCACCTAAATTATTTTGGTAAAGTAATTCTCTTATGTAGGCTCATATGTAGATCAGAATATACTTCTGGGATCGAATATTTGTTTCAATGCCTCACTGTTGCACTGTTTATTTTATTTTATTTTTTTTTTATGTTTATGTTTTTGTGTCGCACAAACGCTTGATGTTTGATTGGTAGTTGTCATCTTCAAATTCGTAATTAGATACAACAATATGTTGGAATTTATCTTCAAAAATTAGAACAAATATAGTTTATAGTGACGCAGCTGGATAGCAAACCTCATAATTTAACCATTAAGAAAATAAAATATAAAATTACAATCAGTCAAATATAAGGGGCGCCAATCATCGGATAACTAAGCATTCTTGTAATAATTAGTTGGGATTGTGAGTTCAATTATTTTGAATAGAGTAGCTAGCTGACAGCCATCTTTACTGGACTTTCTCGGTCGCACAAGATTACCATTAGAAATTTGAAGATTCTGCTAAAGAAGCTGGATGCAACTCATTTTAACGGCGCTTATCATTTAAAAAATTTGCGTACTCACGTGTTTTTATATGATTTATTAGATTTATTTTATAATAAAAATAACTGTACAATATAATATTCTATATAAAATCATATTTGTTTGTATAATAATAAATAGTTTGGCCATTCAATGTTGACAAATGAGAACTCGTGAAGATTAATACCCACTTATATTGAGGTGATAGATAGATATCAATGAATAGTTGTTTTGGGTTAGAACTTCTTCTCATGATCCAATATGTCTCTGATCTCCAGCATCCTTCGTTAGATTTTTCTAGCAAATAACCATAATATCTACTTGGCTGCAGCATTCTTGTTCCGTCAAGTCAAAGATCTAGGAGTGGACGAAACTGAAGAAGTGAAGAAAGAGCAGCAAAGGCAGACAAAGATGATGATGCTGATGTCGTGGCTACCGCTGCTATGTAGAGCAAGCAACGGCACGGATGTTCCTGTTCTGAGCATCCGCGAAAGAGCAGAACTGGAGAATGTATTGGAGGAGACCATAGAGGTTTTGGAGCAGCAGGAGCAGGAGCAGGTTTTCTCTCTGTGGCTCCACCACTTCACGCATTCCCCCTCCTCCGACTGGCCAAACCTCCATGCCTCCTATTCTCGCTGGTGCAATGCTTCTCGAAAACTCCTTATCCTCCAATGAAAGTCCCAAGTATTATTTTATTTTATTTTATTTATTTCTTAATTAAGTGTTAATTAAATTGAATTAGAATATACAGCTATTTAATTAGGCTATGTGCAGGACTATGTTATTACTAGCTTGGCTGTTTCTATCTTCGATCTACCAGATGATCATCGAGAATATGTGTATATATATATATATATCTTCAAATTTTCAATGTCATACGTATAGTGAACATTCTGTAATATGTTAATACGTACGTAGAAAGCTAGCTAGCTACCTTTGATCAGGAATAGTTACAGAATGAAAATCAAAATGATCTTATGATGATTTTAATGATGATTTTGACTAGACCCAAGAATTCCAAATTGAAAATATACATTAGTGTTCGTGGAAAAATTGATGTTTCTTTACCCATTTTCAAAGCCAAATAGATTCCATTGATCATTACTCTTCAATATTGGGGTGTTGCATGCAAAAAAGGCCTCACAAGTACATGATATATTGAAGAACCATCACTACAAAAAAAAAGGCTGGCTAATATAACTAATCTAATGCATCCAAAAGAGGCAGAAATAATCAAATACATATATAGACGGCAGGCCAGGAATTATTCCTCACACCAAGTAGCTAGAGTAGTAATTAATTAATAAGCCATTCTACACATAAAAAATGGCCTTTAATTTGTAAAAAGGTACAGCTGTTCCAACTGTGCTTAATGTGGAAACTTCCATGCATGTATGATCTACTGCAAAAACTTCTTGAAGGAAACCTCGAATTTCTGAGTCGATGATAGCACAGGATCCTGCAATACTCCAATATGCAATCATGCCAATATGCATTAATATCAAACACGTCTGGCAGTTCATGTCATGTGTCTATATGTATATAATTGAAGGCTTGATCGCCATGCTAATATATTTAATTATGATGCAATACTACCATCAATTTCGATCCATATCATGTATATAAACATATATATATACATAGAGAGAGAGAGAGAGAGGTTGATGATAATTTAATTCTTAATTTGTTTTTTTTTAAATTCTTACTATATATATCAATATTATAATTGTTGTCCTATATTATATAGAAAATTTTATACACCATATTACTATCCTACTGGAATCCTACTAAATAAGATGTGGCACATTTACTACCATTGAATAATCATTTATTGCATGCTTCTTTAATATCATCCAATGGTGATAAAGATACCACATATTACTTAGCTAGTATGATGCAAACTGTGAGATGATAATGTAGTCATATATAGCATTACTTATATTATATATACTGAGAACGAATCCATTGTGATCATCTAACCCTATTTTTCTTTCTTTTTATTTCTCGTACAATTACTTTTTAAATTAGAGTGAGACTCTGGGTCGTTAATTTTGGTCGTATAATATAATATCTAAATAAAATTTGGAAAACCTGATATATAATTATCGATCAGAAAAGGAAATCTAGTAAAAAAAATAAAAAATAAAAATCTCTAATTTAGTTTAAAAAAAAAAAAAGAAGGGGTGATGCCGGCCAAGACAGAATATGTGAGTCATAAGAGGGATGAATATAAGCTGCTAACCTCTAATTTTTTGCGATGAAAAATTCTCTGTAAGAATCTCGAATTGAGGATCATGCTTTTATTATTAGCTTGTTGAATAAAATCGTGCATTTTGTTGAGTAGAACTTGGTATGTTATTTCCGAATCCTCCTCAACCATTTGGGTCAAAATAGCGGTCATTGCACCATTCATTTCCTTTTTGGAGAAAGCCTGCACATGCATGCATGCAGGTAATATATATAAATGATTAAATTAGGCTCCAACACGAGGAATTATAAAAAAAAAAAAAAAAGAGTATGTGTAATGAATTATTTATGATGGTAATGATCATTTACGATAAAAATACACTCATTTTAACAAGAAATAATCAGTTAATTAGTAAAAAATAATTGACTATAAATAATTAATTTTCGTATAATAAATTAGCGGAACAAATATTCCATTTACTTGATCTTGCTGGAAAGTCATGAGAATAAATTCTTGAGCAAAGAAATTCTCTTACATCGGTATCGGAAGTAATCCGATCATCTCCACAGGCACTCAGACAAATTGCCAATCCACGGCTTGTACTACTAATTGTGTCTCCTGATTTTGATGGTGGTGATCTGTTGCTTTTCCAGTCCTTCCTACAGCAAGTCTCAACCAAAAAATTTAACAATTGTAATTCATGTGCACAAAAAATAATGCAATGAGCTACGCATTTGCATCCCCCATTACTTTTAAAATACTATTTCTTCGATTCTATATATGTATTATTTCCAAATATCCGCATGCATTATATACTTAATCACTAATTAATTAAAAAAATCCATTGTCTAGGGTATCCTAGCTAGTACAGCATGTGGAATCTCAAATGAAAAAACTGTGTAAAAATTCATCCCAGAAACGGTATCCTCGTAATTCTGAAAAAAAGTAATTCCCTTGCATAATAAGTATAAGAAAATATTCTAGTCACAAGAGAGAATTATACAAAAAAAAAAAAAAAATCTCACAAACTAACGTAGTTTGATATGATTTATCAGATTATAAAATTATTTTTATTGTAAAATAAATATATAGATCAAATGAACTTACGTCAATTTATGAGATTGTTTATATATATAATATATATTCTGATCATTACCCCTGTAGGTCGTACGTGTAGTCTAGATCAAGAATGGTTCCACTATGACAAGCATCGACAATTGCATGAAGTGTGACACCCTCCTTGAGCGGCCGAACTATGGTGGAATGTATATCATTATCAAGGATCATTCCCTCTTGCATAAAATCAACCGGACATATTGTTTCATCAAACCCATCGAGCTCTTCGTTTGCGACATCAGGTTGTCGTAAGCCATGTCCAGAGTAGTAGAACACCAGTATATCTCCAGACTCTGAACCCTCCACAAGCCATTTTAACGAGTCTTGTATATTCTTCTTAGTTGGATTAAAATCACTTCCTTCATCTTCTTCTGCATAATCATAATTGTATTAATATAAGTGGTGCTACTATGCCTCTTAAATTTAACTACTTTGTATGCCTCTTAGTATAAATTGTACTTTTTTTATTTTTTATATCTTATTTCAAACTTTTTTTAACATGTTTAAATATTTTTTAAAATATAAAAAAAATACTAATACATTAATAGTCATTTCATTATCTACCTTGAAGCAAAAAAATGAAAAAATAAAAAAAATAAAAAAATACATAAACGATCAAAATGAGTAAATAAAGTGAGACGGTATAATAGCATATATAATTGTATTAATATAATCTTTTTACCAAGTGACGAGTACTACGGTTTTAGGAAATCATGAGTACTGTTACATCTATAAAAAAAATACACAAATTAACGTGGTTTCATCTAATTTATTAGATCTAACTATTTTATAATAAAATAATTTTATAATCTAACGAACGATCAAACTATATACATCAGTTTGTGAGATTGTATTTATGAAATTTTTATGGTTAAAGTATTTCCCCAAAAATAAAATTATTAACTGAATGAAGATCATATGTATTAATACCTGTGAGGGTGCGAATACACTCCTGTGGATAACCAAAGTGTTGAGTCAACAAAATTTTCATTTTTCTCACATCATTGATAGTTCCGGTGAGGCTGTATGTCTTATTCCGGTGAGTAACCCCACAAAGAAGTGCTCGTTTCGGCCTTCCGCGGGGTGCCTGATCTGCAGAAGTAAGTAGTGAAGGAGGTGGCCGCTTAATATCATGAAGCGATGAAGAGTAACTTTGGCTGGCTGCAGCAGTAGTACTTGTACCAGTACTAGTGCTTGATTTCTGATTATAACTCTTCTCAACCTCTTTTCTAACATTTCTAGATGCCCGAAGATCACAAGGCTTCGAAAAGGTCGGCATGCACCTATTAATTATACTGCGTGTGCGGCCTGTTCTTTCCATTTAGCCTTCGTTGAATTTACAGTCATGATCTCCCCCGAGACATAATCATAGTAAATGCAGCAGCGATCGAGTTCTGGGTTGATCTTGATCTCCTTTTCTTTAATTTTCGTTTTTCTTCTTCAGGAAAAAAGAAATCACTAATGAAATGTGATCATGTTATGATCTTATGCATGCATGGCTTGTGGATATTAAATCAATAAGGCCATTAAAGGTGCAATATTATTCCTTAACGACCAATTAAAACACTAGCAATATGCGCGCATATATGTTGTCGTGATCGCTTTTTTTTTTTTTTTCCTCTTTTCCCTTTATTCTAGATGATCTCCATTTTACAAAGCAAGAACTTGATGCCTCCTTTATTTATTCAGTACTGGTCTCCTTTCGATTCTGATTCTTCTTCGATTACGTATTTATTTATAATATTGGCAGAACCGAAAGGCTCACGTAAAGGTGATGCTTAAATATTAGATACTAAAATCTTGATAATACGGCAAACGAAAATAAAAAAATATATTGAATCTAAGACCAAAATAATTTCAGTAACATATACATATATATAAGTTTGTGGTATTAAAGGAGTCAAAGTATGCTAGCTAGCATACGATTGTTTTGTATATTTATTAATTATAAAAATATAAATATATGCACATGTAGAGTTAACGGATTTAAATTAATTAGCGGATTTAAAAATATCATGTACATGCATGAAAGGTTAATCCTGCTGCAATTAGCACTCGTTCCATCATGTATTATATTAATCCAAATGTATTACATACTCTTTCCTTCTGTAAAATTCATGTCGAGTATGATATGGCAGTAGTACCCTTCAAAATATATATATGGCCTTGCATGAGCAGTCATTTCCTTCGAGCAACGAGTTCTCTTGGCCTCTCATTTCTTTTTGAGAAAACCTTCTGGTCAGAGCTTTTCTACAAGATCAATTTATTGAAAGTCAATCATCGCGTGCCACGTCACTTTAACAAGGGGGATCGATAATTTATTGATGAAGCTGATTGTAGGAGATTGACAGCCCCCTCACCCCACCCCACCTCCCTCGAACGTAGGCCTAATTTCTAATTTCTCCATCTCTCTCTCTCTCCCTCTCTGGTTTCAACCCTAACACCATCACCTTGAACACTCTCACAAGATTGGATTGTTTCTGGTCTCTTTCTCGCAAATCATCTTTGAAGTTGAAACCCTAACACTATCGTCTTGAACTCTCGCTCTCACGAATCGTTTATGGTCTCTCTCTCGTGAATCATTTCTGGTTTTGAAACCCACCATCGCCTTGAACTCTCTCTCGCTCTCTTTGGTTTCAACCCTAACACCATCGCCTCAGATTGAACTCTCTCTCACTCTTTAAGGTTTTGAAACCCTAACCCTCGGTTGAATTAGATATTACAAAAAAAAAAATTAAATTGATGAACCCTCGAGATACACAAGTTGTGGGAAGGAGATGGAGACAAGCGAAAATCAAAAGACCCAAACCAGCAATCAAATCCATTTTTTTTAGAAGAAAAAAGCTCATTTGTAACTACTATCGGTCCTCTTGTCGATGATGGTCAATGACCAAAACCTAGTACTTTTTACCGGAATCAACTCATTTTCGTTTCAACCAAACAAAGAGAATCAGGGGTGGAGAGGTTCAAAATTAAGAGATAATGAGAGATGAAAATCAGGAATGAAAATCGCGCAAAAAGAAAAAATTATGGCCCAAATTAGGTAAATTAGTTTGCCTAATATATCACTTTTTTACCTTTTGTACTCATGATCTATTCCACTTACAATTTTCCTACATTAATTAGCTAATTGTCCATCTATCTATTTATAATGTTTACAACTTTTATATCGCCGGGAAAAAGTTTGTAGTGCCGAAACACTTATTTGCCGAGCACATTTTTTGCCACAATTATTTTTTCCCAATAATTTAGTCCTTCCGCAATAAGATAATCCCAACAATTTTATGTGCACGTGTGGGAATTAATCGTGGCATAATTTATCCTTTTTTGTAGCCATTTTGTTTGCTAAAACTGAAGAATTATTTGCAACAATTTTGCCCATTCGTTGCATAAACTTATAATGGACTTTTCAATAGCGCCGAAGTTCCGAACACATATTGTGGCTCAACATAAATCGCTGGGATGAATAAATTGCAACGAATTTCATGTTTTTTTGCTACAAATTCTGGCATCACAAAAACCCACTTTTGTTGGAGTGCACTACTCTCAAAAAGTATGCTTGACCCTGGAAATATTTAGATGGGATTCAATTAGAGGCCAATGCATTGCATTAGTATTAGTACGAATGTCCGATTAAACATAATCATCTATTTTGAAAAATCCTATATGCGTAAAATTATGTATATATACCAATTTAATCGAACTAAATTGCCGCAAAAACTCATATTTAAGCGCCTTTGTCAACTCATTGTTAAAAGCTAGCAGCGAAAATGAAATTGCTGATAGTCTATTTTTTTGTAGTGCATGATTAATTAGAAAATATAATCAATATATTATTTTTACATTAATTACATACAAAAATTACACACTAAGTACTAGCAATTATATATATACGGCTTATTTTGATTCTTTATATAGAATCGTATATAGATATTCCTCATTCTTCACACAAAAACTGCGCCCATATAATGGGTGTAAAAGCTATACATTAATAATTATAATTCCCAGTACTGCGCACTGTGACAAACAATCTACATCGATCGATATTCTATATATGATCGATGTTATTGATGAAAAGCTTGCCCCAGTCTGGCCGTGGTTTGACGGAGCATGTTGCAATGACGTACTCATGCATATACTTCTTTTCTTTTTTAGGTACCCAAATTTTTATGATCATGGCATATATACATGATTTACCGCAAAAATTTCCTTGAGGAAAGCTCGAATGCCTGAGACGATGATAGCAGAGGTTCCTGCATGCACCCATGCATTCCAAATTATGCAATTATAAGAAACACGTAGTACTACTACAGATGCTAGAATGAATCATATATATATATAGATATATATGAAAATTAAAAATTCACAATTTAATGAACTTCTCTATTTCAAATATTTCATCTAATATTTGAAATAGATCATGAAAGACGTTATTTAAAATTGTGATTTTTTTTGCTAAATGTAAAGTTGTAATAATTGTTTTTAATGAAGTGAGCACATGAAGTGTATATATATATATATATAATATATCTTGTTGGTTTTAAAATAAATTATATATAAAGATATATTTATAGGGTGTGAGCCTCCGGCCGGGTCGATCCTTAGTTCCAGTACTACTCCATATTTTGGTCGTAACATATCATTTTCAAATAGATCAAAGTAAAAATCCAAGTATTATTAATGATCAGCACAAGCAAAAATTGAAACATGCCCAAAAAAGATTTAGAAAATTAGGGATGTGTGTGCGCGCGTGTGTGTATATATATATATATATATATATATTTATATATATAAGAGGGATTATCAGGCAATTATCACCTCTATTTTTCGGCGATGAAAAAGTCTCCGTAAGAAACTATTATTGATCAGGAATCTTTTATTGTTGAACTGTTGGATAAAGTCATGCATTTTGTTGAGTAGAACTTCGTATGTTATTTCAGGATCCTTCTCAACCATTTGGATCAAAATAGCAGTCATTGCTCCACTCATTTCCTTTTTGGACGACAAAGCCTGCACGTACATGATCATATATATATATATATATGGTAATGGAAAACTAATTATGATTAATTTGAAGGTTTATGCATGTCTAGTACATGACGCGTACTCGATCGTAGCGTCAGATCTAGAGGAATAATAACATATATATATATTATAAAAACAGAACGATTATACGCACAATTTCAAAATCAGAAAAACTCTGACGTAAAACATTTAATATCATCAACCAATTCCATTTGCATGATATATATCTTATTATTTATGTAGCACTTGTGCTACAACTACGAACATATCATTATCTAATAAAAGTTATAAATTCATTATAAATTAATATGACTTTATGTATTATGTGATATATTAATAAATCTATTTTACAATAAAAGTAATTTTATAATTTAACGTAATTCATCAAATCAATAGATTTATTTTTGCATTTGAGATAATTTCTTTGAGGTTAAAACATTTCTCTTTGATTTCAGCATGCATGTTTGCAGGATATTTATTGAACAAAGAAATCAAGTCATGAACAGAAAGAATGCAGCTAGCTAGGATTATTGAACAAAGAAATCAATTCGCTTACATTGGTATCGGAAGCCATCTGATCATCTCCACAAGCACTCAGACAAATTGCCAATCCTCCGCTTGTACCTTTTTCTGCTTTTGATGGAGGTTTGTTGTCTTTCCAACACTTACTGCAAATCTCAAGCGAAAACTTATATATAAACGTCATTAATTACCAGCATATATATATATATAATATAATATCAAGAGAACTAATATACACAAAACAAACATTAAATCAACGTACTTTTGTAGGTCGTATGTGTAGTCTAAATCAAGAACGGTTCCACTATGACAAGCATCCACAATTGCATGAAGCGTGACACCCTCCTTGAGTGGACCTACAATGGTGGAATTTATGTCGTTGTCTACGATCATACCTTGTTCCATAAAATCAACCGGACAGATAGTTTCATCAAACCCATCAAGCTCATCATCTTTGAAATCAGGTTGTCGTAAGCCATGTCCAGAGAAGAAGAACACCAATGAGTCTCCAGACTCTGAGTCATTCACAAGCCATTTTAACGAGTCTTCTATATTCTTCTTCGTTGGACTAGTTAACTCATTTCCGTTCTCTTCTTCTGCATGCATAATTGTATTATAATCTTTTGAATCAGTGTTTTGTGAATTTCAACATTGAGCACTACTTTTTAAAATTGTTGGCCGACAAGTTATCATTTAGGGAGTTAAGGAGAACACTTTTAGTTTGACGTAGTATATTAGATTGTAAAATTATTTTTATTGTGAAATAGATTTAATAAATCTAATAAAATTACATTAATTTATGAGCTTATTTTTATATAATCCTTTTATGTAAGTAGCAATTCTCTTTCAAATATTATGACCACCCGGAATTAAACTGCAGATTAAGAATGATAACTTACCTGTGAGGACGCGAATACAGTCCTCAGGATAACCAAAGCGCTTAATCAACAAGTTTTTTATGCTTCTCACATCATTGATAGTTCCGCCGAGGCTGTAACTCTTGTTCCGATAAGTAACTCCACAAAGAAGGGCTCGCTTCCTTCCGGACGTGGCCTCTGCAGAAGTAAGTACTACTTCAGGAGATGGCTTAATATCTGGGGAAGGAGAATCGCCAGTACTTGGGCTTGCAGTTTTACTACAAGAACTACTGCAGCTGGCCGTTGATTGCCGCTGCTTATTCTTCTGTACCTTCTCGCGATCTTTACCAGAATTTCTAGATGTCAGAAGATTAGGCTTTGAATATAGTATTGACTCTATGAAATGTTGTCCTAGGCCGCAGCAACTTGATGACGATGATCTGCTTATTCTTGTAACGGCATTGCATTCTGTGCAGTGAATTGTTTCCGAGAGCTTTGCCGGCACTCGATAAACTTTCTTGCACTCAGTGCATGTAGCTGTTCCTTCCATTTGGTGTGTACTGTTTTGAGGCCGGACTTCAATATATAATTATGTACATGAAGGACTCTGAAGCTGATGAACTCTATCTCTCTCTCTCTCTCTCTCTCTCTCTCTCTCTCTCTCTCTCTATATATATATATAATATCTGTTGCAGAAGTGATCATAAAGTCGGTGCTTTGTGCCCTTTTGGCTTAAGTATTACTCTTTGAGTTACATAACACAATAACTAAATAAATTATACAAAAATAAATTTATAAATTTACTTGATTTTATATCATACATTAATTTTATTTTATATTAAAAATAACTTTACATTTTAACATGCATCAAGCCACATCATTAGAATTGGACGCAATATGATCCGCTTATAATTACGGGAAGTGGATATTAGTACTAGCATTTCATCAAACTTTCATATGCATTTTTTTCTTTTCCTACCTCCGAGCAGATGGTAATTAAATGTAGGATCGAGTTCTCTATAGTTCTTTATTTTTTTCAGAAAAAAAAATCTCTTAGTATAATGCGATGTATGATACCTTAATGGCTTTTCAAAAACGAATAAAACCAAAGTACAGTTGATATTCCTTAACCATCAATTAATTAATTAAACACTAGTCGCTCTTTTTTCCCTTTTCCCTCCATTCTCTCCCTTCCTACAAAGCAAGAACTTGATGCCTAACCCTTTATTCAGCGGCTGATCAAAGAATCCCCCTTAACTGCTTTTTGCTTTATTATCATGTTAGAGCATTTTCATTAGATTGTCTAAAATTATCATTCAAAAATACAAATTTATACATTTATACAAAAAAAAATTAGTTAATTTGATAAAAAATGAGAAGATAAAAGTGAAAAAATTGAATAAAAGTACTATTTATAAATAATAAAGCTAAAACTTTGTCTAACAAAAGCCAAGTCCCCACTTTTGATTAAATATAACTAATTTTTTTTGATAAATATGTAAATTTATACTTTTTAAAAGATAGTTTTAAATAATCTAATGAAAATGCTTTTAATAATCTTCTCGACCATTCTTCTTCACATATTGGTTAATCAAAAGTTATGATGAAAATAATTTGGGTCTTGGATTTTTGTTTTGCTTCCTTTCCCATATTCGAGATTTTTACTGTCAAACATTGATTTCTATATATACATTTCGTTAGATTCCCATGATTAAACATCACCTTTTGAAAAAACGAAGTGCAACAAAGGGACTTTTCAAGAGATCGCTCATCCTATAAGTATTACTCACGATTAAGCACACTTAGCTGTAGAGTTTTGACGCAATCTAATCGCCCCTGATCGTGAAGCATCGCCTTTTATTTTATAGAATCCATAAGCATGTATATGCTGGCTTGCTTTAAGCTCTAGAATGACTGAATTATTAGATATAGTGTGGTACTACTTTTGGACTGGGTTTGGTTGTCAAATTCAATTGTGTTAAATTCAGTTTAGTCTACTTTCAAACTAAGGTCTGATTTGTTTCCAGAGATAAGATGAGATAAAAATTAAAAATTGAATAAAATATTATTGTAATATATTTTTTTAATATTAATTTTGTTTGAAATTTGAAAAAAAGTTATTTTAAAATTTAAAAAAATTAAATTTTTTATTTTATTTTGTATGAGAATTTAAGAAAGTAGTAATGATTGGATGAGATGAGAGTGTTTGTGAAAACAAATCATGATTAAGTCTAACATCCAAACATTCAACTTTTAAATTATTAAACTCATCTCAATTCAAAACATCTATATATATGAGACTCATAACCTTTTTCAATTTGACACTACTTTACATACGAGATCTACACCATTTTTCAACTTCTAATAAATATATCTAAACTCATCTTAATATCTAAACATATTTAAACTCAATTTAAGTGGACCTCATAAAATATATTTTACCATCTCAATTCATTATTATTTATAAAGAATTCAACTCAACATTAAAATACAAACCTAATAGATAAAACAATGTAGGAATCTTAGATCTTTTTTATGTGAGTGATGTGAATTTTATTATACCTCCCGTCACTTGGAAGAAAAGGGAAAATGGATTTTTTTTTAACTTTTAGAGTTCATCTTTAAATAGGAGTAAGGACTGATCCATTAAATCGCACATAATAGACTCCAATAAACCATTGCCACGCAGAATACATGTACACTGCATTACAGAGTATTACACAAACCCCTCCTCCCCCCGTTCTCTCTCGTATGAAATCCACCCGTGAATATCGGTAAGATTTCTCTTTCTATATCTCCACTGGAATATTCTGGAATCGTTTTCATGTTTGGGTGATTTTGGGAATTTTGAAAACGTGGGTTGAAGAAACCAATGTAGCACGACTTAGTCGAGATGCGGAGAAGAAGATGAGAGGAAGAAGATGGAATCAAACTGCCACTAGTAAGGAGACGTGCCCCGTATTAGCAATATTTTTCACTTGAACCATAACTACCATGTCTGCTTCTGAGAGTAAGGTCGAGTTTTATGAGTTTAGCCAGAGGTTTGAGAGTGGGGTTTATATGTGCCATTGAGCAACTGCAGAAATGGTTAATTATTTTCTGATTGTCAGGCTTCTCCATCCTTTAATCAAAATATCACAAAACTCATGAATCTAAGTTACATGGCTGATATTTGGCTTCGTACGTTTTGGAAGAAGACTGATAGTCGTTGAAGGGGAGAGAGAAAGAGAGAAGGGGGGGGGGGAGGGAGAAAAGGTAGACTGGGAGGGAGTGGGTCTGTCAAATGTTATTATGTGTGGGTGTGTAGAATAAATCACTACAAAAAAAGGTGTTTTTCCAACTCTATTTATTTCCGGCGAGCAATTTTGAGCCAGAAACATTTCCAAATTGATGTTTGGCAACAGAGCTTCCGACGAATAAAAAAATTGTGGGAAAAAAGGCTTTTTGTTGCGATTTTTGGCCATCGCAAAAGGCAAACAATATAAAGGGCCATGAAAACATCTTAAATCCACATTGCGCCTTTTTATTTTTCGTCTTCCCTCCCTGACACTTCGCGCGCCTCTTCAGTGTCATCATGCAGCCATTCTCTATCGCAAGGGCGCCGTCCAGACAGCTGTCGTGGACTTCTCGCCTATGCTCGATGCCGGTGAGTGTGGTTCTCTTACTGATCTCCTCCGTTCTCTCTCTTACTCTTCCGATTCTGTAGTTTGCCCTATCACCTGGTTTTGAATCTGATACTGGTAAGGAAGATGAAATTAATTTCTCACTTGTCAAGAACTGGCTTCAATGTTTGCATCAATGACTTTAATGCGAAATTAATTTACCGTCTAGACTTCTAGGAGGTTTTTAATGTGCTGTACTCATTGTTTCAGATTGGAAAGCAATGTGGATATTGTTTCCCAGTTTATCTTTCAAGTTCGTTTTATCAACTTAGACCATCCTTGTCTGTTTAGGGTTTATTTTTTTGAGAATACGCTTTTTTGGCTCCTCCGTGACACCATGGTGGATGCTACCTACCTATTATTCTATAGAAGCTTTCAATTTTTCTCGAATCTCTATTGTTGTGACAGAGATCGGCTAGCCATGGTTTGGGCGAGCAGATGAACCCGATCCATTGTGGAAAATGCCGAGACCTTTGTTAATAATCTGATCAAGCGAGTTCTAGATAATTCAAATCCCCCAGGTCAGCCAAGGATGCCCATTAACACTTACATTTATTAGTTATTCAATGAAGATAAGAGGCCAAGGTCATCAGAGGGCAGCCAAGTGCTTGCTTTTTAGTCGTAACCATTTATTTTGGACAATTTCAACAGTAAGGTTTATGGAGCGCAAAGTACCTCTCAAAGTTTTGCCTTTCAGAATAGGCCATGTTTTGACACTGTTCTCTTTCCCTTTGTCTTGTGTCCATTTATTTGTTTCAGAGAACCTCATGGTTTTGTGCAATATGTAGATCCTGATGATGCCGTTAATGCTAAATATCATATGGATGATCAGATTCTTCTTGGTCGTGAGTTGACTGTTATTTATGCTGAGGAGAATGGGAAGAAACTAGATGATATGAGGGTGAGGGTGGGAGGAAGGTAAGATTCCCCTTTATGTTGGGATTTTTTATTTTTATTTTTTGTAAATGATATATACATAAATTCTGTTACTTATGTTTTAAAAAAATTTATGTGGTCCTTTTTTTCAACTTCTCCCACCGTAAATAACTATCTGGCTAGACCAAAAATAAAGTCCACCTAAAAAGAAGAGGAGCACGAACGTGTGTAGGGCTGATTCTCAACAAGACTATGAAGTGAGGAAATTGGGTGTCTCACAGGGTTATATGTGATGGGTTTATTTTAATTTTTTATTTATTGACAATGTAAAAGTGAGAAATGCTTGGGTGCTACAGATTATTTTAGAATTGAGTTGAAAACAGTAAACTATGTTTTGCATGTTTTCATGATGGGTTGTTGTGATTGGTATTTTCTACAGGTACTGTCTAAACCAATTGTTTACAAAAATGCTCCTCGTCTTGTTTCAGGTATATGGGATGATATTACATCTACATTTGTAAAGTGATTTAGTGGAAGTCTACTGATGTGGTTGTTGTTAGGTTGGACAAAGCCTATATGCATTAGAAGACATGCTTTTGGTGATCAATACCAAGCAACTGATACAGTTATTCAAGGAGCTGGGAAATTGAAATTGGTATTTGGCAAGATCTTTAACTTTCTTATGGCCTTTTGAGATCCAAAATGGTAAAATCTAAAAGTATCTAAATTTTACCATTAGTATCCATATGTATTGGAGAATTAGAAAAAAGGTTCACAAAATGATTGCAATACCCGAAGGACAAGATAAGACAGAGGTAGAGGTTTTCATCTTTATGGGTGCAGGGGGAGTGGCAATAGCAATGTATAACGCTGATGAGGTTTGATTATGCAAACTCCTTGGTGCTTCAATTAAGCCAAATAGCTTGATTGGTAGAAGTCGCTTATTTATTTATTTTTCTCTTTTATAGCTTGATTGGTGGTTCACTATTTGTGTTTAGCATTTTGATTCTAAATGAACTTTTACCTAATAAAAACTATGGGTGACATCTTTATGTTTGTAGTTTTGACTTGCTAGTAATATGAATTCATTTCAGGTGTGTCCAGGTGGAAAAAACTTAGAAGCAGAAGTTGCCCATGGTACCGTTACACAGCATTATAAAGTTCATCAGAAAGGAGGTGAAACCAGCGCCAAAAGCATAGCCTCGATTTTTGCTTGGTCACGAGGACTTGCACACAGGTATGTCATACCGTTTTGTGGATATGCAGAAATTAATCGGACTCTCCCATGAGTTGTCTTTGTCAGCATCAAATATTAATGTAGAAATAAAAAGTTTGTCTCCAGAATTAGATGAAATCACCTAGCAAAACATCCATGAAATTAAGCATCCTTAATTGCTAGAAAACGAACATCAATTAAGAAGAAATTAAACCATGTGATTAATTGTAATGTAAAAGAAAGAAACATGTCTCACTAGTTGTTTTCACTTTTGTGGTGTCAAGGATTTTGATCTGAAAGACCTTAACAAACACTTTATGGACATTTGGATCCCGGAAAGCCACTTGGATGCTATTCGATAAAGGTACAAAAATTTCAATTTTTGTATAATTTACATTATATTCTTTATCTCTGTTAATGCCTCATTTTGAACTTATATGCATTGCGTTCCTTTGATAAAGAGCAAACCCATGTGACGAATAGTATAGTACCCTATTACCTTTTTTTTTCTTTAATTCCTGAATAAGAAATCTAATATTAATTCATTATTAACTTCTCTCATAGCAATTGAAATCTATAAAGAAGGCATCCAGTTTTGAGAAAAATGGTTGAAGAAGATACTTTTGAGATGATGAAGAAGAGAGCTTACATGGAATGATTACTGCATACTTAAGAAACCTTAGTTATCCTATATTTAACACTTGTAAAATAATATTTGTTGATGTAAAATTTAGTCTTGGCAAGTAAAGTATCTGCACACTTAACAAACATGTAAACGTACCAAAAGAAAAACACTTGCAAAGAATTTAACAGATAAACTCAAACGTAAAAACAATTTTGTCACAAAAATTTAACACTAAACCTTCAATAGCAATTAGTCCAACATAGAATACATCAAGAGTTTAATCACATAGCAACACTAAAAACATCAAACTACTAGGTACTCCCCCTACAAAGTAGCTTATCTCTCCATAAATCTAGCTACTCTCCCTAAAATCACTCCCCCTTTTTGTCACAAATGGTAAGGGGTCTCAATCTTCATCAGTCTCTTCCTCCTCAACAAGAAGATGCTGAACTTGATTGCCAAGCTCAATCACCTGAGTGTCAAGTGTGTCAAATCGAGCATTGATATGAGTATCCAATTGAGTAACCCGAGTCAAGACTGTTAAGTCAGTTATCAATGCGGGTATCCATGCTGGTCACGGACTGCTGAATGCTAATCAGAAAGTCCAATAGGGTCTGCCTGGTTGGTTCTGTAGCTGGTGGCATCAGACCCGAGCTGGAAGGACCCGAGCTGGACTCAGGAACGTGAGGAATAGGTCCGCTCTGGGTAGAATGTGTCGGAGCGGGTTCAACATTAGGAAGATGCGCCTGACTTAGCTGCATGGTCTTCCGTCCAATTGGTGTCTTAAGACTCACTCTAAGTTCCTGGGAAGTGATGGACACAGACTGAGACAAGGCTATCCTCGTAATGAGACAAGTAAGAGGAAGACCAGTTCGAAAATTTGACGACATATGGGCCTCTATCATGACCCGACAGAGTAGACTGCTCAAATCAATAGTGACATCAGTGAGCAAGGCATGTAGAAGAAGGGCACGATCTGGACCAATGTCACTATAATGTCCAGTAGGGTATATATTGGTCAAAACAATCCGACTCACAATTTGGTATGCATGGGGAAACGAATTGGTCGCTAGAGGAGGAATCCCAGTCCAAGTCATAGGAGACCTGGTGAGAAAACGACCCAAATCAGGTCTGCTAGGGGCTGGGGTATGGAGATAAGGGTAAACTGAATTATTTACTCGTGGTACCCCTAGTAAATTTGCCATAAGATCGGGAGTCACTCAGAAAGTGATATTCCGGATATCCACTTGAAAAGATCCATCTGAGATGTCATGCATGTTCGAGAAAAACTCCCTGACCAACTTCACCGAGGGAGCGGGATGACCAGTGGTTAAAGCAAAACACTGGCGCGACTCAAAGGTGTAAATTGTATCATAGGCTTATGCTGCAAAGGTGTAAGATGTGTGTCACTTTTAATATGCGTTTTGCCGCACACACTGCACGCCTAGCTCAATCTCTTGACATTTGACCTTATGTGAGACTTTGGAGAGGCAATCAAAAGTGTAAGGGAGCCTTACGAGTGTTCAGAATTGACCTCGGACTAGAAGACCTGCGTAAGAACTTTTGTATCTCGAAAGGAAAGAAAATGAAGAGGCTCTTTCGTTGTATTAAATAAAAAAAAGGGCCACAATACAAATCCTGAATCTGGTTCTATTAGACACAAGAAATTAGGTCCTAGCAGCATTGGGTTTGACTTTCTGCACTTTGAAGGGTCTCCCAAGCACCTATGGTTTCTTGTTTAGCCAAACCCCACTCACATCTCTCGGTTAGAATTTTTTGATTGAGTAAGGGCACTGCCTAAACACGCATATTCATATTAATTGTGATATACAATATTTATACTTGCGTGGTATTTAGAATATGATATTATTTTACATTTGCTATGCTATGGATGGTTTTAAATTATCCCCACTGAAGTTTGAAATTACTACTGTGAGTATTATTCTGAAACTGAGCAAAAATGGAATCTCGCTCGATGTCTTGCTTGACCATAAAATTTCGCTCAAGCGAAAAACCCCTATATCGTGCTCTGCATCGCGCGATAAGCCAAAAATGACAGATTTCAGTTTCTAAACATTTTTCTCACATTTCCCTCATTCCAAATACTCAATCCACGCCATACTCTTTCCATTTTAATCAAGAAAAAGCATATCATTCACGGTAAGCTTTTTACTCTCCATTTCTTCTTCAATTTATTTCCATTTCTCATTCCACTCATAAGAAAAATGTTGGGTTGTGATAGTTTCATATTCTCTTGTATTTAAGAAATCTGGTGGGTCATTCTGGGTATGGATGATCCTATGAGAGTGCTGTTGTATTTAGGGAGGGATGAGATTATTGATTGGGTGTTAAACTCATGATTGCACAGCATGCACACTACTTGTTCGATAAAATGCTTCAATGAAAATTTGTCTTCCATTTTATCTCTCCTTTGGTGCATTGATCTTTTAGACAAAATGTAGGTCTCATTCATAGTCTGCACACCTTGTTGAGAACATTGTTGGGTCACATTTTAGTCATTTTAGGCATGTTAGGCATTTTAGGCATATAAGGCATTTTAGGCATATTAGACATCCATATGCAACACCACATCATGTCATATATGCCTCACTGTCTGTGCTTGGTCCGTCTACAGCTGCCATGGCATCCCGGCGTGTTCGTCCTCGCACTGTCTCATCCGCCTCTCGGACTTACTTCCACAGTCCCCAAGCCGAGGAATTCTATACACAGAATTTTTCTCATCGCTCCTTTCTTGTGGAACGTGAAGTTCTTCTCGGTGAGTTTCGGGATACCTATCCCATCGTCCTTCAGATCTTTGAGTCGCGTCAGTGGCTTGCTTTAACCACTGGTCATCCCGCTCCCTCGGTGGAGTTGGTCAGGGAGTTTTACTCGAACATGCATGACATCTTAAAGGGATCTTTTCAAGTGGATATCTGGAATATCACTTTCCGGGTGACTCCCGATCTTGTGGCAAATTTACTAGGGGTACCACGAGTAAATAATCCAGTTAACCCCTATCTCCATACCCCAGCCCCTAGCAGACCTGATTTGGGTCGTTTTCTCACCAGGTCTACTATGACTTGGACTGAGATTTCTCCTCTAGCGACCAAGTCGTTTCCCCATGCATACCAAATTGTGAGTCGGATTGTTTTGACCAACATATACCCTACTGGACATTATAGTGACATTGGTCCAGATTGTGCCCTTCTTCTACATGCCATGCTCACTGATGTCACTATTGATTTGGACAGTCTTCTCTGTCGGGTCATGATAGAGGCCCATATGTCGTCAAATTTTCGAACTGGTCTTCCTCTTGCTTGTCTCATTACGAGGATAGTCTTGTCTCTGTCTGTGTCCATTACTTCCCAGGAACTTAGAGTGAGTCTTAAGACACCAATTGGACGAAAGACCATGCAGCTAAGTCAGGCGCATCTTCCTAATGTTGAACCTGTTCCGGCACATTCTACCCAGAGCGTACCTATTCCTCACGCTCCTGAGTCCAGCTCGGGTCCTTCCAGCTCGAGTCTGATGCCACCAGCTACAGAACCAACCATGCAGACCCTATTGGACTTTCTGATTAGCATTCAGTAGTCCGTGACCAGCATGGATACCCGCATTGATAATCGACTTAACAGTATTGAGAATCGGGTTACTCAATTGGATACTCATATCAATGCTCGGTTTGACACACTTGACACTCAGGTGATTGAACTTGGCAATCAAGTTCAGCATCTTCTTGCTGAGGAGGAAGAGACTGATGAAAATTGAGACCCCTTACCATTTGTGACAAAAAGGGGGAGTGATCTTAGGAGGAGTAGCTAGATTTAGGGGGAGATAAGCTACTTTGTAGGGGGAGTATTTAGTAGTTTGATATTTTTAGTTTTGCTATATGATTAAACTCTTGATGTATTTTGTGTTGGACTAATTGCTATTGAAGGTTTAGTGTTAAATTTTTGTGGCAAAATTGTTTTTACGTTTGAGTTTATCTATTAAATTTCTTGCAAGTGTTTTTCTTTTGGTACGTTTACATGTTTGTTAAGTGTGCAGATACTTCACTTGCCAAGACTAAACCTACATGTGGAAGTCCTGTTGTTTGTGTGTGATAGGATTAGGTCCAATGTATAGGTTAGAGGTTTTGTCACAGAAATGCCAAAGGGGGAGATTGTTGATGTAAAATTTAGTAGTTGGCAATTTTCTTGTGAAAAACCTAATATAATTGAGTTGTAACTAATGGTGGACAGAGTAAACATGAAGATGATCAAGATGGCTCGAGAAAAACAGAACACAGTGATTTCGCTCGACAGTCGCTCAACATAGCGCTCGAGCGAAGTCCAGGCAGAGACTTCGCTCGACACTCGCTCGACATGTCGCTCGAGCGAAATTCATCTTAAACAAATTTCTCTAGGGTTTGAGCGCCGTTTGAGGAGAAGGCTTATAAATACATCCTTAAATCTTCTGCTGTTTTGTGGAGAAAAAGAGAGGAAAAGCTAAGGAGCCCCATTTCATCCATTGAGAGAAACTCCTCTATTGTTTCAAAGATCATTCTCTTGGATTATATTTCTCCCCCACAACACACATTCATAATTTTAGTGAGTCCATTGGAGTGGACGTGTTCATCAAGCTGGAAGAGTTCTTCAAGGTGCTTGGATGAATAGATCAAGGTGTTCGTGTGAGAAGTTATAAAAAGGTCGGAGTTCCGGCACTACATGCGTGTAGAGATCGAGTGGGTCTCGTAGTGTTGCAAGATAAGTTTAGATGCTACAGTTGGTTTGTAAGTGTTTCTCAATTAGTTGTAACAAACTAAAATTTCTATAGTGGATTAGAGGTGGTGTCTTTCACCCGGAGTGGTTTTAAATTTTGAAGAGGTTTTTCAAATGAGTTTCCACTTCGTAATCAAAATCTATGTGTTGATTTCTCCTTTGATTGCTTGTGTATGTTGATTAATTTTTAAACTACTATCGTTTCTGTTAAACACATATTCACCCCTCTCTAGGTGTGTAAGGTAATTAGCTACTGCTTTTTCAATATTAATATATTGTGAGATGTTACCTTAGAGTAAACTATCATAAATTTTAATTTGAACTCTTTTCATTTACGTATGGTGTTTAGGATATTTAACCATTTTATATATATTGTAATGATATTGATATATATATGTGTGTGTGTGTTTTGAGCTTTTTTCAATGATGAATTCATGATATTGTAATGTTTATTAGAAAATATAATTGATATGTATCATAATTAAATTGATGTGAAAAGTAAGCTGAATTGTATAATTTTACAGTATTTATACAAAAAAAAAAGGCTGGAAAAAAAATTTCTAGCGAACATTAATAGTCACAAAAGCTCAATTTAATTGTATACAATTGTGGTGCGAGGGACTATTTTTGGCGCTGTATTTGCGGCGATCAAAGGTTGCCGCAAAAAGTCCTTTCTCTCTGGTTTACACTCCACCAGAAAACTACTTTTTCACACCCAACTATTGCCGTGTTGTACTGGCGATGGAAAATGAGCCACAGATAACCATTTGCGGCCAAAGGGACTTGTGGCGATTTGTAGCCGGAAAAGCCACTTTATTTTGTTGTGAATTTATGTGAGATATTGATGTGGCAATTTTTCATTGGGTCCATTAAACTCCATATAATGGATTGGTCCTGTCCAAAGATGCTCCCTAACTTTTATTCGAAAGAAAATCAGAGGGTTGCACCTATTATCGGTCCGACAATCAGTAATGGGTGGACATGAAGATTCCCAGAACCATGCTTTTCCACATCTTTAACGCGCGCTATCTAATAGAGGCTGTCCAAATAAATATATATTCAATCAAATGATGGCTATAAACGTTTGCAATGGCAATCGTACCTTAAGGGATCTGAAACATTTTGATTGGATACTGATATTTTTCTGCAAATTTGTTTATGCTAATGTAGCCACTAACCATACCCCTTACAATTTGCCCCTTATGCATGACAACGAACTTGCAACTGTTTTTGTTCTATATATGAAATTCTAGATGTAAATTTTGGAATTATAAGTTATCTGGAAGAAGAAATTGGAAAACATCTTTATATTTCTTGGGGGTGACTGAGAAGCAAATTTTTCAATGAGATTCAAGAAACTAGTCATGTAGCATCGGTATCTCCTATAGCCATGAGCATCGGTATCTACTATTATTTAACAAATACTGGTGTGCTTAATAAAACGGAGTTCATTATTTACCAATGGAAAAAGAGGGAAAGGCTGCATTTGAAATTTTGAATAGTGAGATAATATAAGATGATTTTAGATTAAAGTTAAAAATTCAATAAAATAATAGTAAAATATTATTTTTTAATATTGTTAATGTTTTGAAATTTAAAAAAGTTAATTTCTATATTTTGTATCAAAATTTGAAAGAATTATAATGATAAAATGAGATGAGATTAAAGCATTTCTATATTCAAACGGAGCCAAGCTACATCAACAGTTATATGTACAGCCTGGCCTCCAGTTCTTTCTCTTCATCAAACCTACTACCATCACCTGAACTGCCAGCAACTAGGAAACATACAGGCATAATCCAACCCAGAAAGCCCAACTTCCTGCTATAACTAATATTTCAATCACAGCCCACATAGCCATCTTTCTCATCCACCATTCTCCTGTCAAAATTGAATAAGAAAAACAGAAATTCGCATCAACAACACTCTGTCCCACAAAAAGAACTGATAAACATTAACGCTGATAAGCTTTGACGGAAATAGATTCAGAAGAAACTTCAACCAAAACAAATTAGACGAGTTGCATATATATATATATAAATAAATTCTTCAACGTAGCATATCCTTCATTCAAGCAGTGTACTTAAAGTCTGACATTAATATATATGTATCAATTGATATGTATGGGTTCTATCCACAGTTTCTGCTATTTATTCAAAAAAGAAGCCCAAGGTTCATTAGTGTCAGAACTGATAAGCATTTCAAATTAGAGGACTTTCCTTTGCATATTGGGTCGAGCTATAATTAATCAATAGAAAGTGCTTTTCTATAGTTTTAATAGGAGTAACTCTAGCAAGAAAGCAGTGCAGAGACTCATTAACAAAGAAGGGCTAACGTGAACTTTCTACAATTGTTTGCACACAATTCTCATTGTTTAGTAAATAACTAATAAAAATACCGCTTTTCTGTTAAGTTGAACAGCAATTTCATTTTTAAAGAAAAATGAAATAAACCAATAGAAACTAACCCAAATCTAAATATAGTCTATCGCAGGGAAAAAGAAATTACCCCACATTATGGAAAGCTTATACCCAGACAGGTTAGAAAAGGGCACTATCAGAGAGGATGGGAATTCAATGGTGAGCCACCGTCCAGTACATTAAGTTGCCCGGAGATTTTTGCCTTGCAGGTTGGACACATAAAACCTACAGAATCTGGTTGTATTTCAGCATCAACAGCCTCATGGTTGAACTCCACCCCGCACCATACACAAGCGGTTGTAAGCTGCTGCCTGTCAGCCATATTTAACATGACTTCTTCCGACTCGAACTGGACGGAGGAACCATATGCCCCTTCCATCTCTGCATTATATGCCAAATCCATGGGTACCTCCTGCATGGAAAGAGATTCTTGCACGGTCCCAGTATTATACTTAAGAGGTTCTATTTCATCCAACCCCAGCTCCTCAAACCCGGTTTCATTATTGTGCCTTTGGTCCACACAGGGTAGATGCTCTTCTCCCTGTAATTAAGATTTAAAAAATAAACAATGCTTACTTTGGCCGGTTAGAACAGGATCAACCAAACATCTTTGTCACAAACTTTGGGCAGGTGAAAAGTAAAGTGCCTTGAAAACCTTACACACTGTATCATCTTATTTGTTGGAACACTCCCAAGGTTTTTAACCATGTATAAGTCCAGATAGTACAAATAATCAGATAACAACATCCCGATACCTTGTCAGAGGCAGCAATGAATGTGGGACAATATTGCAAAGGTTGCTCCATTAAGGGGTCAGAGACCCCAAACTTGAGTGTATTTTCTTCAGAAGTTTTCTGCACAGTTTCTGTCACAAGATTTTTGGCTAGCCCATTGTTGCCGCCACCAAAGCTGAATTTTGGCTCACTATTTGTATCATTATTAACTTCATCAAGTTTTGGATGATCCAAAGTGCTATTGCAAAGAAGATTTAGATTATCCTTGACAACAGAAACAATCTGATTGCTA
This sequence comes from Platycarya strobilacea, assembly GCA_036898215.1. Lineage (NCBI taxonomy): Eukaryota > Viridiplantae > Streptophyta > Magnoliopsida > Fagales > Juglandaceae > Platycarya > Platycarya strobilacea. The sequence goes on along the minus strand of CM072557.1, from coordinate 2,425,071 downwards.
AATTGAGTGAGTAAATGGCCTTCGGGAACCCCATCCTGCTTAACCCCAGATTCATCATTTTCCAGCCCATCTTTTTCACAAATTGTATCAGAGTTATTACCATTTTCCTCTTTAGTAGGTAAGAGAATCACGGTATCCAAATAAGAATCCATTTTCGAATCTGCTACTTCCTTACATATGTCAATATTCTCTGTATTTTCTTCAGGGATGCTATGCTCATGGTCTTGCTGATCCAGATCTTGATCCAGAGTTATATCAGTCATGCCGTCGTCCATTTCCTCTCCACTAACTGGAGAACCATGATTCATTTCATGATCAGAATTAGCAGCAGAAATTTCTTTTGTAGAAAAGAATTTTGGTAGATCAGAAGTGGCACCACCATTGGATTCATCATTAGGTCTAACAGCAGAAGTCTCTAGAATAGAATTCTGAGCAATTTCAATCAAAGCATCCATTTTAGAAATCCTTGAAGGCATATTATCCCTGGTCGGAGACTCAATTCCTTTTTGAAGTGTAGCTGGACCAGGCAATTCTTCAACCCTCCTCACAAAATTCCTCACATGTATCCCCACATGACCATTGTAGCGACGCCTTTCCAGAAATACCTTATGGCAGAATTGGCATTCAAACTTTCCATCTTTGATTATCACTCCATCCCCAACAGAAGAACCAAGTCTATACCTCCTCGTAGTTCTTTGGTGATGGGACAACAGGTGCTGCAGGTATGAATCCTTCTCATCAAAGGTCATGCTGCACTTGTGACATTCAAATAAATCACGTATTTGGACATCTGCAAGATTTTCCATTCCCGCTAAGGATGCTTCCTTCACCTGCTCTCTAGACATAGGAATTCTGGGCAGAGCTGAGCTAGAAATGACTTCTTGCCTTCGGTCTTCATCATTTTGGGCGAAGCCTGTAAGCTGCAGCACGTCCCTTAAAACCTTATTCAACAACATCAAAGCATACCAAACAGCCGCACAAAGATTTACTTACATTTTCAGAAGTCAATCTGTAGTCGTGCTGAATATTTTCTCCCTTCTGATTACCGGACCGTTGAGCATCACCAGGGCCGAAGAAGGACATCAAATATGAAGCAGCATCCTTGCAGGATGCAAATTGTTGTCCAGTAGGGCTGGAACATATCAATTAACAAGAGCATGTAAGGCCCAGCAAGGGGAGGGAAGAGAGAGAGTGAGGATGGGGGAAGAAACATAGCATTAACAAGGATTAAGCAACAATTTAGCGGTAATAAAATTTTCAAGAGTTTCAAAGACGAGCTTAAAGACATGTCACAGATAAGAAATAAAGAGCTACAACAGAGCCAGGATATCAATAATCGTTCCTCAAGCCATTTTCCCGCCAAAGAAGTGCAAGCATTCCAAAGTATCCTGACTTTCGGTTCATATGAACTATTAGTCAGTACAATATTCGTATAATATATATATATATATATATATATATTACATTTACAACCTCAACAATATGAACTATTATTAAACAAAGTTAATACTCAGAAAACATAGACAGATAACTATTGGAACATACAGAACTAAATCACAAAACTACACCATGTTCCCAGCAAAGAAACAGACAGAGAAACCAGAATCGGAAACAAAACCAGGAAACCTTATATATCTGCGGCAGTAAATTGAGGAGCGGCCATCTCGCCTCTTGATCCCCAGCAAGAGCTTCCATCCTACTGGCAAGGCATCCCCAAACACGCCAGCATCCACAATCTTCCTTTTCTTCCTCCTACTCCCCCACTGCCCCCCCAATTCCCTCATAAACCCCAGCAACTCCTCCTCGCTCTCCATCCCCAGAGTCCTCCTCCTCAGTTGTTCTCCATACGGGTCCTCCAAATTCGCCAACAGCGCAAGATCCACTGCCACACCATTCCTATTCACAATCTCCATCACACGCCTCCCATACCCATCCTCCATTTGCAGAACCTTCACTTTCGGCTTCCTTCCTCTCTTCCTCTTTCTCTCCCCGCCAAAAGTCCCCGTTTTTTCTCGTTCCGCCTCCTCTTGATTCGTGCTAACTACTAAGGACGATAAGGACGGTAAGGTTAGGGTTACGTCGAAGTGATCGAACCGGGGGTCTTGGTCCAGGAAATGCTTGAGGTGGATGATGATATGTCGGTTCTCGACGCGTTCTGGATCGTCGGAGGGGACGGGGGGAAGCTTAGGGGTGGGTAGGAGACCGGCAACTCGGCGGCGGTGGCCGGCTAAGGGGGTAGAATTGGAGGGACGGGAGTAGGTCTGGCGGCGGGAGCCTGCGGATTCGTTGAAAACGGAGCGGTCGATTTTTGGGGGAAGGAGGTGGGCAGATTGGCGGAGATCGAAGGCGGAAGGGGAGCAATGGGAGAGTGCTTGGAGTTCCGATTGGGAGAGTGTGGACATGTCGATGTGAGAGATGGCGTCGAAATTGAGTAGGCAGGGTGATTTAGCCGGCGCCGGTGGTGGTGCGGTGTCCGCCACCGTCGCCATTTTCGCGGTGGCGAAGTGTACGTTTATGTGAAAAACAGAGACAGAGCGTTTGTTTCCTCCGAAGTCGGAAGAGTTAACCTTGCGTCCGGATGGGTTTAAAACCGATTTTTACATCCATCAAATAGAAATAGCCTACGTAAGACCTTTTTTTATTCAAGTGGCTAAAAATTATTCTTTAAAAAATATATTTTTATATAAATATTAAAAATTAAATATAATATTTAATTAAATATAATAATAAAATATATTCAAAAAATTCAAAAAACACTTTTGAAATAATAAAACTAAAACAATTATCAAAAAGTTAAAACAATTATCAAATTATTTTAACTTTTTGAATAAAGTTTTAATTTTATTATTTATAAAAAACACTTTTTAAATATTTTTTCCATATATTTTATTGTCATATTTGATCAAATATGATACTTATTTTTTGATATTTATGTAAAAATATATTTTTTGAAAGATGACTTTTAGTCAATCCAATAAAAATGCTTTAAGAACATTAATAATGGTCTTGTTAAAATTAAGTCTAAAATAAAATTCTTTTGACTAGAATCCATATGGTTTAGCCAAGAGATTTACATCGGTCTAGCTAAATTAAAGTTCAAATAATAATATAATATTATATATTTCAATATAAAAAAATTAAAATTTCTCTTTTGCAAATACACTCAATATATAGAATATTAATTCTAGTAAATAATAAATTATTTTTTTAATATTGCAAATGCACGTAATGTATTAAATATTAATTATGCATAAGAAATATTTTTTTTTATAATTATATCTTCTCTCAAACACTAGTACAACTTGATTGTAACAATCAATAGGAATAAAATAATAGGATAGTTTGTAAATAGTAACTCTCTATATTTTGAAAGAATGAGTGATTTACTATTCATCAAAGCTAAAATTATTTGGAGATGACTAGACCAATGTGAGGTAAATTTGATAGATTTAACTTCATTTTAGCCAAGAGATGAGTTTTTGCAAGACTATTGAAGATGCTCTAAGCATCTCACAACAAATTCGAATGCACATGCTTATATTAAATGGGTTGCATGTACTTCTCTGAGAAGAACCCTCAATTGCCCCTGCTCTCAAATCTCATTTTGAAATTATCTAAGACAAGCCACCACTCATTCTCAAACAATAAATATGTCAGAATTCCTAGGCCGTTGGCCCTCTTAACCATCCTCAACACCACCATTGTAAATCTGTTTGTGTGCCTTGATACGCAGGTGGACCTTACTGAAACTAGTGTCATGTCCTCATAGGCATATCATCTAACACGCAATATTAGCTCGGGCCATACAGGCGAGACTAGTGGCATGCTCACAAAGCATATCATCCAACACATGACTTGAGCATGTGCCTTGCAAGTTAGGTCAATGGTATGCACACCATGCATGTCATCCAATGCACGGCTCCAGCCCGCACCTTGCAGTATCAACGCCCAGGCCACTTGCTTAGGTCATGTAGTGCAGTAGCACGGTATCACCTTGTGCCTACCATCAAGCTCATGCATGGTACCCTACCATACCCACCATCAGCAGACCCCGCACAACATCATATCATGCACACCATCAGACCCACACATGGCACCATATAATATCATGCAGCTAGACACCATACAGACCAGTCTAGTCGTGGGCCATGCTGCATACTAGGCCACCATTGGGCCATGCATGCCACGACTAGACCACCTTGGGCGCCCACCATCTATCTTATTTGCTTTATTTTATTTTATTTACTTCACTTGGTATTATTTTAATTAGTTGTTTTTACTAGGGACATTTTGAGGCTTTTCAAATTGTAACTCTATAAATAGGACCCTTAAGTTTTATTTTCATATCTTTTAAACAATTGGCATTTAAGAGGCTTTTTAAGAGAGTTATGTGGGCCATCTTTGTTGTTGGATTATCTTCGGTGCTTTGCATTTGGGTTTCTTGAGGTACAATTCGTGAATCCCTTTGAAAAGGAACACGTCATACAATTCGTAAATTGGTATTGTTACACTTATCTTTTTATATTTTTGTTTATCAATAAAATTGAGGTATTTTTCATTGTTTGGTGCAAGTGTGAGTGAGTGGGTATTCTTAAGGACTTCAAAATTCACATCACTTTTGAATTTGGGGTTCTTCAATTGTTGAGTGAATGAGTTGTTGTGTTGCATTGTTTAAAGTGTTGTTGGTTGCTAGTTGAAGTGTGGAAGCCGAAACACAAGAGGTGTTCTTGTGTATTTTCGAGTTCTTTAAGTTCTTCGCTTGTTCATGTATTTTCTTGTATATTCTTGAGATTTTCTTAAAGATTTTTAAAAAATCTCCCAACCCAAACACATCACTTGGCCAACCCTTTGTCCATTACTTACCACATTAAGCCCCACATATTGTCATTCACGCCCCCTCCATCTATCCCTTCTTAGCTGGCTATTCAATCAGCAAATCTTACCATATTTTCCCTCATTCAACTAAATACTTTCACCTTTTATAAATAGCCAAAGTCGCCCCCCATCAATTCCCTATAGCCTGCTACATATCTCCCACCAAACTCCAAAAATCTTTCCAAACCAAGCCAAGTCCACATACCATAAATAGCCATATTCGACCATAGCCTCATTGGCCATATTGAAATCCTAATTGCCACATCATTCACACTATATATTTTCATACTTATTTGATTAGTAAATCAATTAATTATTTGACTCAATCAAATATTTCATCAACCTAATCAAACCCATACTCGGCCAAGGCAATCTCCATGAATCCTCCAATCTTCCATCAATCAAGGAAGTGGTCTTCCAAGCTTGCCATAGCCGAAATTTTCATTCCCAAATCCTAGCAATTTCGACCACTCAAGCTCTAGCCTAAACACTTCTCTTCCAAACCCTAAACCTAGTTGCAAGGGGCGCCTAACCCATCCAAGCCCATTGTCATGCTCCATTCTATCTATACTCGACCATGTCATTGCCAAGACGAACTCAATGATTGTCTCATAAAGACCATAACCTCGCATCATGCATTCTCTCATTGTTGGTGCACGTGATCCATACCAAGCAAATGTGTTCATTCGGTCATCTTGAGGTGCACAAGGTAAGGAGGACTCCATTGGTGCTTGGGGGCTAGACTGAGGTCCCCAATACTAAACTAATGCTTTCCTTGAGAATCTTATCCAAGAGACTATTTCTTGGTGTAATTTTGAGAAGTTTTTACTTCTCCACAAGGTAAACAATGCGTTAACTTGGCTTTTTGTGAATTTGATTGGGAGGTCCACCAAGGATCTCGACGTTGTTTACTTTCTTGTTAGACATTGCTGATTATTTTTGAAATAGGAAGTTTGGAAGTTAAGGGGAGGAAAGAGTCATTAGGTTGTAGGGGTCGGCTATCCTTGAAGGTAAAAGACCCGAGGTTGGACATGTGTACACGCAAGAGAGGTTGTCCATCCACGAAGGTGGGCAACTCAAGGTTGGACTATTGAAGCCCATTGCCACCCAAGCTTCACCAACCAGAATTTTTGTAGCAACATCGTGTCCAAATCAGTTGCAAGACGTTGTTCAGTTTGCAAGCATAAGCCGTAAGGTGCCTAGAGTCGAGGATCAAAGTAGTTACAATCGGGAATGCCTTGACACTTTAGAAGGACAATCTGAGAGGGTAAACAAGGTCCTTGATGAGGTAAATACCAACTTGGCCAAATTAAGGATAGCCTTGAACAACACATTCCGTCAAATCGAAGAGAACCGAAGGGTCATGGAAACTATGAAGCACGCGACTAGTACAAGTTTTAAGAGGCTTGAAAGGAGAACGGCTAAGAATTGTGATGCTAGATCACCACCAAACCCGCATGCTCAAAGGGGTGATGATGTCTTTATTGAGGATGCCGAAACTAGTGTTGATGAGTCCATGCGTGATCCATCAAGGAGTGAGTATCGAAGAGGAGACCGTGTTGAAAATGGTTGTGTTGTGGTGGAGAGATGGGTCCGAGACCCAAACAATCATCCTGAAAGTCCTAATTTGAGGAGAGGGCCATAAGATGCAATGATTGAAGCACCACATGCTAATGATGAGCATGAGATTGAATATGAGAGTAGCCATGGAGGATCTTATAGGGATGATAGCCATAGGGAGAGGAGACATGAAGATAATTACTATGATGAGAGGAGAGGAAACCAGATTTATGACTAGGGACCCAAGATGCCTAAGGTAGATTTTCCTAAGTTCAATAGGGAGATCCATACGAATGGCTGGACGAAGTTGACCATTACTTTCATGCTTATGAGGTGCCAAGAGAAGAGCAAGTGAAGATCGCTTGTTTTTACCTAGAAAATAAGGCAAGCAAATGGTGGAGATGGATTCAGGATCGATATGAGAAGGAAATAAGAAGATTAGGATGGACGACCTTTGAGAAGGAATTTCTCCTTCAATTTGGACTATCCTCGACCATTAATCATCATGGTCAACTTGTCAAAGCTAAAACAAGATGGCAAGATGAAGAGTTACATAGAAGATTTTCGGGAACTTCAAACAATGGTGAGAGGTTGGTCCGAGGAGGCCCTTGTGGGCACTTTTGTGGATGGATTGAAGTCTTGGTTAGCCAAGGAAATTAAGTTGAAGCAGCCCATTAGAATCCAATAGACCATGAGGATGACCAAGATTTTGGAGGATATCTATTCCATGGAAAAACGTCAATCCAAGGATGTTGGGAGCAAATTCACTACATTTTTGCAAACCAAAAATCATTGGAAGGGTAAAGAGACCATTGATGAAACTTCCAAACCTAAGTCAAATGAAGTGAAGACGTTATCAAGAGAAAAAGTTCAAAATAGAATAAAGAAATGTTTATGTTTTAAATGTGGAGAAAAATGGAGTAAAGAGCACAAATGCAAGTCGACCAAAGCTTATGTATTGCTTGATGATGATGTTTGTGATGAATCCTCAAACTAAGGGTGTTCATCCCGGTTCGGTTTGAAAATCGGATATCCGGATTCCGGTTCCGGTTCCAGATCCCGGATCCGGATTGATTTAATTCCGGAAACCATATTTTTAAGTATCCGGTTTATGGTTTTAAAAAATCTAGATATGATTAATTAAAATCTGGTATCGGACCTAACAATTGTTACCCAGATTTAAAATTAAATCGATCGACTACTCTCTCTCTCTCTCTCTCAAAATCTGAAGTTCTAAACCCTAGCTTCAATCGCATCCCATTCTCAATCGATCGCATCCCATTCTCAATCCAGTCATCGCCGTGAGCTATCGCCGTCACCGATCTCGTTGTGAGCTATCTCCATTGCCGATCTAGGGTACTCTCTATTTCTCTCGCTCTCTCTCTCTCTCTAATCTCACTCTGTCTCAGCTACCATCTGTCTCTCTGGGTTTCTGCCTTTCCCAGTCTCTTATTTGTTTCTTTCGTTGATCTACCATGGCAACCATTTACAAGCTCTCCACATCGAGCGTTACGGCTTCTACGTCAGCCTAAGTTGCATCTTCCAAGTTGGCTTTTCAAAGTAACCCTGCTATCAGGGACCCTTTGGTGTATGTTTTCTTCTATTCAATTTTATTGATTAGATTTTTTTGTTTTGTAATTATTTTAGTGGCAATGATGTTGTCTTGGTCTTTATATGTCTCTCTGTAGTGAATGGTGGGTTGCTGTTAATTTATGTTTATGCTTTTGGGATTTGATGCATCCATATAACATAAAAACTCAAATGGGTAAGCGTCAAAACTCAAAGGTGGAAATAATATTAAAATAGGAAATTGTCACAAAATTAAGAACCTTATGCATTTTGCATAAAGTTAATAAGAGAGGTATTTAGGAAATAGTGATCTAATGCATTACTGAGTATAGTATAAAACAACTACCAAGAAAATCCGTACAAAAAATTATGTTTTAGCTAAATTCATTAGCACAAATGGAATAGAAAGAACTAAATATGAGGTTAATTTTAAATCATGTGCCTAAGAAGAGACAGCTTAGTTTAAGTAGTACTTTTAGTACAGATTACTGTATCCTTCAAGAACGTATTTCTGTATAATAAATAATATATATGATTGTTGGTTTATAGTTTGGTTAATTTACGTGACAATATTAAACGTGTGGAAAACATTTATGGTAGTGTTATCGAACGGGACAAGGACTTAAAAAAATACTTTGTTTATGTTGTTTGGTTAATAATTGATGGATCTTTGTTTTGAGGTACCCAAAGCAGGCCCATTAATATTACTAATGATCTATCATAATTTATTAGATGGTTGGCTGATTTGAAGACTAGTTTACCGAAATAAGAGTTATGGAAATTATAAATAAGGATCTAAAAATAGTCAGCTTGGTTTCCTTATGGAAATTATAAGTGTAAGAATTATATAATTATATTGCTGTACTCAATTGCCAGGAGAGTTAGTCAGAGATTGCCCACTTTAAATACAAAAACAAAACTATGGTTATTTTTCTTTTACATTATATAATCGTGCGAGTTAAAAGAGTGGTAATCTAGTTTTTTGTTAAGTTCCTATGATTTTCTACCGACCTTGTATGGGATCATAAATATTTTACTTAGACATGCTTCTAATGTTTCACGTGCACTACATATTATTATGTACTAATTATTTGCATGTATCTCCTACTTATACTCATGAACTACCTAATTTTTTTATTATTATATTGTGTGTTTGATTATTATTATAATTATTATTTTTTTATTGTGATTACTCAATAACAGATAGAAGAAGATTCTGTGAGTTGTAATGTCGGTACAACTCAATGGTTTGGTAGTAATTCTTCTACTCCAGTAGATGTGGAGGAACGTGGGAGTCATCCAACCCTTTCATCCACATATACACAAAATCATACTAGTTCCATCCCACTTATACCAAAAAAATCCAAAAAAACATCTAGTAACAGATCAATAGCTTGGGATAACTTTACTAAAGTTGAACCTATTGATCTCGATGACCAAAAAGTCAAGTGCAATTGGTGTGGTAAGGAATACAAGTGCCATTACAAGAATGGCACTTCCTCTATGAGGACCCATCTTTTTAATTGTTCAAAGTCTCCATTTTTTGCTCCAAAAAATGCTTCTAGTAGTAAAAGAGATCTAGAGGGAAAGGTGTGTAGCCCACAAGTTCTATTGAACTTCGGTGCTAAACAATTTAGGGTGTCAACCGCTAGGTTTTTTATTAGGTGTGAATTGCCTTTTAGACTTGTGGAGAATGAAGGGTTTATTGATTATGTGATTGCTTTAGAATCTCGGTTTATTTTACCATCCTGAATCACTCTAAAAAGGGATTGTATTGAACTGTATAATGAAAAGAAGATACAGTTAAAAAATTTGTTGTATGGTCAAAGGATATGTCTTACCACCGATACTTGGACATTGGTGCAAAACTTGAACTACATATGCATTACTGCACATTTTATTGATTGTCATTGGAGATTACATAAGAAAATACTCAAGTTTTGCCAAATTCCTAACCATAAGGGCGATACTATTGGGAGGGTGTTAAAGTTGGCATTGTATGGATTTGGTGTTGATAAAATATTGACCATTACAGTTGACAATGTTTGTTCAAATGATGTTGTTGTTGATTACATAAAGAGGAGAATGAAAGACGATAGTCGTGCGGTTTTGGGTGGTGAACATCTTCACGTACGGTGTGCTGCCCGTATATTGAATATGGTTGTAAAGGAAGGCTTGGAGGAAAATTCTAATTTAGTAACAAGGATTAGGGATGCCATCAAGTGTGTGAAATTTTCACCATCAAGATTTGCCAAGTTCAAGACTTGTGCAGCAAAAAAAAATATTAGCGGGAGAATGGTTTGTTTGGATATTTCTACTAGATGGAACTCCATGTATTTGATATTGAGTACCACTGAACAACACAAACAAGCTTTTGAACAACTTGTGTATATAGATAACAATTTTAAGAACCCCCCACTACCGATGATTGGAAGATTGCACGAGTTTTTATTGATGTTTTGAAAGTTTTTTATGATGTTACATTGAACATCTCTGGTTCTCTGTATGTGATGAGTAATATCCACTTTGAGCAACTTTGTATAATTGAGGATTCATTAAATGAAATGATATTAAGTATTGATTATATCATCAGTTCTATGGGCGCAAGTATGAGATTCAAGTATGACAAGTATTGGGGTAATATAGATAAATTCAACCTAATAATATACATTGGTTTTTTGCTTGATCCAAGATATAAAAAGATGGGAATGAAATGTTGGTTAATAAAGTGCAAAAGGCCTACGAAGGCGGAGGCGATAAAGAAAAAGGTTAAACTCCTTTTAGAGTGCTTGATCGAGCAGTATAACACATTTCATGTTACTAATGGAGAGGCTTCTAATGTGGCTCAAGGGAGGCTACACACTATTAGCAGAGGGAGTTCCGATGTGCCGGCACTACCTACGAATAAACTCTGAATGATTTTCAACCAATACCTTGATGAGCAAGGTAGTATGGAGTTTAAATCAGAGTTAGAGAGGTATTTATCTGAGGCGTGTGTTAAAAACTCGCTTGGTTTTGATATTCTGGATTGGTAGAGAGTTAATGCCGTCAATTATCCCGTCCTTGCTGAGTTAGCACATGATGTGTTAGTCACCCCTATTTCCACTGTTGTCTCGGAGTCCGCATTCAGTACTGGAGGACGCGTATTGGATCCCTTTAGGAGTTCGTTGTCGCTAGAGATTGTCGAAACCCTCATTTGCACACAAAATTTGTTGAGGACCAAACTTTTAGACCTTGAGGAGTTGTAAGAATACGTACAGATGATGGACCTTGAAGATAAGTTTGAAATTTAAAATATATTTTTTTAATATTTATTGAACTCAATTTATTATCTATATAACTTAATATTTAATACTTTTTTAGATGATGATATAGATGAAATTTTAACTGAGACTGCTGTGAGTATTCCTTCCCATTCATGATAATCTAGAGTAAGTGTTTTATTCTCTTTTCTGTATGAAGTGATAGAGACTATAATTTGTTTCCTTCTTGATGCTTGGGATTTAACTTGACTCCAGTTGTGTTATTGCCTTTTTTTTCAGGATTTCTAGAAGTTGATTTTGTTGTCCTTTTAGGTGTCGACATTGGCTGCATTACTCTATACTTTGTATTTGTACCTTGTCCAAAACCTTTTTCACTTGGAGAAGTTGTTCTTGTTTGATTACTTGTATAAAATTTTGTTCACTGTAGATTACCTTCTATGATAGTCACATATATATAGCAACTGCATTTGCTGGATTATGTATGGATCTTCACTATCTTTTATTGAATGATATCTTGTAATTGTAAGGCAATATAAGGCAATATTGGACTATGTATGGAATTTTTTTTTTTTTTTTTGGTTGCTGCTATCATTTTTCTGTTTGGATATCTTGTTTTTTTTTTTTTTGAATTCTTACAGATCCGAAATTCTTCATTACAGATGGTTTTGTGAATATGGTCTGTGTTTGGATTTTTAAATTTTGTTACATGAATATGCATATTAAACACATCCTGCAATAATAAAGAGAGAAACTGAGGATTTCTTAATTAATTCTATGTATGTATTTATGTATTTTATTACCACATGTAAGAGGCATTTCAAAGTGCATAGAGATAAGCTCTTAACTAAGCCTATAAAAAGAACCATCAGTGAGTGAGCTAGAAGCATTAGATTGTTGGGTTACTGCCAACATTCTAGGTAGATGCACTCAACAATGGATTTTATCTAATGAGCCATGGGTTATTAATTCTTTTAGAGTGCAGATTAACTTGAACATGTTTGAGAAATTATAACGAAATAGACTATTTTTGATAAATATTTTTACAACAAATTTCTCTACAAAAAAGTAATAAAGCAAGCTTTAAAAAAAAAATCGGTTTGAATCCAGAAACCGGATTTCCGGTTTTTAAAAAACCGGATTGATCCGGATCCAAACCGGATTTCAACCCGGGTGAAACCAGGTTGGAGTCTAAACCGCTTTTGGACACCCGGTTCCGGTCCGGGTTGACCCAGGTTTCTGGTTTAGACATCGTATGTACAGTCCTACCTCAAACCATGAAGAAGAGCATGAAGAGGCCAAACATGAAGAGGAAAGTGAGGAGGCTGAAATCTCACTCAATGCTATGTTCGGGGTTCAAAAGCCCACTTCCATGAGAGTTATGGAATGGATTGGGAAGATTGAGGTCTCATTGTTGGTGGATAGTGGGTCTACTCACAACTTCATCAACACTAATATTGTGCACAAAGTTGGTTTAAAGCCGAATCCTATTGATCCATTTGAAGTGAAAGTTGTAAATGATGACAAGTTCAGATGTGAAACTCTTGTGAATGATGTGAAGATGAATGTGTACGGGGTGAGGATAGTGGCCGACCTATATGTCTTAGCATTAGTGTGACTTGACGTTGTGTTGGGTAATGCTTGGCTCAAAGGAGTTGGGAGAGTTTAAGTTTAGACCCAAGAAATACACATGGACGACATTGACATGTAAAGAAGAAGAGACATGTGCGGCCTTGATTAGTGAAAAGAGGACACTTGTGTGGACCACTCATGAAGAAGATGATGCTACCTTATTGGCCTTGAATGTGGTTGAATAGAGGATATGAGATAAGATTAGAGAGGCCACACATATTGATGCCTGAGCATTGGAGATCATTGAGCTAATTGAAGTCTAAGGGGGAGGAGTAGTAAGCTACAAAGTGAAAGATGACTTAATCTACTACAAGGATTATGTGTATATACTGAATGTACCCAATTTGAGAAAAGAGATCATTGAACATGTTGCCCAGATGACTAACACAAGAGAGGGGGTGAATTGAGTTGTATTTAAAAAAATAACAATTATAAATCAAATATATAATATAAAATATAAATAAAATATGAAACAACAATAAATATAAATAGTAAGAGTAAGAGAGAAGCAAACTCAGTATGTTAACGAGGTTCGGCCCCACTGCCTACGTCCTCGCCTCAAGCTACCTCTTGAGGATTCCCAAATCCACTATTCAATCTCCTTTAGGTGGAGATAGAAACCTATTACACCTTTGAGCAGCACCGCTCCAAAGAATCCGTGTAGAACACCCTCTACACTTCCAATCACCTTACACTTGGTGATTTAACTATTCCCCGTGTAGAACACCTTCTATACTTCCAATCACCTCACACTTAGTGATTTAACTATTCCCCGTGTAGAACATCTTCTACACACACAAGGGTTATACACACCCTTTTACAAATATAAGAATTGATAGTAGGTAGACTATCAAAGTACACTCCTCAATGAGTGAAATAGAAACAATACAGCGCAACATATATCTCTTTCAACAAGAACAAGAATTAAGGCTCAAAACTTTAGAAAAGAGAGAATGAGAGCTTTGAAGAAATGATGCAAAATTTAGCAATATATGTGTAAGCTCTTGTTGTGAATTTTGTAAAACTCAAGTGAGCTATTTATAGGCAAATGATTTTTCAATTTCAAATTTGAAAAGATTCCCATATCAAAAACATCATCATTTACTTTTCAAAAATTTAAAATCTAATATTTTTACTTTTTGCATGTGACAAAAGGAGCACACTTTACTTTTCAAAAATTTCAAACATAATCTTTTACTTTTTGCATATGACAAAGGAGCACACTTTACTTTTCAAAATTTTCAAATAAAGACATCTACCTTTTGCATAAGTCAAGAAAAACATCCACCACTTTTGAAAATATTTAAATAAAACATGCACATGTGAAAGATGACAATCAATCATCTTAATATTTTCAAAATTTAAACATTTAATCATGTCATGCACATGTAAAAGATGACAATCAATTATCTTAATATTTTCAAAATTCAAACCTTTAATCATGTCATGCACATGTGAAAGATGACAATCAATCATCTTTCAAAATTTTCAAAATTCAAACCTTTAATCATGTCATGCACATGTGAAAGATGACAATCAATCATCTTTCAAAATTTTCAAATTTAATTTTCAAAATATCATGCACATGTGGAAAATGTATTTTAATGCTTTATGATAAAATATTAATTTTGAGCCTTAATCCTAATTTTGAATTTTTAAGAGATTTACAATATTACTCTATGATTTTGATGTGAACTTGTTCCATTCTTGCTTATGCTTGCTTCCTTGATGTGCTTGATTATATTGTGTGGACAACTTGAGCTTGAGACTCCTTTATTCTTTGGATTCATTTGTTATCATCAAAATCCATTTGTAGATTTACATGAAACTTGAAACCTTGGGTTCAACAATCTCCCCCTTTTTTATGATGACAAATGCTTGATAAAACCTGAATCCTGTATTAATACTTAAGCTCCCCCTGAGAATGTGCGTTAGTTTTTCAAACAAAAATATAAACATAATTCCAAGTATATATAACAAGTTTAGCGATTTAAACAATGTTAATGTTCTAGTCTAAAACTTCTCCCCCTTTTGGCATTATTAAAAAGGAATCATAATTAGATCAATAAGATATATTCCTGCAATAACCAATAGATAAATAAAACGCTGCGTTAGTAGAGACTGTAGAGAATTTGGTGCGTAGCCACACGTGTTCGAATAAACTTGCAAAGGCTGAAGGCCTAGTTCCGGTAATTCGGTGCGGAAGGAGATTTTGTAAAGAGCTGAATAATTGAAACCACCCGTGCTCGACAAAACTTGCAAAAGCTGGAGGCGTAGCTCTGGCAATTCGGTGCAGAGATTTGATCCGCTTGATGTTGCTGAAAAATGAGATATTATCATGATTTGTAAGTTTGTCTTGTTCTTATTTCCGTTTCTATAAGAGCAATCCTTAGCTTTATCTATTTCGCATCAAGCTTTCTTCTCATCTTTACAATTTGCTTGCATTCTCATTCTACAATTTTTCAATGGCTCGTAGAATTCCCTTCAGTGCTTCTCTTGATCAAGATTTGAGGTATCCTTCACCTCAGTCTCAATCTATTTCTGCATCTGTCGTAGGTGCTATGAAGCAACAAGAGACTGATTTAGCTAATAAATCAGATCATGACGCCATTTACGAGCTTGTGGGTCTCGGAACTCGATACTCATCATCTATCGTTGCGTTTTCTGCTCGGTTGCAGTCCAAAACTCGCGAAATTGAGAAGCTTAACGAGACTGTATCTGTACTTCAACGACTTGTTTATGAGTCAAACAAAAAAATAGTAGAATTAAAACAACAGAATAAAGATTTGAAATCCTTACTTACCTCTTCATTTCGATTGCCTAATCCTTTAGACAAGGATGGCATGATAATTTATGAGGAGCAAATGCATTTGAATGATGAGGCTAAACGTCTCAAGTTTCTGTAGGTCATTTAAGATAATGAAATAAAAGTATCTAGCAGATATCCATGGCATGCATTATTCCTATTTCTCTTCTAATCATGCATAGTCTATCTTCTGGTAGGGGTTTTGTGAAAATGTCTGCCAATTGATCATGTGTACTAGTGAATTCTAATACAATATCGCCCTTTTGCACATGATCTCTAAGAAAATGATATCTAATTTCAATATGTTTGGTCCGAGAATGTTGTATTGGATTCTTTGAAAGATTTATAGCACTTGTATTATCACATTTGATTGGAATGTGATTGTACATAAGTTTAAAATCCTCAAGTTGTTGCTTCATGTAAAGAACTTGAGCACAACAACTACCCGCAGCAACATATTCTGCCTCAGCAGTAGATAATGCAACCGAATTTTGTTTTTTACTAAACCAGGAAACTAGTGCACGACCTAAGAAGTGACATGCTCCACTAGTGCTTTTTCGATCTATTTTACAGCCAGCATAATCTGCATCTGTGTAGCTGATTAGATCGAAAGATGTGTGCTTAGGGTACCATAACCCTAAGTTAATTGTACCACTAAGATATCTAAGAATGCGCTTAACTGCAATTAAATGTGATTCTTTTGGAGATGATTGAAAGCATGCACATAAGCACACACTAAACATAATATCTGGTCTACTGGCTGTCAAATATAATAAGCTACCGATCATACCTCGATATACATTCGAGTCAACTGGTTTACCGGTTTCATCTTTATCAAGTTTAGTGGATGGACTCATTGGTGTTCCAGTTTCCTTAGCACCTTCCATCCCAAATTTCTTCAGCAATTCCTTAATATATTTCGATTGATTGATGAATGTCCCACTTTTTGCTTGCTTAATTTACAATCCGAGAAAGAATGTAAGCTCTCCCATCATGCTCATTTCAAATTCTTCCTGCATAGTCTTAGCAAAAACTTGGCACATATTTTCATTAGTAGCACCGAATATTATATCATCAACATAAATCTGAATCAAAAGAATATCATCATTTTCGTATTTAATGAAAAGAGTTGTATCAATTTTTCCTCTTGAAAAGCCTTTTTTAATCAAGAAACCACTAAGTCTCTCGTACCACGTTCTAGGAGCTTGTTTGAGTCCATATAGTGCTTTTGTGAGTTTGAAAACATGATTTGGAGAAATATGATTTTCAAAATCTGGAGGTTGCTCAACATATACCTCTTCATTTATAAAACCGTTTAAGAAAGCACTTTTAACATCCATTTGAAAAAGTTTGAAATCTTTATAACAAACATATGCAAGTAGCATTCGAATAGCTTCTAATCTTGCGACTGGTGCATATGTCTCATCATAATCGATTCCTTCTTCTTGATTGAAACCTTGGGCTACAAGTCGAGCCTTATTTCTAGTAATGACTCCGGACTCATCTTTCTTGTTTCTAAAAACCCATTTTGTTCCAATAATAATATGATTTTTTGGTCTAGGAACTAGTGTCCAAACATCATTTCTTTCAAATTGATTAAGCTCTTCTTGCATAGCTAGAATCCAAGATTCATCAAGAAGTGCTTCATCAATATTTTTAGGTTCAATCTGAGATAGAAAAGCAGTATGATTGCAAATATTTCTAAGAGATGATCGAGTGCTTACACCTCGTGAAAGTTCTCCCAGAGTTTGTTCCACTGGATGATCTTTCACAAATTTCCACTGTTTGGTTGCATCTTGTATTAAATTTTGATGATCTTTCCTGATATCTCCATGTTGGACTTCCTCTATTGTGTTCTCTTTGTTGAGATTGAGACTTTTCGTATTATTTATACCTCCTGTTTCTTCATCAATAGATTTCTTGGAGAGTAGAGCATTAGATTCATCAAATACTACATGCATAGATTCTTGTACAGTCAAAGTCTTTTTATTGAATACTCTATA
Source organism: Platycarya strobilacea (assembly GCA_036898215.1). Taxonomy (NCBI): domain Eukaryota; kingdom Viridiplantae; phylum Streptophyta; class Magnoliopsida; order Fagales; family Juglandaceae; genus Platycarya; species Platycarya strobilacea. Next base: position 2,407,366 of record CM072557.1, on the reverse strand, counting down.
AGCTTTACTATTAGTAGAATACCCGAGAAAGATACCTTCATCAGATTTTGCATCAAACTTGCCTAAATTATCTCTGTCATTTAAAATAAAACATTTGCATCCAAATACATGAAAGTAACAAATGTTGGGCTTTTTCTCATTCCAAAGCTCATAGGGGGTTTTATCTAATTTAGACCTTAGCATAACTCTATTTATAACATAACATGCAGTACTTACCGCTTCAGCCCAAAAATAACTAGGCAAGTTGTTCTCATTGAGCATTGTTCTTGCCATCTCTTGAAGAGATCTATTTTTCCTTTCTACTACCCCATTTTGTTGAGGAGTTCGAGGAGCAGAAAAATTATGCACAAAACCATTTTCATCACACAATGTTTCAATATTTTTATTAACAAACTCTTTTCTCCTATCACTTCGGATACTTGAAATAGTATAACCCTTTTCATTTTGAATTCTCTTGCATAACTTGGTAAAAGCATTATGTGCCTCATCTTTATGAGTAAGAAAAATGACCCAAGTATATCTAGAGAAGTCATCAACAACAATAAATGCATAATATTTTCCTCCTAAACTTGCAACTCTATTTGGTCCAAAAAGATCCATGTGTATCAGTTGCAGTGGTCTAGTAGTGGAAATATGTTTCTTGATTTTAAAAGAAGTTTTTGTTTGTTTACCAAATTGGCATGCATCACAAATTTTGTCTTTAAGAAAATTTACCTTTGGTAAACCTCTCACAAGATCATTTTTTGAAAGTTTGGAAATAAGTTCCATATTGGCATGACCTAGTCTTCTATGCCATAACCAATTAGTTTCATTTTGAGCTGAAAAACAAATTGCATCTTGTGAGGTAATTTCTTCAAAATCAATTGTATAAACATTGTTACTTCTAAAAGCAATAAAACAAATATTACAATCATAATCATTCAATATAATGCACTTATCCATTTTGAAAGTAACTGTAAATCTTTTATCACATAATTGACTTATACTTAAAAGATTATATTTTAAACTTTCAACAAGTAGAACATCTTCCATTATAAGAGAAGACTCATTACCAATTTTACCTATTCACACGATCTTCCCTTTCGAGTTGTCTCCAAATGTCACGTGTCCTTCTTCTTTAGATCTAAGATCAAAGAACTTAGTCTTGTCTCCCGTCATGTGTCTTGAATATCCACTATCTAAAAACCATTTATTTTTGTTCGTGGAAGACGTCATGCACACCTATAAAAACAATTAAAATGATTTTTCTTGGTACCCAAGTTCTTTGGGTCCTTTATTTATTAGTATTAGAAGAAATAAGATTTTTAGGTACCCATATGGTCCTAATAGTCATTGTATGTTTTCTTCTAATAGGACAAGCAAAATAATTATGACCATTTCTATTACAAAAATTGCAAATAGCATGTGACATATATGAAGAACTTGAGTGATTATAATAGTATCCTTTTTTAACAAAATTATTTTTATGAAAAGAATTTTGAATATTGGATTTTGATTTAGAAGGATTATCAAAGAAGTTTTTATAAGGTTTGTATTTTTGTTTTGGCATATATCCCAAGCCTGCCTTATCAAAAACACATCCTTGGCTACCAAGAAGTTTTTCAAAATTTCTTTTTTCATTCGTAAATTTTTCAATAATATTTTCTAAATCAGTTTTCTTTTTCTTCAACTCAAAATTTTCATCTTTCAAAACAATACTTTCTTTTCTTAAAATATCAATTTCGTTTATTAAAGAAGAATTTTTCTTTTTCAAAACAGTATACTTGATACCCAATTTTTCAAATTCCTCATATACCTCTTCTAAAACATTTTGCAATTCTTCATATGAAGGATCTTCAATATTATCAAGATTTGTTACCTCAATGTCATCTTTAGCCATAAGACAAAGATTTGCTGATTCTCCATTGCTTGCTTCACTATCTGAGCTACTTAAATCATCATCCCATGTAGCTTTCATTGCTTTTTTACCTTTGTTTCGATCTTTCTTTAGCAGAGGACAATCTGACTTGATATGACCAGGTTTATTGCATTTATAACAAATTAAAGTGTCATTTTTACCTGAATCTTTCTTGGAAAACTTTTTGAAAGATTTCCTTGGAGGAGTTTTATTTTTCTTTAAGAACCTCTGAATTCTTCTTGTTATCATCGCAACTTCTTCATCTTTGTCGTCATTTTCCTCATCTTCATCACTTTCACTTTCATGTGGAACAGCTTTAAGTGCCAAGCTCTTCTTTGACTTTCCTTCTTCTTCTCCTCTTTTCAATGTGTACTCATGGGTGATAAGTGACCCGATGAGTTCATTCACTTCGAGCTTCTTGAGGTCTCTAGCTTCAAGAATCGCTGTCATTTTTGATTCCCAACGTTTTGGTAGAGAGTTGAGAATTTTTCTTACTATCTCCACTTTGGAATAAACTTTGCCAAGAGCTGTCAAGCTGTTTATGATGTTAGTAAAACGAGTGTACATACTAGAAATAGATTCATCATCATTCATCTTAAACATTTCATATTCATGAGTAAGAATATAAATTTTTGATTCCTTGACTTGAGAAGTTCCTTCATAAGTAACTTCCAAGTTATCCCAAATTTCCTTTGCTGTAGCACAAGTCATTACTCTATTAAATTCATTACCATTGAGAGCATTATATAATAAATTCATAGCAGTTAAATTCAAAGTATAAAGTCTATCGTCTTCACGATTAAACTTTTCTTCTTCTTTTTTGACCTTTACTCCATCAACCACTTTTGTTGGAATATAAGGTCTATTTACAATGCATTTCTAGATTTCTCGACCTTGAGCCTGAAGGAATATTCTCATTCTAACTTTCCAGAATGAGTAATTGTCTCCGCAAAAGAGTGGAGGCCGACTGCTAGATTGACCTTCACCAAATGAAGCTGCAATGTTAGTCATAAGATCTTAACTCAAAAGATAATTAATCTTATAATAGAGCTCTAGCTCTGATACCAGAACACTTCCATAGTTGCAAAGAGGGTGGACGCTCGGGTTGGTTGAGAATCTACATTAAATTAAAGAATTTCTTCTATTGGGAAGGGCTCAAAAAGGAGGTGAATAAGATGGTAGTCGAGTGTGATGTATGCCAAAAAGTCAAGTATGATACATGGCTACCATCTGAGTTATTGCAACCATTAGCAATTCCAAACAAAATTTGAGAGGATTTGTTAATAGATTTTGTTGAGGGATTATCAACTAATGAAGGGTATGAGATAATTTTTGTTATTATTGATCGGCTAAGCAAGTATGCACACTTCATTCCTCTCAAACATCCATACATGACCAAAAGTGTGGCTAAGACTTTTATTGACAATGTTGTGAAACTTCATGATTTTCTCAAGAGCATTGTATCAGATAGAGATAAGATGTTTCTGAACACCTTTTGGAAGGAATTATTTGAGTTGCTAGGAAGCAAGTTGAAGGCGAGTTCTTCATACTATTCTCAAACCGATGGCCAAATCGAAATGGTTAATAGAACATTTGAGCAATACTTAAGGTGATATTGCCATGAAGAACAAAAAAGATGGGGAGAGTACATTACATGGGCCGAGTATTGGCATAACACTTCTTTCCATGCATCAATTCAAAGAAGCCCGTTTGAAGTAATGTATGGGAGATTGCCACCCGTGTTAGTAAATTATGAGAAATAAACGACAAGGAATGATGAAGTTAAGAAAGAGTTAATGATTAGATATGAGATTCTAGTAAGGGTCAAGAAGGAGCTTAAGAGAGTTCAAGAGAGAATGAAGAGATACTATGATGAAGGTAGACGGGTAGTTGTCTTTGAGGTGGGTGATTATGTGTGCCTAAAACTTCAACCATATGGGCAAAATATCATGAGGAAACAGTTGAGCCTGAAGCTTTCCAAGAGGTATTACGGTCCTTTGAAGGTGTTGGAGAAAATAAGGGACGTGGCCTACAAGTTAAAGCTTCCTCCATCATCTAGATTACATCCAGTCTTCCATGTATTATTGTTGAAAAAGAGGATTGGAGATCCGAGCCTTATAGTAGATGAACTTCCTAACTTTGATGATGAGGGAAGGATGTTGTTACAGCCTAGAGAGGTGCTTGAGTACCGAATAGTCACGCGAGGGAGGGCTAGGAAGAAGGTGTGGTAGGTATTAATTTAATGGTAAGAGGTGCCGAGAGATGAAGCTTCATGGGAGGACAATGATGATATAGAGTCCAGGTATCCACACTTGATCCTTGAGAGCAAGGAAGTGCTTGAAGGGAGGGGGAATGTCAGAACTCCTAGGCGATTGGCCCTCTTGACCATCCCCAACAGTACCACTGTGGGTCTGTTTGCATGCCTTGGCCCATGCCTTGGCACGCAGGTGGACTTTAGCGAGGCTTGTGAGAGATGCCATTCAGCACGTGGTACTAGCCAACCCGTGCCTTGCAAGCGGGGCTAGTGGCATGCCCACAAAGCATACCATCCAGCACGTGACTCCAACTTGTGCCTTGTAGGCTAGGCCAGTGACATGTACACTATATATGTCATCTAGTGCACGATTCCAGCCCGCACCTTGCAGTATCAATGCCCAGGCCACCTGCCTAGATTATGCAGCGCAGCAGCACAGTATCATCCTGTGCCCACCATCAAGCCTATGCATGGCACTCTACTATGCCCACCATCAGCAAGTCCTGCACAACATCATGCTATACACACCATCAGGTCTGTATATGGCACCATGCCATGTCACGCAGTCAAACGCATCACAGACCAGCCCAATCGAGGGCCATGGCACACATTAGGCCACCATTAGGCCATGCATACCATGGCCACACCACCTTGGGCGCCCACCATCTATCTTATTCGCTTTATTTTATTTACTTCATTTGGTATTATTTTAATTAGTAGTTTTTAGTAGAGACCTTTTGGGAGTTTCTAAATTGTAAGACTCTATAAATATGACCCTTAGGTTTTACTTTCATATCTTTTGAACAATTAACATTTGGGAGGCTCTTCGAAAGAGTTAGACGGGCCACCCTTGTGGTTGGATTATCTTGCACTTGGGTTTCTTGGAGTACAATTTGTGAATCCCCTTGAAGAGAAACACACCGTGTAATTTGTGAATCGGTGTTGTTCCATTTATCCTTTTATGTTTTTGTTTATCAATAAAATTGAGATATTTGTTATTGTTTGCAGCAAGTGTGAGTGAGAGAGAGAGAGAGTGAGTTTTCTTAAGGATTTCGAAATTTACACTTGTGAATTTCGGGTTCTTTAATTGTTGAGTGTGTGAGTTGTTGTATTGCATTGTTTGAAGTGTTGTTGGTTGCTAGTTGAAGTGTGGAAGCCGAAACACAAGAGGTGTTCTTTTGTATTTTCGAGTTATTCAAGTTCTTCACTTGTTCATATATTTTCTTGCATATTCTTGAGATTTTCTTGAATATTATTGAAGAATCCCCCAACCCAAACACATCACTTGACCAACCCTTTGTCCATTACTTACCATATTAAGCCCCACATATTGCCATACACACCCCCTCCATCTATCCCCTCTTAGCTGGCCATTCAATCCCCAAATCTTACCATATTTTCCCTCATTCAACTAAACATTTTCACCTTCCATAAATAACCAAAGTCGCCCTCCATCAATTCCCTATAGCCGACCACATATCTCCCACCAAATTCCAAAAATCTTTCCAAACCAAGTCAAGTCCACATACCGTAAATAGCCATATTCGGCCATAGCCTCATTGGCCATTGCTGAAATCCTAATTCCCACATCATTCACACCATATCTTTTCATACTTATTTGATTAGTAAATCAATTAATTAGTTGACTCAATCATAAATTCCATCAATCTAATCAAACCCATATTTGGCCAAGGCAATCTCCACTAATCCTTCAATCTTCTATCAATCAAGGAAGTGATCTTCTAAACTTGCCATTGCCGAATTTCTCATTCCTAAATCCTAGCAATTTCGACCACTCAAGCTCTAGGCTAAACAATTGTCTTCCAAACTCTAAATCTAGTTGCAAGGGGCGCCTAACCCATCCAAGCCCATTGTTGTGCTCCATTCTATTTATACTCGATCATACCATTGCCAAGACAAACTCAATCATTCTCCCTTAAACACCATAACCTCATATCATACATTCTCCCATTGTTGGTGCAAGTGATCCATACCAAGTAAATGTGTCCATTTGGTCATCTTGAGGCGCACAAGGCAAGAAGGACTCCATTGGTGCTTGGGGACTAGACCAAGATCTCCAACAAAATGGCCGATGAATATTAAGAAAGAACAACATACAAAGCACGTTTCTCTTGTTTAAAAATATTGAGTCAATGCTTATTATAGCCGTATCTTAACTCATATAGTAATTTATTGGGTCATTTAATTGAGCCTAGGCACAAAAGTGAATACGGAAAAAATCCTTTGTTGTAATTATATTTGACAACTACAACTTTTTATTTATATCTTTGTATTGTATAAATGGCTATGTAACAATTTTTGTTGATTTAACGTTTGTTAAAATTTTATAATTTACAATTGATGTTCTGTTTTTCGTTTGTTAAAGACCTCCATTAAAATTGATTACTTAAAAGTATAATTTAAGTCCATTAAATACCTCCGTTTGAATTGATAAGTAAAAGAACTTAGTCCATTTAATTCTTGAGCCTTTCAAAACACCTTTTCCACTTCCCCACTCCTACTTTTCCTGCATCTTCTACTAAAATGAAATGCTCTACTCTATCAATGATGTTATTGAGGAAAACACTCGAGACGATGGGAGAAGTTTGGTCGGCAATTTTTGTGCTACAAGAGGTTGTCCGATGACTTCGTGGTGGTAGACGTTGGCTAGATGATAATAAATCATAAAAAGAAAATATCTTAACAACGAAAAAATTATATAAAAGTAAATCATAAATTTATGTGAAGAGATGAAATATAACTATTTAATAATTATTATAATTTTATTTAAAATTATTATTTGAATTTAATGTTTCATAATGAATTTAAATTGAAAGATAAATAATTTTTTATTCAAATGATTATAACCACAAATGTAGTTGACAATCAGATTTACATTTAATGATTTTACATTTCTTTTCTTTTTCTTATAAAAAATGAATAGAAAATTCAAATATTGTATATAAATTTATATATAATATAACTTATAATTTATATAAAATAATGTTATATTATAATTTATAACGTGAAGTAGGTTTACTAATGTTCCAGTGTTCTATTACAATTTAGATGTTATATAATTTATTACTAATAAAATATTAGTAATTTATAATTTACATATTATATAATTTATATAATTTGGGATGTATCATCTAAGTCTTAGGTGAGTTTTATAGATGATGGAGGAAGGGTAATGTCGATCATGTAGAGATTGAGTTGAATTTGAAATTAAGTGTTGATTTCAATCTAAGAATCCATTAAAATTGTAACTGAGGGATAATCTAAACGAATTATAATTGATGGAGAATTTTGGATAATGATTTTTGAGAAGATAAGAGTTTTAAATTTGACTAGATTTAAATATTTAAAATATTTGATTTAAGAGTTTGAATCAGGAGATTGATAAGTTTTAAAAATCATATCATTTTAGAATTCAGATGGACGGACGAATGAAGCTAAATTTATTTAAAAGAAATAAAAAAAAGTTTAACAAAAAATTAAGAAAATTTGTTAAGTAACTAGTAGATAACAATTTATTCTAATAGAAAGAGATACCAATGCAAGCCTGCAAAAATGATATAAATTAGGGGTGTTCATCCGAGTTTCGGATTCTCAAATCCGGAATCTGTATTTAAAATTTTCTTCAATATTTTTGAAAAAAGAAAATCAAATATTAAGAAACATATTAAAATTTCAAACCGGGTCGAGTACAACCCGGCCCGAATGAACAGGCCTAATTTAAATAAGATACGAGGCAGAGGTATTAATTTTAATAATATTTGGCTGCGTCCAAATTTAAAGTCCTAGCTAATTGGATGATCATTATCAAAGTTCAGATGATAAAGTCAAGGCTTTAACAATTGGCTTTCAAATATATAATAATAGATAAGATTAGCTAGGTTTGCCGTTTATCATTCTTCTTGAGCAAGAAACATGAAATCGGCTCCTAGTTTCATGGGTACTACATTAATTAAGGAACTAATTATAAGTAATACTACATGAATAAGCTGGGGTTGTTTCATAAATTCTTGGTTAGGAGTCTCAAATGTTCATTAGATTAAGTTATTAACCAACCAAATTAACTAGTGTTAAACACGCCCTACTAGTACTTTGACCAACCGATTACGTAGCTTGTTAAGATTCCGAAGCTTTCGTATATCGCAAGTCACGGTTGGTCGACGTTTGTTGACCATCGCAATGTACACCAAGACACGTCAGTTTCCAACAAAAACTGTTGGCGCTTTCGGATTACCGTATGTTCAACTGAAATATCATCATCTCATCGAGTACTTTTGGTTTTTCCTCTCTTCTTCTAGAAGAGTACAGTTCGTTCACCTGATTCTGTTTTCTCAAGTTCGATAGGCCCTGGAATAATTTACAAACATTCTTCGCCGGCCGATTGGCTGGTGACTATTGTTTTCATGGTGGTAGACAGATCTGCAGGGATATCGAGCAACGAAAGTAATATATATAATACTATCTGGATAATCTTCCTAGCTAGCATTAGTCATAAAAATATATATATATATATATATATTTTCTTAGTTTTGACAGATATTACCGCAATTGTCATGAATTCGAATTTGAAGCCAATGATTGCACCTTTGTTGATGAGTTTATTCAGGATCCAAAAAAAAAACTTTTCTTCGATCTGCAATTTTTTTTTATTGATCCATAGCAAAAATCATAAACCCAAGTAAGGAAAAAACAATTGTGAATTCAAAATCATGTGCAGAAGCACCCAATCATATATATCTGTACAGAATCCAGATCCTAGAGCAGAATAACAATCAGAAAAACCTGTACATGTTGTTTGAAACCGAAATGTGTGAATTAATTAAGGATATTGCTGTCCCGTTGAAGGCGCGGCTATAACCTCAGCAAAAGTTGAGTTCCGACACACCGGACAGGTAGCATGGAGGCGTAGCCAGGAGTCGACGCATTTGAGATGAAAGAGATGACCACAGTGAGGCAACAAGCGCAACACGTCCGTATCTTTGTAATCAGCCAAGCATATGGAGCAGCTGGAATCGGCGCTCGTAGAGTTGGCGCCGCCGGCCTTGTGGAGCTTGGCCTGCGCGTAGATCAGCTTCGGGTAGTTCCGCAGGGTGGTTTCGTCGAGGCCCAGTTCGAGGGTTTCGATCGAGTTTTGGTGATGATGATCAGGCGCCGGCGCAGTATTTGATCTTCGGATGGAGTAGTGCCAGCTTGGGTACTGGAGGTTTCCGACGAGGCCATGTCGATGGGTCGAAGGCATAGGCCAACCAAAGCAAACGGTAAGCACTATTCTGATGGTGATCACCAGCAGCGTGAAAAGTAAGAATCCGACTACATATGCGAATGCACCCATGTCATCATCTAATATTTAAGCCATGGCGCTAGTTTCTTCAGATCAGAGAGAGAGAGAGAGAGGAGATATGGAGGCAATGGCGAGAAATCGAACAGATTGAAGAAGAAAGGGTAGGCAAGATATAGGGAAGTTCGTATCTGGTGATTACAATGTTTGGTGGAGTGCTACTTGTATATAGCTTTGGATATTAGTCAACGATTCCATTGATTTTTTCTCATATAAGAAATTTCTCAGAGGCCAGAGTATATTAGTATTACTTATATCATATATTCAGCTGATCAGGAAATTCTCTCTCTTTCCTGGAGTGGGGATAAAATTCTGCATATTGATTAGTGCGATTGGTTTATTTTTATAAATAATCTCAATCTTATTCTATCTCATCTTTATTATTTTTTTAGATTTTTATATAAAATAAAATTAAAAATTAAAAATTTTCAAATCTCAATATAATTTTTTTAAATTTTTAAATAAAATTAATATTTTAAAAAAATATTAAAAAATATTTTATTTATTTTTTATTTTTTATTTCATTTTATTTATAAAAACAAACCAAACCTAATTGCTTTCTAATTTTTGGAATCAAATCAAGCAATATCCTGTTTAACTTAGGTTTGCTTATGTTTTACTATCTCAACAGAATTAATATTAATTAAATTTTGTTATTAATCATTATCCTTCCATCATCTCAGTTTAGTAAATATATACAAATATAATATATATATATATACATATATATATATATATATATTCCAGGACAATAGGGAAGATACACCCTCCACTGATCGATATAATACAATCAGATTTGCAAGTTTCAATTTTTTAAGTTACTTAGAAATTAAACGATACCAAATTAGAGTATGTAATGTGTGTACTCTATATATACCGATTTATAAATATAATTTTTCATCACAAAAATAAATAACAAGCTTTCAATCATTTGATGTGTATCAAAAAACAATAAAATATTAATGGTTAAAATTTATAAATGGAAATTGTATTGTTTAATTAGTTTAAAATTGTGCATTACAATTGTAATGGCTGGATGTTGTGCTTTGTAAAGAGGTGAGCTTGCCCTCATGGTCATGGGCTTGCCCACATCTTGGTGGAGTGGAGTATACGCCTAAGAAAAATGCTACTCTCACCATTAAATGGTGTCATTACTGGAATTTTTTTATCTTTTTTTTTTTAATTTGATAATGAAGAAATTATTTTCTAATAATATTATTATTTTTAATTTTTTAAATAAATTAAAATATGTATTTTTTTAATTAATATTATAACAAATGACTATTTAATGGCTATATAACAGATTTTCTTATTTTTCGTTAATTTTTTTTTTATTTTTTCATTAAATTTTTCTCCATCCATCTTTCTATCTGAATTTTGAGATAATTTAATTCTTGATATTTAGTCTTTTGATTCAAATTTTTAAATCAAATATTTCAAATTCAAATATAGTCATATTCAAAACTCTTACACTTTTAAAAATCATTATACAAAACTCTCCCTCAACTCAAATCCATTTAAATTATCCCTTAATTATAATTTGAATGAATTCTTAAATTAAAACCAACAATCGATTTCAAACTCAACTCAATTTTTTTTATAATTGATGCTATCATTTATTCATCATCTATAAAACTCACTCAAAACTCAAATTTAACAGTACAAATTATATTTATATAACATATAAATTATAATATTATATTATAACATTAGTAAACCTACTTTATGTTATAAATTATACTATAACATTATTTTATATAAATTATAATTTCTATATATGATTTAAAATTTCTACTAATTCTTTATTAAAAAAATGTAAAATAATTAAGTTGAAATATGTTTACCAACTACATTTGCGAATATATTTATTTGAATAAAATATTTTATTTCTCAATTTAAATTCATTATGAAATATTAAATTCAAATAATAATATTTTATAAATGAAATTATAATAATTATTAAATAGTTATCTTTTATTACTTCATATCAGTTTGTAATTTACTTTTATATAATTATTTCGTTATTAAGATATTTTTCTTTTATTATCCGTTAAATATTTACTAAAATTTATATTTTTTTCCTCTATACATTAGATAATTGATCGAAATTTATTTATTTTTTATAAAATTCATATCATTTATTAAAAATAACCATTTTATTAATCGAGAGAAACATATTTTACACATTACTCCTCTCTAAACTGCTCCTATAACTATCAGTCCTAGCAGTCATCCTAATGCCCTGTATGTAAAGAAATTTAAATTCATTATGAAACATTAAATTTAAATAATAATATTTTAAAAATGAAATTATAATAATTATTAAATAGTTATCTTTTTATTACTTCACATCATTTTATGATTTACTTTTATATAATCATTACGTTATTAAGATATTTTTCTTTTATTATCTATTAAATATATGTTAAAATTTACATTTTTTTTCTCTATGCATTACATAATTGATCGGATTTTTTTTTTATAGAAATTATATAATTTCTTAAAAATAACCACTTTATTAAATTAGAAAAATGTACTATACACATTACTTTTTCCTAAATTGCTCCTATAACTTACAGTCCCAAGCTCCAATAGCCACCCTAATGCTTTATATATAAAAACACTCTTAATGGAGTAGTTATAATTCTTTCAAAATAGACTATTAAAAATCTAATTTTTATATTTTACCTATTCATTTTTATATTTTACTATTCATCAACATTTTTATTTTTTCTCTATATCTTTTAAAATATTCATATTTTATTTTAATTAGATTTATTTTACAAAAATAAAAATAAAAATAGTCTAGTTTGGAAATACACGTGGTCGAAGCATGAGAGACAACGACTCAATTGCCAAAGATGGGATCATTAGGAGTTGGTCGCCAGCGTGAGGCGATGCCAGTGATGCCAGCGGTGTAGCTAATGGTAGCCAACAGTGAGTCAAACGAAATCCATAGAGTCCGAAACCCATATTCGAATTTCGATCTGTGGGTGGGGAAAGACTACTCCATTGTCGGACCTGAGATCGACAGGAGTTAGTCGCCGATATCGTTTGATGCCAATGATGTAGCTAGTGGTGGCCGGCGATCTTGAAAACTACAGAGGTGAATAAACAATCGGAATTGTAGTAGAGAAAAAAATGAATAAAATAATATTTAAAATATGAATAGTATTCTGCTATATATAACGCAATTATTGTTCATGTTTTTATATATATATATATATATTTTTAAGGAATTTAATAAAGTGATTTTTTTGACTCTTTAAAATAAATTTTGAAATAAAATCATGTTTAGACACTCCATTGGAGTGCTCTAAAAAGTTTAATTAGTTTCGGGTGGATGTTGTGGCTTTGTAAACAGGCCAGCTTGGCCTTGTGGGCTTAGCCCATATCTTCGTGGAGTGGACTACAAAATAAACGAAAACAAAAAGGTTCCGACCTGCCGGATTCGAACCAGCGACCTAAGGATTGCTGAAAAGCCTACTACAGTCCTCCGCTCTACCAACTGAGCTAAGGTCGGCTTGGAACGGGTATTCTCTTTCATTCTTTATATATCGTTAAACAGAATATAAAATTTACACAGAGAAAAATGATTCTTCGTTCCAAATAGAATTTTATAATTTACATATAGAAAAATGATTCTTCGTTCCATGAATTTGCACCCTCAAAGTCACCGCTCTGGTTTTTTTATATTTTTATTTAATCATAGAAGAAGTAACTATTAGTAAAATAGTATATCTTTATATATTTAAACATGTTTACAAAATATTAATAAAAAAGAAATTGAAATGCACTAGGAGTAGGAGATATGCCCAGCAGTACATGCAATTGGCAGTCCCATACCATTTGTCTTTACATAAATTACTTCTTTTTTGTAGTTTCTATATTGATCGTTCCCATAGTTCAACGGTACATCTTCTCAATTAGGCCTGTTCTTCTAGATCGGGTATAACCCGATCCGGTTTAAAATTTTATTTATTTTATAATATTTTTGAATTTTTTTTTATAAAATGTTTAAGAAAATTTCGAATCCAGATTCCAAATTCTCAAATTCAGAATATGGATGAACACCCATATTCTTAATATCTTGGGGGATGGAGGACACCTTTCCGTATCACTGGCTTCGTGCAAGGCGCCTTTCCGTTTAGGAAATATCTTGGGGTCCCAATAATTACTGGTCGAAGGCTTATCCGCCACTTCGCAGAATTGGTATCAGATGGAGGGCGAGACTTCTTTCCGAAGGTGCACGTCTCATCCTTATTAAACATGTTCTATCTAGTGTCCCCATTCACCTTTTATTTGCTATCCCGATTCCGGTATCTGTTATTGATTATCTTCATAAATCCTTTAGCACTTTCTTTGGGGATACGGAAAATGGAAATCCAAAAAAAAAAAGGTTGCATGGGATAAAATTTGCAAACCTACTAAAGAAGGTGGAGTTGAAGTAAGGATTAATCTTCATGAAGTTCATAGAGCTCTCCTAATGAGATTTGCATGGAAGGTAGTTGCGGAGAAGTCTATCTAGAAGGAAATGCTCGATATCTTAGCATTTAGAAGACTATTGAGAAGTGTTGATGTCATAAAAATCAGTCAATAAGCTAGGGTAGGAAAATGAATTATTCCCGGCTTACTAAAGCGAGTTGGGCTTCGTTGACTATCGTTTGGAGCCCCTGGTGAGATTCCGGTACGGCTGTACATACGCTAATAGTAAATAAATAAATAGAAAAATACAGCATTTACGTAGTTCGACGTAAGGCTTACGTCCACGGGGTTTGGGAAAGGAAATACACTATAATGAATATTTTTATAGTCTCTCAGGGCTTACACTGTACATGAATAATATACATAATTCTACTCGTATGAGCTCTTGGGTTCATCTGAGAAAATGAAGTAGATGATTCAAGAGAAGAGAGAAATTGTTGTCCAGTCAGAGAGCCTTCCTGTTATTATATGATCAGGGTCGTTTTATAAACCATTTGAGTTGCATGTGTCAGTCTACATTCTTTATGCCTGTCCCCCACATGTTTTTGTCTTCTAGTGCACTACATGATAGGTCTGGGCCCTATTTGGAATATTTCATCCTCACAGAACCCCGCAAATTCTTACTAAAGGTATTTTGATGGGAATTCTAAAATATTCAAAAATTGAGAAGGTGGGTGGTTCGTCTTTTGAGCTTGAGGTAAGAAAGACATAAAAATGAGTACCTGCGACAAAAGAGACTGGAGTAGGTCGATCACGATTCTCGTTTGCTTTGAAAACTCGGGAAATGAAGTAATTGGAGGTGAAGGATGGGCGGAATGTTGAAGAACTCGATCGAAAGAAGATCCGATCGTTGATCTGGCATCATCGCTAGAGGTTTGAATAGGCTCCTGCCCGATATTCTCACCAACTTCGATGTTAGTTGGATCAGGAAGTGAAAGCCTCGACACGGAATGATGATCTTCCATATCTAGGTGTTGGCGTACAGCAACTTCTTCTTGCCCGCCAGTCCCAGAGTAGATAAGTCATCTCCCTCGCCTCTTTCATAGCGACCATCTACAACCGAAGGATGTTGTTCTGATCTAAAGATATTTTCCTGATCAGGGGCCTGAGTAGATGATAACATAGGCGGTTGAAAATAAGGATTCCCAACAGCATAAGCAGGAGGATTAGATAAGGCGGCTAAAAAAGCCAGCTCGACCTCATCTATATCTTGTTCAGAGGGCAAATGCCTAAATCCATCATTCGGATTTTGTGGACGATTTGGGGGATGATGCACAGTTAATGGTTCTGACGTCATAACTTCCTACTCCTCCGTTTGATTGAGTCTCGTATGTTGGCTATCCTCCTCACTAACAAACGCCGCAGATACATGAGAGAATTGAAGGGGAGCGGAACTTGAGAATACTTGACACGACTCTCCTCAAGAGTAGGGCGAGTGGCCCTTGTATCATGGCGAGCTTTAATTTGCATTTCCTGAGCAAAAGTAAGAACTTGGGGCACAGATCGTCCGCCTCTTTCACGGCAAGACTTTGTTTGCTTTTCCTGTTTTGGAGGGGGATCAGCACATTTGCAAAGTGCGATTGGGCATTTAGATTGTTCAAAAACAAGAATGCTTGAAAAATCTTGAAATTCCGCATAGCCTCGCCTCTACTCAACCAAATGGGTATTGATATTATGGTCAGTCAGAATGAGATCAAACTCCAGTCGGTGAAAGTGATGTTGCACCCACCTTATAACAATCTCAATCCGAGCACATTCCCTCTAGTTGAGGTCTATGTCCAAAAGAAAGACAGGAGGTAATTCGCTCCAATTTACTTGAATGGGAAATTCCCCTCTACTCTCATCCTCTGGGAATTGCTATCCGTCGCCCTTAACATAAAATATTTTTTTATGATAATCTTTGACATTAAAATATCGACTTTCGAGAGTGCATAGTTTCATCTCACTATCCTAAGACTAAAAACCAACAAAACTTAGGGAAGGTTTTCTGATAAGACGATAAAGAGAGAGAGATTATCAAGCCGTTAGATCAGGGTACAATTCTCCAACCTCTAGCAAAGACAAACGAAACATTATGCAAGAAGCCAAGAGAATTCGCCAGGCATTAGGTAATAATTGAGCCGGGGCCAAACCTAAATAATGAAGAATTTCACGAACTAGTCTGATGAAAAGAAGGTGAAGCCCATTTTTGAACATGGCTTCATAAAGAAGCACATGCTGGACTCGCCCTTCTGCATCGCAGGGTCGTTCTCGAACAACCCCAAAACTTGTCGATGGGGGAATGTAACCCAGATCCCGAAGATGCTAGATAGATGAAGAAGCATAAGATGATACCCACTAGTGCCCGGCAAAGATAGAACCTGCCCCCATTGAAGTTCAAAAAACGCAAAGAAAGATTGGGTTAAAGATGAAGTTATGAAGAAGGAAGAAGTAAATTTTCAACAGCAAAACGGTAGTAAAAGTTGAATCATTGTAGAGAGCAGTTATTTATACTACAGATGATTACGACCATCGGGAGGCAAAACGACATGATTGATGAGTGGAGTACGAACATGAAACTGCCACCCAGCAAGTGACTATCACGTATCAATCAATGAAGAGTAACTGACAACGAGTATTTGAAAAACCAGACGTGTAATGATGGAAGTAATCCATTAAATTCATAAATACAGTGCACAATATTTCGAGCAATTATTGTCAGAAGATCACTTCCCTTTCCCATGCCCAGTGAACAGAAGCCAAACGATCATGGCTAGAAGGCAAACATACTCCTGTACGGCTAATCCCTATCAGATCCATTCAAATTTAACTTTGCGCAGGATAAAGATTTAGCAAGTTTAGACAGTAAAAGATTCAAATAAATCCCTATCAACTTGTCTTCAATAGGGATTCGCGGGGTACTATGAGAGGATGATCATGTTAAGGAATAAGTTGATGATCGCCAACGAGTTTGGCGCCCGCCTACTCTTCCCTAAGGTACCTTAGAAGGAATTAGGAAGTATATGAAACGGAGAGTTCAATTCCGATTCCAATCAACTCAATTATGTCTCTTCTAGTTGATTCCTCTAAGATAAACACAGTGGATTTGGTAAATTCACTGGGATTATCCCTGACATGAGAACAATATAAAGATCAGGATCCTTATAGACATTTAATGTCTAACAATGTGACATCTCGCATTAAATGCAGACTGATCGATATAAATATCCGAAATGTGTACAGATTGCCCAAGTTTGATCATACTAAAGAAGATATTATTTAGAAGAAACAAAAATGATAAATGATCCGAGAGAATAGGAAAGAAAAAAGATAATAATTTACTGATATCCTCTCCTGTAATCCCAAATAGTGACACGTATGTCAAATTGATATCTCAACCTATATAAAAGAGAAAGTTCATCATCAACAAAGGAGGTACGTATAACCATTTTAAGTTCCTAAACTTAACCCTGATATATATGAATTCTCTCTCTAACAAAAACATTAAGAGTTCTAAGGGTTGAAGAACCCAGTCCTTTATCTTTACTTGTGCAGATCAATTAGCTTGCAATCTAGACGTGATTTAGGAGTGTAGAACATACATCAACAAGAAGAAATACAAATAATGCTGACACAATTGATCAGTTACACAATAAAATTTGTCTATCGAGAAGGAAATGCTCTAGCGGATAGTTTGGCAAAAACGAGAGCCAAAGGACAACATGGTTGTTGGTTGAACTCAAATGGTCTCACCCATCAAATCAAAAGAATATTTTGGGTGGACAAAACTGTTCTACCTGCTCTCTTCGGGTGTAAGTTGTAATGTTTTTTAACACATGGCATCTAATGATTTTTAGGCCTGTTTAGAGTCTTGTTTTGTTTAGATTGCTGTAATGTATTTTCTGAATTTTTTTCTTTGGTCACTCAGGTTTGGTTTTTGGTAACTCTCGAGTGATTAGGTTGTAACCACGATTTTTCTCCGTCACAAATGAGAGCTCTTCAATAAACTTGAAACGGGATCGTTATATCACTTATGTGAGTGGCTACCAACTCTTTTTAGAAAAAAAGGTACATTTTCTTGTAATTGCAATATATGAAAAACTTCGATGTAAAATTATCGATATTTGTGGAAGAATGTAAGTTTGAATTTATTTTTTGTCTCATTTTTTACTCAAATGTTTTTATCAATTTGTTAAATGTTTTTCTAAAAAATTTCAATTTAACTATTGATTCTAGACTTAAAAAATATCCGACATCTCCAAACTTATACTTGGCCTGATCGCTTTGTCCTTCGCACTATATATATATATATATATATATATATCTTCCTCTACATATAAATGCTAATATATAAATATATATTCATTAATAGATAGCTGAAGTACTTTTATAATAAAATTATTTATTTGTGATCAATTATTTTTTATTAAAGTGATTATTTTCTGTCAAAATAAGTTTATTTTTATCGTAAATAGTCATCATCTTCATAAACAATTCATCATAAATATTCATTTTTTTATAATAAGTAAGAATGCAAACGCAATTTTTTGATTATAGATTAATTGAATTGCGATAAAATGCAGAAATATGTGAGATATTATACATATATATATATATATATATAATATACTATTGTTATTTAGTGATCAATAGGTACTGTTTCTTACTTGAGACACAGGAACGGACGTTCCTCACTATCAAGAATAACTAATATTGACAAAAATAGTCTTATAAATCAATATAGCTGACTATATAGTGTACAGAATCATGAGAGTATAAAAGTTTGATATGATATGTTATTCTATATATATCTATTTATGTTTTAATAGAAACACACTTCAAAATACTTCCATAGATTAACATATATATAATACAAACAGCTAGCTGGCAAACTGTTAGCCATGCCATTATATACGTTTATAATAAAGTAGTTGATCTATGAGTTTTGATTGCTAGCTCTTGCCTTGCATGTGATCTTCATTATCTAATAATTAAATGACGTACCATATATAGCATTATTTTCTTTATATAAGAACATGATGAATGTCGTAATCAAAGATATGTTGGATGAAACTATAATATTATATTATTATCATCGTTACACCGTTAGCTGTATTTTCTATTAATGTTAAAGATATGCATATCCTAATATTATTATTATTATTATTATTTACATGGTTGGAGTGTATTGGAAGAATCCAACAAATTTATAGAAATTTATAAGGTCATGCCAATCATCTCATTTTACAATATTGAATAAAAACAAAAATAATTAACAAAAGAATCGAATAACTCCATTTTCTATAAATGTGCCATGTGGCATAACACAGCAACCCGTGTAAATTAAAGCCTTCACACACCTTTCGGAGAACAACCCAATCCCAACGAAACAATATTTCTAAGATTTTTTAGGTCTCATTTAAAATAATATTTTTTAAAGATAACTGTTACATATATATAAAGAAATTATATCTAATTAAATTTATAAATTAATATAATTTTACAAAATTTGATATATTTACTTTACAATAAAAGTAATTTCATGATCTAACATATTATATTAAATCATATCAAATTGTAATTTGTTTTTATATAATCATTTTATGACTAAAGTATTTTATTTTTAAATCTCATTTCATTATCTAAATATCACTCAAAGTCTCAAACACAAATAATATTCAATATCAAACTCTCAATTATTTCATCTAATAATCACAACTTTTCAAAATTCTAAATAACATACATAAAATAATTAAACTTTTTAAAATAAATTCTAAAACAAAAATTACTTTAAAAATTATATTCTAAGAATATTTTAATTTTATAATATTTTAATTCAATTTTTTATCTTTCCTTTCTCAAAATTCACAAAATATTATAATTTAAATTATTTCACTACTAATTACAAACTATTTAATTACTATTCATAAATTTCTCACCCCGTTTACTAATACCTGAACATCACAACAACACAACAAGGCTCAAACACCTAGAAAAAGTTAAATAAAAGTTTAGAAAATGTATTGTTTTAATCTGTCATCCTATATTCACAAGTTGGTGTGGTCTATACTTTTATATTAAAAAATTATATGTCAGGGACGTAAGAGTTACGTCTTCCTTTCCCAAATTTTTTTTTTGTAAAATGTTGGGGAAAAGTGTAGAAAACACTTCTAAATGCCCTATCCGGACTCTAAGCTTAAATATTTGTTCTCTCCATGTTCGAATGCCCTTCTTTTTTGTCCTCACTAATGTGTTGATTCATCAAATCGATGGATTTGAAAGTTAATTGATTTGGATTTCAATTTGTTGATCCCATATTTGGCAGCCAAGACAACTTAACAGTTCTTCCACCTCACTTACAAAACTCATGGAGATGAGGGCTTGGAGTGGTGAGGGACTAGGGATCACCTCCAATACTAGTTGGAATTATCTATTTGTAGCTAACTATATGGAAGAAATTGTTTAGAGGGCTAACTTAAGCTCGGTGACTCATTTATATACATGCTCGTGATGGTCTCCACCATCTATTAGTAGATCGCAATGGGGTGCCTGAATGGGAAGCTGTGCAGATGGCAGACTTTCTCTCCTATATTATCAGCCGTTGTCATGCTACATTATGAATGGATCACCAGTTAAACCTCCACGACGGATAGAAGGAGAAAGATGCGCACACTACCTTGTCCTTGAAGCAAATGTTTGATGTACGCCTAGTCTTATTGCATGTTGGCCTCCTTTCCGGTGACATGGTATATATTATATATTATGTTATATTATATTATGTTATGTTTTTTGGGGGAGGGGGGTGTCTAGTCACCACTTCTTATAATAGCCTTTTTGAGATCTAGAATATTTTAATTTTATATAAATAAATTTAAATTCATCTTAACATTTAAATATATATAAAATAATCTCAACTTATTATCATTTATAAAGAATTCAAATTATTTCAGCTTAGCTTTGACATTTTAACTCCACCTTAGGATGTTTCCTCAAGCGTGACTTAATGTAATATTTTTATATTTATAAAATTATTTTTATTATAAAATAAACTTAACAGATAATTAAATTAATTTGTGAATTTTCTTTAAATCTCTATCTATGGTCGCAGTTCGTTTTATTTTTTATTTTTTGATCACTTCAAGTCCCAAGAGTTATTGAACGTGTGACAGGGTATACCCCGAGATACTCGCCGAGCAAGAATTCTTACAACTGACAGTAATTATATCATGTAAATGTTGCTATGTTTCTCTAATTTGTTCACTTATTTTAATTGATTATATATTAATTTTAAAAAAATCATTTACTTATTAATTAAAAAATTGACTATTAGTAGATTAATATTTTTATTAATTTATTTAAGAGCATGTTCAATAGTCACTGCTGGGCAATACCTTAACATCACTCTATATTATCAGTTGAGAGTTGATCAGACCGTGATCATATTATTGAATTGGAAGTGAAGACTATTAACATGATTATAAAACATACATTTAATCATTAAATTAAAATAAATTAAAAATATCAAAAACCTCATACGAAATTTCTAATCGAGAATTACCGTCCGTGACTTTAGCATTTCTGATTATTAAATTGGATGAGGCCATCCGACTAAGCACGAAAAGTCACTTCTGACAGCTGAACAATGAAAAAAAAGTATATTATCATATTTATATATTACATATTATATTTTTTATTATTAAATATTTGTTATATAAATAATAAATAAAATAATTTAATTAATTTGAGAAGAATAAACTAAAAGCAATTAAAAACAATTAACAAAATGAGCTAAAGTGTGATCCGAATATTTCCAACCATTCAATTATTTGACTCCACGGAAGGAGTTATGGCTGTGAAACAAGAGTCTAACATTCACTAGATTATTTGTATATGATCCAATCCCCTGTTGCATTGCTTCTCACCCAAATCCAATCCCTGTTGCAATGCTTCTCTCCCAAATCCAAAACACTCATTCGATCCTCTATCACATTTTTTCTTATTGTTGAGCTATCAAATGTACCTTTTTTTCTATCTTGGATCTCGAATTGGCAGTGGAGATGATCGATTGTTTGCTTTGAATTGATCTGATTGATCGAGTCCAATAGTCTGCCTCATGTCGAGCGAGCTGAACCAGTCATGGTTGGAGGCTTAAAGGGGCTAAATTTCTCTTATTATTGAGCTCGTTAGAGCAGATAATGACCAGATCACCATTTGATTTTGAGAACAAGTGTTTGGAGAAAGAGAAAATTAACATACAAAGAGATGAACAATGACAATAATGACTTAGCAACAAAGTTATTCTACATATTTTGTTGAAAAAGTTATTCTACATATTTTGTTGAAAAATGTCAATTCTTTGTAGGTTCATGATATTATGGATCGTTTCTATTTTAAAGTGAAATTTATTGTTTCTTTTTTTAATAGATTTTTATTATTAGATTTTAAGTCTTCTATTTTCCATTTTTATTATATTTCTAATGCAGATTATGTCTCGTCCCTTCGATTTGTTCAACTTGGATTTTTCTAGTGAAACTCCTATGAGCAGATGGGTGTGGTTTTGCAGGGAAGGGATGCGTTGATGGCAATGGGTTTGAGTGCAGAGATTCAAAGGAGATGGGGAAGGGAGAGATTGAGAGGGAAAAAAGGGAGATCTGATACATGCTAAGTTCATTTTTTATTATTATGAAGTGCTTACGTGATGTATTACTATTGACCGCTGTAAAAAAAAATATATAATATATGATAATGATGAATAGCGACGCTCAAGGTGAAAACACGTCATCTCTTACGTTTCCTCTCGGCCGCACGTGGTCGCAGTGTCTAATTGGCCGGGTGGCTTCCACGTTTACCCAAAGGTCAATTGTTTCCTTTTGTTCGACTTCATAAATCCCACAGATATAATAAAATAGAAGTGATTCATATAATATATTTTATAATATTTATATAACATATATTATAAAAAAAAAAAAATAGTCTTATTATTTTATTATTATTCATTTATTATTATTTTTTTAAAAAAATTAATTAATAATTAAGAAAATGATTATTAATAAAATTATATATTATTTAAATTTTTTTAATGATTAAAAATATTAAAAAAATAAATATATTAAAAATAGTTAACAAGTATTAAGTACTAATAATAAAAAAAGTACTAAGTACTAATAAGGTAAGACAATATCCTCATAAAATAAGATAAACATAAAAGAAATGATTTGTTCAGAGTCTCAGACAGTATAGGGATGGCTATAAAAGGTAGACATAAGCAAAAGAGGAAGGAAAAAGCTCAGTTGTGTTCAGTTAGTAACAGTAATTACGGCTATATAAGGGCTGAAGAGATACAACTTCCTCCAAGCAGCTTTCCCCATCTAGTGTGCCTGAGCTGCGTGTGTTTTGTCAGGGCCGGAGAGATTTGCAGTGATATGGATTCCTTTTCTGCAGATTTTAGAGGTCATGTTCTCTGTGTTCCATACCCACTTCAGGGCCACATCAATCCAATGCTCAAGCTCGCCAAACTCCTCCATCACAAAGGCTTTCTCATAACTTTTGTTAATACCGAGTACAACCACAAACGCTTGCTCCGGTCCAGAGGCCCCGACGCCCTTGATGGCTTCCTGGGCTTTCGCTTTGAGACCATCTCCGACGGCCTTCCATTTTCCAATGCTGATGTTAGCCAAGATGTCCCTTCCCTTTGCGACTCCACCTCCAAGAATTGCCTCGTCACTCTCTGCAGCCTCCTTTCCAAACTCAACGATACAACCTCCTCCAACGTACCGCCGGTCACCTGTATTTTGTCTGATGGCTGCATGAGCTTCACCCTCGATGCTGCTGAAAAGTTTGGAATTCCAAACGTACTTTTCTGGACACCTAGCGCCTGCGGTTTCTTGAGTTATATGCATTACCGTCATCTAGTTGAGCGAGGCTTAACACCACTCAAAGGTACGTACATATATATACTATTGATCAGATTTAACTTTTTAAGGCAAGTGTTTCCTATATAGATTCATCATTCATTGCTATGTAGATTTTACCATATAACTTCGATCGATGTGGTTCACAGATGCAAGCGATCTAACGAATGGGTATTTAGAAACGGCAATCGATTGGATTCCCGGAATGAAAAACATGCGGCTGAGGGATCTTCCGAGTTTCATTAGAACTACGGATGAAAACGATATCATGGTCAACTTCCTTATCCGGGAAACGAAGAGAACTTCAAGAGCTTCAGCTGTGGTTTTGAACACGTTCGACCCATTTGAAAAGGACGTTTTGGATGCTCTCTCGTCTTTGCTTCCTCGTATATACACCGTCGGTCCACTTCTGTTACTTGCCGATCAGATCAAAGATGACAAATTGAAATCATTAGGTTCAAATCTGTGGAAAGAACAGCCCGGGTGTGTGGAATGGCTAAATACAAAAGAACCCAACTCGGTGGTGTTTGTAAATTTTGGGAGCATCACTGTGATGACGCCCCAACAACTCGTCGAGTTTGCATGGGGACTTGCCAACAGTGGAAAACCCTTTTTGTGGATTATAAGGCCTGATCTTGTGGTGGGAGACTTGGCCATTTTGCCTCCTGAATTTGTTACCGAAACTAAAGATCGAGGCATGTTAGCAAATTGGTGCGCTCAAGAACAAGTCCTGAAGCATCCATCAATAGCTGGGTTTTTAACGCGTAGCGGGTGGAATTCCACGATTGAAAGCGTGTGCGGTGGAGTGCCGATGATCTCCTGGCCCTTCTTTGCCGAGCAGCAGACGAATTGCTGGTACTGCTGCACTGAATGGGGCATTGGGATGGAAATAGATAACAACGTTAAGCGGGATGAAGTTGAGAAGCAAGTGAGGGAGTTAATGGAGGGTGAAAGGGGTAAAGAGATGAAGAAGAAGGTAATGGAGTGGAAGACAATCGCGGAAGAGGCTGCAAAAGTTGGTGGTTCTTCTCATCAGAATTTGGAAAGCTTCATTTCCGAAGTACTCTTAGTAACTGCAGGAAACGTGTAAATTAAGCAATTTACATTATTAATTAAAGTTTACATTATGAATTTAGTAGCTAGCTGTTGATCTCTGCCATTTTTTTTTTATGATTTTGGTTTGTTAATTAAGAAAATTCAGATGATCTAGTTCATTACCATTGTTATGATGATCAAGAGAATTTTAATTAATCTAGTCTTTATAATATTTTTCTTTCTAATTATGGCTTTTCTAATCAATAAAAGCTGGCAGCAGTCGTATTTATTTTACTATTTTCTTTGTTAATCTTCTCGCTTTAACGGTATGATCAACTTTCTTATTGAGTCAATGCAATAGTAAACAAATAAAAAAATAAATTAAAAATTAAAACAATTCTGATTGAATTAGATAAATTAATTATATTCCTATCTCCAAATAACTAATTAATATCAAAATGGTCAAAAGATTTCCTCTGATTTGGGAGACGTGGCGCATTTAGCAAATATTTAGTTTATATAATCTTTTTTGTTTAAAAGTTTTATACGATATATTAAAAGATATAAGTTTTATCATTCATCTACAATTATTAGATAAGTTTTATTATCGACAAGATAGAGATTAGAGAGGTAGTAAGTTCTTCTTCAACCTCGGGAGAAAAAGCTCAAGTGAGAACATCTTCTTTAGTAAATACGTCTATGTCCTATTGTACACGAAAAAAATGAGAGAGTATAAGAGAATATAAACAAGCATGTTATAATATATATTTTTTGTTCACCTTAATGAATGTATGCACCGTAATTGTAAAGCCGCACTAAATATTGTCATGGACTCCAAACAATATCATCCAAGGTCCAAGTCATAGCAACGGGTTGGGAATGACTTTCTCTTTCCTTTTGATTTATTGAGTGATTTTTTACGTGGCATTGACAAGTATTGCTGGTAGAGAAGTCTGCCGTCCTAGTACTCTTGAGTCTTAATAAAAATTCTATTTATTTTCTACACACTATACTTTATACATAATTTTTCTCTCATATCAAATATATAGTTTATGAATGATGAGTAAAAAAAAAAAAATTAGTTTAAGAAGAATAAAAAGATGAGTTCTTTAACACAATACATTGCACTTAATTTTTTTATTATTAAACTAAAAAAATAATTATTTCATCCTTATATATCATATATTTTAAATATATATATTTATATAAACGCGTGCATGATGTGTTAAATACATAGAAATAATAATAAATAGATAGAAGAACTCATCGTATAAAAATAATAATAAATACATAGAAGCATTAAACCCTAGTGAATCAGTCTCAATCAAGAAGGCTCACTTTCTTAAAGCCATTACCTTAAAAAAATAACCTAGTTCTGTGTTCTGAAATTTGTTTTTAAAATCAGTTTATTTTTGTTTTCACTTTTCTTATGGAAATATTTGTTTGTTTTTTTTTTTTTTTGAAATTCTTAATTTTAGACATCTAGATTTTTTTATATTCTTTTATCCCCACATCATATATAATTAATTAACGATAATGACTACTTGCATTGGGTTTATTAATTAAGATCATTATTGTATTAATGGATTTTTCTCATGTAGCAAGGTTCTAAATAATTATTTATGTTTTTTATTTATAAAATTAAAGAAACTAATTCAATTAAATATTGCAAATGGTCAGGATTGTGAATTAATGAGGCAATTTTTTAGGAAATTTCTTCAATTGTACTATATTGAAGCTAGATATTTTGGGATTTTTGCTTTGAAATATATGTGAATGTAGTAGATCAGCCTCATGATAATGAGACAAAATAAATTAGGAATACATGCATGATGTTCAAAAATGGTTATCATGAAATAATTTTCGATCGGCAAATTAATTAATTATTAATACTCATCTCAAATAGGACGCTAGAAATTGCTTATAACGTTTAATCGCACTCTCGTATCAGCACATTATTTCATTTTATTGGTAACTGTTTTTATTGCATGCTTATTTTTATGATTCTCAAGATTATCGATTGTGACTGGTGACCCTTAAGAATCATTAGGTACTGTAAATAGAGAAAGTTAAAGTAGGTCCAGCTATTTATGATACCACTATACATGAATAAATAAGTGGGAGGGGGTTGCAACTTTGCAAGCATAAGACTGCAGGTATAAGGGCGTGCGAATTAAAGATATTTAAGGGGGTGTCAGGGTATGTGGGCACAGTCTCAAGCATGGGGGCACGTGTCTGGAAATGGTAGTTTCATTTGGTCTGTTATAGTCCTGACGTCTTTCACTGCGACCTTTGCATATAATGACTAAAATTGGCATGAAAAGCTTAAACCCTAAAGATGATAACAAGGAGAATAATTCTACATGGAATCACTTATAAGGGAGTCGAATGAGAGTATGCTGATGTGGCATCAGCAGTTATTTAAAAAAACAAATAATAAGAAAACAAAACACGGGATCCTAAAATGCCTAAAGTGAAATCCCATGGAACTCATCTTCCACTTGCAATGCCATGTAGAAGAGAGAAATCGAAAACCATGATATGGAGGTACGAATGTGCAAATGGTCCTCATCAATTCATACCCGGAATTCTTGGAGTGGCTCGTTGAACACATAGCTACCATTTTGATTCCACTCACCACCAAAAAATTGCCTTGTTGATTGCAATTGCAAACGCCAGAATTTGATCAATGTCTTGGTGGGAACTTGCTTTTGTATATAGGAGACCATATTCTCCAAAACAACTTTAAATCCTATTGGGAGTTTGGACCTTCCAAATTCTCTCTACCAGGATCTACTTTTAACAGAATACTAAGAAAAATAGATAAATAAATACAACACAAGAATTTACATGAAAAACTCCAAAACAAGAGAAAAACCACCAGAGCTATAGAAGAAAATAAACTATGTGAAAATTATTACCATTACACAATTTTTCTCCGTACCCTAACGACACCCACAAAAATTTTTACCACTAGTAAAATTCTAACTTTCACCTATCTTCCTTTTATATACAAAAAGGATAATAGAGAAATTTTACTAAAGTCAAAAGTTACTAGATAAATTTCTGACTGGTATAATTAATTAAGGAGGTTAGGCCTCTTTTCATAACCACATGGCCTTACCCCATTTTACAAATCCCACCGATGTGTAATTACAAAGGAGCAAAAGTCAACAATTTCCACCTTGCGACTTTAACTGATCCCACAGCCACGCTCCACCGCAATGAAAATCTTCATAACTTCCTCTATCATGCTCCACCATAAAAGTACAATCACTCAGAATAAACTAATTTCAAGCATTTCACTTCGACCCATATCGAAAATAACCTTACTGAAAAATTATGGTGCAACTTTCACGTTTGGCTTTCTTAGAAGTTCATCAGCCATCGATATGAATTTCCACCACACACCTTGTATTAATGCCAAACTAATACCTGTGTGTAAACTTGTAGAACAGCTAACATTAACACATCCACTATCATGGCAACTTTAGGATTAGCAGCACGCCATGAGAATGTACATGTCTCTTTTTAACAGGTACCGTCTTCTGTAAAGAGAGACATGATGTTAGTATCATTGTCGGTATCTCCATTTACTGATTTGGAGCCTCTTGCTGAACCTGCTCTACCTCTTGGACAATTTTTTCTAACGTGCCCAAGTTGTCCACACACTTAACAGACTACTTTCTTCTTCATGGAGTTCTTCCTCTTCCAATCACCAGCTGTCACCATTGCTAAGTTCTCAGGTAAATCATTACTTCCACCACTTAGCCTTCTTTCTTTAGAAAAAATTTTATTGGTAACTTCTGAAAAAATTATGTTCTCCTTCCCATGTATCAAAATAGGCTTCATATGCTCATAGGAAGATGGAAGAGACCAGATCAACCTCAAGGCTTGATCCTCATCATCAATTTTAATTCCAATAGATTCAAATTCAGAGACAATGCCATTGAAAACACTTAAATGATCTGAAATAGTCGTATCTTCACTCATCCGCAGTGTATGAAAGTGCTCCTTTAGATACACTCGATTCGAGACACCCTTCGTCTAATACAACTTTTCGAGCTTTTCCCTGAGTCCCTTTGTCGTGAATATTCCATGCACATTTGCAAGAACATTATTGACCAGACACAGACGAATCACACTTGCCACTCTCAAATCCAAACCCTCCCAATCTTCATCGCTCATTCCAGATCTGCTCTTTGTTTCACCAGTAGCACTTAGACCGCTACTAACTTCAGGGACTAATATGCTTTTCAACGCCTTGTGTAATCCTGATTGAATCAAGATATCCTTAACTTGCACTTGCCACAAGCCAAAATTAATTCTCCCATTAAATTTCTCCACCTCAAATCTGATAGGATTTGAAATTCTACCTCCTGACATAGCTTCAATGAATTTTACCTTAAAAATAAATAGTACCCATTAAGTAAGTTCTCAGGAAAGATTGGAGGGTCACAATGGACATAAATAGTACCCATTAGGCCGTACGTATCCACACTACCACACAAAAACTCCACCCTGCCAAAAGAACTTAGTGGCTCTGATACCACTTGTTGGGAATCTAAACCTCTCAAATTCCCTCCACCAGGATCTATTTTTGATAGAATACCAAGAAAAATAGATAAATAAATACAATACAAGAATTTACATATAAAACTCCAAAACAAGAGAAAAACCACCAGATCTAGAGAAGAAAATATAATATGTGAAAATTATTACAATCACACAATTTTCTTATCACCTCAATGACACACATAAAAACTTTTTCACTAGTAAAATTCTAACTTTTACGTCTCTTCCTTTTACATACAAAAAGAATAACAGAGGAAATTTATTAAAGTCAAAAGTTACTAGATAAGTTTCTGACTAGTGTAATTAACTAAGGAAGTTATGCCTCTTTTTATAACCACATGTTCTTGCTCCATTTTGCAAATTCCACCGATGTGAAATTACAAAGAAGTAAAAGTCAACAAATCCATCCAACATGTCAATCAGAAGAAATATTGCTTGTCCCCCACGATAAAAGACAAATGGTTTCTCTTTTGGGATATCATAATTTATTTGCTCACTGGTATCTAGGCTTGCAAGTGCGATTTTGGCATTTATTTCAAACTCCTTCGGATTCGATTTCTACTTTATTTACTCATTGGTATCTAGGCTTGCAAGTGGAGATTATCGTTGATCAGTTGCCATTGGAGTCTTCTTTCCGTTTAGAATGCGTAGAACGTGATCGAGAAGGAAAACTGATTCTCCATAACTGATTTTTCAGGCATTTCCTTTTACCTTCCCGAGATCCCGAGAAACAAACACAGACCAGCTTATTAAGCCAATAGAGACAAAAGACACAAAGGAGAACAAAAAGATGTGGCAAAACCCAAGACTAAAGCTTTGCTTGAAATAGAGAATATTAAAATCCGAAAGGCACAAACCCGATCGTCGAGGCTTTGAGAAATGAATTGATGTTGAGGGCTAGGGTTTCTCTACATGGTAGACTCACTAGTAGCCGCCTGATGGAGTCTGAGACTGATTTGTGCCAATTTTTAACACATTTTTTGTCTGAATTAAATTGACGATGACAAGAGGTCGAAATCGAAGATGGTCGGAGGGAATGGTAAGGGATTCGAATTTTATTTTAGTTTCTCTCTTCTATAGGGCATCGAAGGTTGAAGACGAGTTTGAAGGGATTTCTCTCTGATGCCACGTTAGTAGACTCTCCTTCGACTCTCTTATAAGCGATTCTACGTAGAATTGTTTTTTAAGAGATACGGAATTGTTTTTTTTTTTAATAGAACATTGTAAAAGATAAGAAATTATACTTTTTTTTTAAGATAAGGAATTGTAGTTGATCATGATTCAATAGAAATGCATTTCTTTTTGGATTTTTAGGTTAGATTTAGGTTCGGTTTGTATTGAAAATTATTTTAAACTCATTTCAACTGATCTTCATTTCATCATCACACTTTTATAATTTTTATACAAAATATAAATTTCTATACACCTTTTTCAAATTCTAATACATATTTTTCAAATCTCAATACACATTTTTCAAATCTCAAAATAATAATAATATTAAAAAATAAACTAAACTCAACTCAACTCAATTCATCTCATCTCTAAATTCAACAGAATCTAAGATGTTGGAGTGGTTTTAAATAATTTGTGAATAGTAATTATTAATTTTTAAATAATAGTGAACTGTTTGTAAGTAATAATAAATTAAGTTGTGTCTACCAAAAATAGGCAACTAATTTATGTGTACATAGGATACTTTTTTATTTTCGATTTATGATCGAAGCACATTTATGATTTAGAAAGATAAAAAACACAATATGCAAATTGTAATATATTTCGATCTTTTTGAAGGACAATAGTAGTGCATTGAATGTATTAAGAATTACATTGGCACCGATAGCAAGACCAATAACCACCTTTATAATTTATACTTTTAATTTATTTTTTGAAGTTTCTTAAATATTCTTTAAAAGAATATAGAGATTTATTCATAATTATAATCTCTTCCTATATTGTAATATAATGTTGTAATATGACACACACATATATGTTGTATTTAAAGTTTTGAAATTGACAAATGGTTGGGTCTCTTTCCTAATGAAAGCAGTTTGAAAGCGCTTAATGTATGGCTGGCTTCTAATGCATGGTTTGTATGAAACAGCCGTAATAGAAGTAAATCGAGGGGTAACTTGTTGAGCAAGCGTTGAACGAAAAAGATGATGATGCATGAGTTGGTGATCGTATTTTAGCCTTTTTTGCCTGTGAGAGATAGATCCATTGCTTATATTTAGGCATGTTTATCCGAATTCTAGACCTGAAAATTCGAATTCAAAGAATAAATAATTTTCTTTAAAGTGCGGAAAGTGTTGAAAAATAAAAAAAAAAATTCCAGAGACCATCATTAACCAACACAAAAGCAGGCAACTAAACGTTAAATACCAAACGGAATGAATAAAGTATCTTGAAGATTCAACCGAGCAACCATAGTAGGCAGGGGGCAAGAAAAACCTGAACGAAATTCCATCAAACCAGCACAACCGTGTATCAATCTCAACCTCCTAAAAATTCAAGTTTTGTATAAGAAAGAAAAATAAATTGATTGCAGCAGGAAAATAAATAAATAGAGAGAGAGAGAGACATTTAGTTCAGCTCCGAATTTCGGAAAAAATTGGAGGGTTGTATCGTTGGTTTGAATTTTAAAATACTTTTTCTAGCGCTTAGAAAGCGCCGAGAATAGATATAAAATTTGCCGCAATAACCCAAACCAACAATTTTCACTCAATTAAAATTTGAATTCGCCCCAATGCTGCTATAAGCATACTTTGGCGTCATTTTTAATTGTAGCTGGTTGAAAAACGCCCTTATAAGCATTATTCCTTGTAGTGTGATCGATCAAGTACCCGACCTACATGCCCTGCAAGGCCGCACATATGTATAGACATTATAAAGAACATACAATATACGATCGACGAACCTTGAGTGACGTTATTACCAAAGTACTATATATATGATCTTGTATATCTAGCAGAAAGATCGACAAATATTTGATGCATTTTATTTCGAAAGTCTCCGATGGTCTTTTTTCTTATTACAATATTTGGTTAGAATTAGATAATGTATGGAGGGGGGGAGACGCCTACATGAGGCTGATATTTTCCCTCCCGTGTGTTACATGGCTTATGACGTAAACGCATGGCATAATTACCATGCGTTTACTGCTATTTTAATGGCTGGCCTCGTGTGAGGGTGGACTATAAATAATCTCTCTCATCTTGATTATTGGGTATCTATCTGAAAAAAAAAATCACTCTTTGTTCTCTCTTGAGATAGTATTTAGACTGTAGATTGTTTAGTTTCAATCTAATTTAATACTACGTAGTGTACTAATTACTAAAAAGAAACGCTCATAATTTGTCAATTTGAATAAACTTGTGAAATAATTTATTAAACTAAATTTGAGATATTTTTTCACTGTATGTTCTCTAACAGATTATGATGTTGAGAATATTGTATTAATTTACCGTTTGGTTGGCATATCGAGGATTCGAGAACCCAAGTGGCAAAAGATGCCCACGGATTCACCACCCTTCGCTTAGTAGCAGTACTATTGATTTGTTTCATTACCGAGGGTTGCTGTCTTAAGTTAAACATTGACCGGCCAAAAAATATATGTCAATTAAACAATGTATCTCAAGTTTTTGAAAATGAAAGAAAGTATTCTTAATTATTGTAAACGATTTATATAGTTTTAAAAGTTTGCAAGTTTTGCACATTCCCTTTAGCAAATAGACAAATCTAAAATATATGTAAAAAAAACTCTTTTTAATGATGCGCCTCATGTTTTTTTTAAATAAAATATGCAAAAATTACACAAACTATAAGTCTATAACTATAATTAATATTGCTCTTATTAATTTATTATTTATATGGCCTCAATTAAGTGCTTAAAGTGATGGGTGTAGTAGTGCAAAGTTGTGAATTCCAACTTTCTCAAAAGATAATTTGTGTGGCTGCGAGACAGTAGTATAGAGATCATGGGTTCCATTTCTGCAGCAGGTTCTAGAGGTCATATTGTCTGTGTTCCATACCCACTGCAGGGTCATATCAACCCAATGCTCAAGCTGGCCAAGCTCCTCCACCACAAAGGCTTTCACGTCACTTTTGTTAATACGCAGTACAACTACAACCGCCTACTCAGGTCCCGAAGCCCCCATGCCCTTGACGGCTTGCCGGAATTCCGTTTTGAGACCGTACCTGATGGACTTCCACCTTCGGATGCCGATGTTAGTTAGGATGCCTCTGTTCTTTGCGTCTCCACCACAAAGAGTTGCCTCGCCCCGCTCCTCAGCCTCATCCACAAACTCAACGACATGACCACCTCTTCCAACGTGCCGCCTGTCACCTGTATTGCGTCTGACGGCGCCATGTCCTTCACTCTTGATGCTGTTGGGATCAGCGGAAGCTCACAAATAATATGGAGACCAGAATATAACGTGGTTCGGCCAATTTAGCCTACGTCCACACACACAAAGAGAAGAATTTGTATTAAACAACAAACCAATTATTTACAATGGTTTCTCTCTTCTAATCTCTCCAACGGACCTCACTTCCAACTATCTTCCTCATTACAATCTTACATGTATTTATAGGAGAAAGAAATAGTATGAACGTATAAATGACGGTGGAATTCCGGCGGCCTCCATTCTTGAATTTTCCGGCGGCGCCTACCTTCCAGCTGCTACTGACGATGCCGTCTTCCAGAAGCCTCCAGTTTCTTCATCACGTTGCGTGTTGATTTCCAACAATGTCCCCCTCAACACCAAATGGAGGATATCCTGACACATTTTAGTTCAAGGTACTTAACCTGGCTATGTTTCTACATAGCTCAAGTTTTTCATATGTGACTACCTTTGTTAGCATGTCCGCTGGATTCTCCTTTGTATGGATCTTTACAAGCTTCAACAGCTGTTGCTCCATTACTTCACGTATCCAGTGATATCGAATATCGATGTGCTTTGTTCGGGAGTGGTACATCGAGTTTTTACTCAGATCAAGAGCACTTTGACTATCACAATAGATTCCGTACTCTTTTTGACTGACTCCCATTTCTTGGAGGAACCGCTTTAGCCACAACATTTCCTTTCCTGCTTCTGTTGTAGATAAAGCCACACATTTCTGCAGTTTGGACTGCCATGATACAGCTCCACCTGCAAATGTGTAAATATATCCTGATGTAGATTTTCTACCATCAAGATCACCTGCCATATCAGCATCTATATAGCCATCCAAGACTGGGTTAGCTCCCCCGTAGCATAAACACAACTTTGATGTACCCTTAAGGTACCTGAGAATCCACTGTACTGCTTTCCAGTGTTCTTTTCCTGGATTTGAAAGAAAACGGCTCACAACTCCAACAGCGTGAGCGATGTCAGGTCTGGTACAAACCATAGCGTACATTAAACTTCCTACTGTTGAGGAGTACGGTATTGTAGCCATTTCTTGAACCTTTTTCGATGATGAGGGACATGAGCTTTTGCTCAATTTGAAGTGATTAGCCAGTGGAGTACTGACTGGCTTTGCTTTCTCCATGTTGAACCTTCTTAGTATTTGTTCAACATACTTTTCCTGTGACAGCCATAGCTTCTTTTTCTTCCTGTCACGAGTGATCCTCATGCCCAAAATCTGCTGGGCAGGTCCTAAGTCTTTCATCTCAAAGACTTTGGAGAGATCCTTCTTTAGCTTCCTGATAATGGATGGATCTTTTCCAATAATTAGCATGTCGTCAACATAGAGCAGTAACATCACGAAGTCACCTTCTGAAAATCTTCGGATGTAAACGCACTGATCTGCAGCAGTTTTCTTGTAGTCATGACTCATCATGAATGAGTCAAACTTCTTATACCACTGTCTGGGAGCCTGCTTCAAACCGTAAAGGCTCTTTTCCAACTTGCAGACCAAATGTTCCTTTCCAGGAACTTGGAAGCCTTCTGGCTGCTCCATGTAAATTTCCTCATCAAGGTTGCCATGAAGAAATGCTGTCTTCACATCCATCTGTTCAAGCTCCAAGTCAAGACTTGCCACCAATCCGAGTACCACTCGAATTGAAATCATCTTCACAACAGGTGAAAATACCTCATCAAAGTCGATTCCTTTCTTCTGCTGGAATCCTTTGACGACCAAGCAAGCTTTGTGCTTCACCTGCTTGCCATCATTTTTCAGCTTGAACACCCATTTGTTTCTCAGTGCTCTCTTATCGTTTGGAAGTTCCATCAACTCATAAGTCTGATTCTTCTGTAGCTTTCGGCATTCTCTTTTAAAGTGGCCTTCAATACCACAATAAAAATATTTTCCCTTCTTTCGCTGTTTACCACGACTTTGGGATCTCCCTTTACTTTGACTTCTGTTCCTTTCTCGACTTCTACCTCTACTATTTCTCTGATGCCTTCCTTCTGTTACAAAGGCATCTGTCTCATCTCCTCCAATCTCCTTACGTCTAGCCTCTTCATTAAACAAGGCGTCTATCACCATTGACATGGCGAGCTTTCCATCTGGAGCTGAATTACTAAGTGAGACCACTAGCGTTTCCCAGCTATCTGGTAAGGAACTGAGAAGTAGTAGAGACTGCTCTTCATCTCCGAGCTTAAAATCTATGGATGCAAGTTGATTTACAAGATTCTGAAACTCGTTGGTGTGTGCGGCTACTGAGATGCCGCTTTTGAGTTTCAAGTTGACAAGGCGTCTCATTAGTAATGCCTTGTTCCGAGCAGTTTTTGCCTGGTACATGCTTTCCAGCTTTTTCCATAGCTGATAGGCATCCGTTTCCTGTGCAACATAATGAAAAACACTATGGTCAATCCACTGCCGGATCTGACCAATAGTTTTCTTATTCAACTTATGCCAGTCTTTTTCCGCTACATCATCTGGCTTTACGCTTTTCTCTTCAATTGGATCAAAGAGATCTTTACAATTCAGGAGATCTTCCATTCGAGGTCTCCATAGTGCGTAATTTGTAGATGTTAGCTTGATCATCGCACTTGCTCCCGAGTCCTCCATTAGTTCGGCTTTAATATTTGATTTGAGTGACCGTTTCTCAACGTTCGGAGTTGAATCTCAACAAACGGAGCTCACCGTTGCGTCCGGAACGGTGGAAAACCTTGGAAACGACTCTTGTCTCGTTCCAAACCGATCAAAATTGCGCCAAAAACCTGAAAAATAAGAAAAACGGAATATTCCTTCGTCTGCCGGAATATTCTCTCCGGCCACCGGAATATTCCTGAACCAGAATATTCTTGCCGGCGACGGAATATATCGATGGAATATTCCTTTATCCGTTGGGTTACTGTAGCGGGTCGGAAACCGGGTCAAACCGGTTCGGGTCGGATCACTCGGACCCGTGGGTTACTGCGCGCGCGTGTGGCGCGTGGGTCCCGTGGCCGTCGCCGAGTCGGCGCGTGTGGAGCGTGTAGCTTCGTTCGGTGTCCGTTTGAGACGAAATTTTTACCAAAATTTTCGTCTTGACCTGAGGAATCTGATGGTATCCTCCAAACTTGATTTCGATCAAGTTTAAAAATGGGCCTCTCACGAAAATTCACAAATTCGGCCTCCTACCGGCTCTGATACCACTTGTTGGGATCGGCGGAAGCTCACAAATAGTATGGAGACCAAAATATAACGTGGTTCGGCCAATTTAGCCTACGTCCACACACACAAAGAGAAGAATTTGTATTAAACAACAAACCAATTATTTACAATGGTTTCTCTCTTCTAATCTCTCCAACGGACCTCACTTCCGACTCTCTTCCTCATTACAATCTTACATGTATTTATAGGAGAAAGAAATAGTGTGAACGTGTAAATGACGGTGGAATTCCGACGGCCTCCATTCTTGAATTTTCTGGCGGCGCCTACCTTCCAGCTGCTACTGACGGTGCCGTCTTCCAGAAGCCTCCAGCTTCTTCATCACGTTGCGTGTTGATTTCCAACAGATGCTGCTGAAGAATTTGGAATCCCAATGTTCTTTTCTGGACGCCTAGCTCTTGCGGCATCTTGGGTTTTATGTATTGTCGCCAACTTGTTGAACAAGGTTTAACACTCTTCAAAGGCACGTATATATATAATTCTATAGTCATCCATATATGGTCATTTTATCATCCGTATAACTTTGACGTGTGTATAATTCACAGATGAAAGCTGTTTTAAGAATGGGTTTTTAGAAACCACTGTCGATTGGATTCCCGGGATGATCAAGAACGTCCGTCTGAAGGATCTTCCAGCTGTTCTTCCATCAACAGTTGAAAACAAAATGATGGTCGACTTCCTCATCCATGAAACAGAGAGAAGTCCAAGAGCTTCGGCTGTGGTTTTGAACACGTTCGACCCATTTGAAAAGGACGTTGTGGTTGCTCTCGTATTTTCTTCCTCCCATATACACAATCGGTCCACTTCCGTTACTTGCCGATCAGATTGAAGACGACAGTTTGAGATCTATTGGTTCAGTTGAAAATGAGCTTACATCCACTGTGGGGTTGGTTTCAAAACTTCACTAGATCAAATGGAGGTTACAGAGAGAGAATCAGAAGATTCTTGCAAAAGGAAATACTGACCTCACTGTATACACTCAATCCTCACAAGTTTCACTCAATATAGCGGAGAAATGGAGAAAAAATGATCAAAGGAGAAACTCTGTTCGTCGGCATCAAAAACAGAGCTGATGCGTTCTGCTTCGTCCATTCACGCGAAATGACTTCGCGATATTTATATTATGCAATCTCGCTCGAGCGAAATTTAAACTCGCTCGAGCGAAGACTTCTAGGTCAAACTCGCTCAACTAACAAACGGACACCTGGCAACACGTGGCACTTCGCTTGAGCGGGAGGTCGAGCGACTGTCGAGCGAAGTCACTGCCTGATCCTCGCTCGAGCTGGAGGTCGAGCGAGGGTCGAGCGAACTCTCGGGTTGAAACAAGTCTAGAAGTCTCGCTCGAGTGACAGTCGAGCGAGTGTCGAGCGAAACAGGTCTGAGACGTGTATTTACAAGCCATACTTAACAGAAAGATCAGCCCGGATGTCTGGAATGGCTAAATACACAAGAACCCAACTCAGTGGTGTTCCTAAATTTTGGCAGCATCACGGTGATGACGCCCCAACAACTCGTCAAGTTTGCTTGGGGACTCGCCAAAAGTGGAAAAACCTTCTTGTGGATTATAAGGCCTGATCTTGTGGTGGGCGATTCGGCTGTTTTGCCTCCTGAATTTGCTGTCAAGACTAAAAAAGATCAA
Organism: Platycarya strobilacea; assembly: GCA_036898215.1. Classification (NCBI taxonomy): domain Eukaryota; kingdom Viridiplantae; phylum Streptophyta; class Magnoliopsida; order Fagales; family Juglandaceae; genus Platycarya; species Platycarya strobilacea. The sequence goes on along the minus strand of CM072557.1, from coordinate 2,368,657 downwards.
TGCATGTTAGCAAGTTGGTGTCCTCAAGAACAAATCCTGAAGCACCCATCAATTGGAGGATTTTTAACGCAGTGTGGGTGGAATTCCACGCTTGAAAGCGCGGGCGGTAGAGTGCCCATGATCTCTTGGCCTTTCTTTGCGGAACAAATGATGAATTTCAGGTATTGTTGCTTTGAGTGGGGCATTGGGATGAAGATAGATAACAACGTTAAGCGGGAGGAGGTTGAGAAACTGGTGAGGGAGTTAATGGGGGGTGATAAGGGTAAAGAAATGAAGAAGAAGGTAATGGAGTGGAAGACAAAGGCAGAAGAGGCAGTCAAACCTGGTGGTTCTTCTCACCCCAGAACTTGGACAAATTGATTGCCGATGTTCTCCTACCTGGAAATGTTTAAATCCAGACAAAGAAGCCACCTTCATGAAGTTTATAATAATAACTTATCTATTGGTTTTACGTTGTTGCCTTCTTGCATGCTATTCATCATGCATTTTTAAAGAAAATCTAATTGAAATTTTATATTTATTTTTATGAATGAGTCGGACTTTCTTTGGATAGATGATGTGAAATATTTAATTAAATAAATAAAGTATAAAACTAAAATTCAAATTCAAGATTATATTCTTGCTATAATCTCATGTGAAATTATTAATTGTTTCAAAATCTTAAGATAATAGATTTAAACTCATAAGCTGATTTTTTCTAAAGACCTATTCCCATTTCCTCTTATATTTTAAACCTAGTCTTTCTGTTGTTAGAAAGCTAGGATGTGGGCTTTGGCTGCCTGTTTTCCGACATCGCTGATGGGTTTCCATTTTTTTCATTAGCTATTTTGTTTTGTTTTTATGGCTTTCGACGTGGTGCCAATTGATTTGATTTTAAAAATCCTTATCTCTCTAAGAAAGGTCTGAGCTTAGGCGGGCTGGGCTCTGATTGGATCGGGGGCAAGAGACCTAACGAACACTTTAGGTGGGCTAAGGTGCTGACCTGGATCCAAAGAGGTTCAGCCCAAACAGTAGATAGTCCCTGTCAGATGTGGGTAAAGTTAACAGATAATTAGGCCTCGTTCACTTTCACATAACTTTTCCTCTCATCTCATTTAATTATTATAATCTTTTTAAATTTTAATATAAAATAAAATAAATAATTTAATATTTTCAAATCTCAAAATAAAAATAATATTAAAATATATAATATTTTATTTATTTTCAACTTTTATCTCAATTCATCCCATATATAAAAACAAACAAGACCTTGTACACCTCACCTGCCTTTCAAATCCTTACGTCGTAACAGTTAACACTGCTGTGCACCGATTTGCTTCTTCTTTATTTATTTTTTTTTTTTTTAATTTTTATGTCGGGAAACATCTTCTTGATTCCTTCAAATGAAATATTAACATGATACCACTAAAAGAAAAGTCTAGATATTGATGAACAAGAAGGATTTATCCTTCATTAATCCATGGATTCACTCGAGAGTGCATAACATACATTTGACGGGCAAGAAAAATTAACACGAACAGTACCCCAAATTCCAACCCTCCACTCGTGATATTTTTCAAATCCTCCAAGTTTAGTCAAAGAAAAGAAGAGGTTAGAGACAAGATCAATTATCTGATATGCTCTGAATCTGTAAAAGTAAGATATATAGAGGTGAATAGAAATTCCTTTTAGTGTAAAATGGTAACTCGTGTTAAAATTCAAAGCTGCAATAATTCCTTTCAATGGCAGATTCTCGAACATCCTTTGTCTTTTTCTCTCTCCTCTTTTCAAGTTGCTTAGGACAACTGTACATCCTAATTCACGACCTCCTTCGACCCACAAAATAATTTAACAAGATAATGCTGCCACAACCATATCTTTGACTTTGATTTTTAATTGAAAGATGGTCCTGTGAATGAATCACTTCCATAAATTATCCAATTGGGTCACTTTCGTTGTCCTTCAAGACTTAAACACAGTGTCCTTCCAAGCCAAATAATGACTCAATGTCTACTACATATTATAGTACTTGATCTTATATACTGCATGCTGTACACCTAAAAAATGATTAAAACAATGAGAACCTGCAGCATCCAAACACATCATCAATGACATAAAAAACTTATCTTTTTCATTTCTTATGTCCAACATTGACTTTGATAAATACATATATATACATATATATATATTTATCACAATAATTCTTTGGATGCCCACCCTTCTGCATGCACTCGTGCAGGGTAAGGCTGAAGTGGTACTGCTGTCCTAGGTTCAAAGTATACATTAATTTTTTCAGTACACTGAAAAAAATAATGTTTGGTTGGGAGACTATATTTTTGTTATAATTGACTCGAACGAGTTTGGGCCACCCCCTTATAGTTATCAGCACCACCAACCAGTTGCATGAAATAATGATATTTTAGAGCTAATGTATTCATGACAGCTGTTGTGTAATTACATTGATCATCTACATCTTCAACATGACATTGGTTTCTAATAAATGTTGAGTTGTTTGACCATTGACCTGTCTAATATTAATTGTCAAGTTGGTTTACTCAAATTTTCATTTACCTAGACATATAGGAAGTAGAACTGTGATGATTGATGAACACAACCTTGACATTGCCCCGTTAATACCAGACAGAATAAAGATTATTGTATAAGTTAATTCTAATAAATGATTCAAAGAAAAGAACACAAGAAAGTCGCACAAAAAAATACAAAAAAAACATCTTGGTGTTCAATTGAAAATTATCAAATCAAACAATATCAAAAATTGGTCCACTAACCAAACTGTATAGTCAAAATCGTCTATATCAGAATTTTATCAAAATTTGGAAAATCTCAATAATCATGTCAAAATCAAATACATAATATAAGAAATAATCTGTCAAAACTCTGACCCAAATCGAGTTCAAAATCACCTCCTAAACGTAAATGAAATATTATCAAACAAGAACAAGAAAGACTAAAACTGGGGATTTGGGAGGGTAAACAGTGAATTTCAGCCTCGAAAAGGGGCACACCGATGTGCAGTCAAAAAAAGCTTTCCAATTTAGGTCTTATACGTGATTCTAATACTCATAGTCAAAGTTATGATCAAAATATTGAAACGCTCTCAAAACTATCTCAATTAAAAAAAATCACAATCACTTATTATATTTGTACTGATTTGTCAACTCAATATTTTCTACTATTATCAACGTACAATTTGACAACTTAACATCATTTAACTCAATTCTCCTACATCACTTGCCTCGCCTCAGTAAGTAAAAAGCATTTGAGTATTCAAAATGGAATTGAAGTTGGTTTTTATTACTGGCCCAAAATGTATGTGAAGTTGGAGGGACATGAGACACGTTTGGATTGTTCCAGTTGTCTCATCTCTGCTTAATTGAAAACTTTATTCATGGAAAGTAAAGCTTATTTATCGGAAAATGCAGTACTTGTGCATGCATCTTCGACTCTAGAAAAAGTTCCTCTGCTTCTAACTTCATCAGCCATGGTTGTTACCATTACATCTTTGTAACCATGGTTGCTACAAAAATAACAAGCCAACATCATCAGCCATCAGGCTAGCTTCGCCATTTATTTAGTGCTAATTCTCGATCTACTACGGTATGGTTCAATCCCCACTTGTTGTAAAATTATAAATTAATAAAATAAATAAACTTAGTTATATATTAGACCTTTGACAACATCATGTAAGAATAATCTTTTTGCAGGTTTTTTTTTCTCATTTTGTCTCATTTTCCATTATTAAGAGAAATATTTTAGTCACAAAGTAATTATATAAAAATAATCTTACAAATTGATAAATTTTGATGTAATTTATCATATTATAAAATTATTTTTATTATAATACAAATTTATAACTCATATAAAATTATATCAATTTATAAAATTGTATTTATATAATTTTTTATGTGAACCTCTATAAATAATGCTTGTGTTGGTTGCCGCTGGCCCGCTATCATATCCAATCCAACTCACGAAAGACCTGCAGGCCAGTAATATGTACACATTTATATCCCTTAGTGGAGATAGCATATCTTTCACTTATTATTTGACGCCTAGCTAGCTACTGCAGCCGACGTTGTATGGATTCCAATCCATCTGGTTATCTCTTTGATCGATCACTTTGATGGACGGCCACCTTTGCATTAATGCTAGCTTGGAGTCGGTAGCTTCGTCGTCTTCTTGACTAATTGAGAAACAACACTTGTTACACAAAATAAAAAATAAACTTTTTAAATAATAATAATAATAATAATGCTAATGATGATCATGATTAGGGGTGTACGCCGACCCAACAAGTAGCCCTCTGATCCGAACCGATAGTGAACCGTTATGTTAGTCCGATTATCCAACAAGCCGAATACCAACTCGATAGCTTGTCGAGTATTCCGTATTCTATTTCTTTAGTGCCCTAACTAAAAACAAATGGCAGCCACCATGATAAGCTAGAGGTCGTGGATTTACAAGAAGAGAAATCGACTACTCCTCGCTGAAGCAGACAAAGACTTTGTTGATTCCCTCCTAGAAGTCTTTACTTTGCCGGTCGTAACTGTCGCGCGCTTCCTGAGAAATGAAGACACGGCAGGCTGCTTGCAAACCCTCTACAATAGCATTGAAAACCTAAGTGATTCTTTCATCCAGCCAGGCCAAAAGCAAAGATTTGGTTTTGAGAACCAAATTAGTAATGTATGGAGAAGAATACCAAATTCTCTCCACTTGCCAATAGTCGAGCATTATACTTTCGTGAAATTATATCGGTGTTCGAAGTCGAACTGCTATTATCGTGGTACTATCCTGTCTTCTATATCGGGTGGAGGTTGTTTATCATGCAATTCAATAATGAGCGAAGTGATAAGAATTGAAGAGCTAGTAAGCATAAACCAGGCGAGTGATAATCGACGAGAGAGATGAAAAATAGGGGCAATCGGAGATGAGCAATCGCAAGAGAGAGATCTTCGAATCGAGTGAGAAAATTGGATTATCGGTATTCATATCATTGTTTGCGCACTAGATGCTTGGATTATCGGGTATTTTACTTGTTTAAAAACGCTATGCGGTAACAGGTATCGGAACTTCGGAAGCAGATGTTTTCCGTTAACAGGCTTAATGGGTCGAGATTTTCAGATCGGGTCGGGTTGGTAGTGCAGACGGTAATGGGTTGCGGATATTTTGTTCATCCCTAATCATGATCAGGGGGATTTCGATCCAATCTAATCAATTTTGAAGGGTATTGATAGATTAGATAGAACATATTTGATCCAGTCTAGATCAAACCGAATTCTAAATGAGATTGGACCAAATTGGTCCCTTTCGATTTGATCAAGTCTAATCCGGTCCAATCCATTTGATCTGAACCATACCAACCTCAATTGTTTTAAATTATATATATTATTAATTCATGAAAGTTTTAACACAATTTATAAAAAATAAAATAAAATAATTTGGAGTTCTAAGTTGTTAACTAATTTTTTTAAAAGTAATTAAGAAGTAATAAAAAGAGAAGAAAATATTTAGGTCGAGACATATTATATATTGTGAATCTATGATTTTATTTTACAAAAATATGTAATCTGCATAACGACAATGTCAAAATCAGCATGTAAATAATGTTGTTTTAAGCTGCACTGATTAGGCATTCAGAACATAACTATTTACTATATATAACTCTTATAAACTCTTATATAATATTCATACTCTTAAATACTCTTATATAACTATTTACTAAAGTTTATATTATAACTCTTATAATATATTAAATATTAATATATTAAATTATTAATGTATACTATAATACTAATTACTAGTACTATTACTATTTACTACGATATACAGTTAATAATTATACATCAAAGAATACAATAATATTTTGATACTAAATAATATACACAAATAATAAATAATATATATTATATAATTATTTATATAAAACTATAATTATTTATATAATATGAATAATTTTAAAAAAATATATTATATTATATATTTAGTTCGATTTAGTTCGATCCAAACCTAAAAATGCTTGAATCAAAATTGACACCCAATCGAACCTATTTCGGTCCTTATTTTTTGGATTGGGATTAGACCAAAACATACTTAATCCAATCCCAATTTTAATCCAATTTAAAATAATCAATCGGTCGGTCTTTCCGGTCCGAACTGATCATTAATCTCCATTAATCATGATAATGCCAAGTTAGTGGACTTTATTCATTTTCATTGGCGTATATGCATGCATGCGTCGTTCTAACTACAGCCTGTTAAAGTGTCGATGACTCTAATCACATCATGATATAATATAATGCGGTGCAGCACTAAGATAGTGACATGTTTTTTTTGTTTTTAATTATGGCCACAAAACTTCGCTGTTGAAATCAAGTTTTCCCATTAAATTTTGCAGTAGGTTTCTATATTTGACCATGTTCACATCGCACAGGAACAAAAAGATTCTTTTATTCATTTCCTAACTATATTATTACATGTTTCAAACACACTTTTTTCCCACTCAAAGATTAGGTAACTTGTATATATAAAGAATATTGGATCATGCAACGAAACTTGCTCGAGTGACTAAACACAGTATCAATTCCTTACTCCTTTCCTAAATTTCTATACAACATAAAATAAATAATTTAATTTTTTCAAAATCTAAAACAATTTTTTTAAATTTTAAAATAAATTTAAAATATATGTCATAACATTATTTTATTTTATTTTTATCTCATCTAATCACATATCATCTATAAAAAAAAAAAACAGGTCTTAAAACTAGCTTACAAACTCTATAAAAAAATTTATAATCTTTAAATCCAAATACAATTATAATTTGAGTAGTTATACTTATAACTACATATAATTATATAAAAACTACATATAAAACTACATATAAATATACAATTATAATTATATAAACACTACATATACGTTTTACTTATACTTTTTTACTTATGAGATTCATTTTGTTAGTTTCTTCTTTCAATTTAAATTTTAAATTTCAATTTTATAACTTTTAACTTGGCAATAATTGATATGTGGAAAAATAATTTTATTTAAAGTTTTTTTTAAAGTACATTTCATTAATTTAAGCCTAATTTGTTTATAAGAATAAAACTAAAAATTAAAAACACATCTCAAATTTATTATTCTATTTTTTTAAGTTCTCATATATAATATAATAAAAAAATTTAATTTTTTCTAATTCAAAAATAAAAATTTCAAATCTTAAAATAAAATTAATATTAAAAAATATATTATAATAATTTTTTTTTTTATTTCATCTTATTACATTTCTCAAAATAAATCAGGCTTTAAATGGTTGAAGTGTTTGGATCTATAAGTTCGATCTCTGACATGCGCTGCAAAATAATTATTTTTTTCCTCTGCATTTTCTGCAAATAGATTTTGTTAAATACCTGTGTGCAGTCAATTTTCAAGGGCGTAACTTGTAAGACATGTACACGGCTTCACGCTGTATAGCTACCAAACCTAATTTTCCTTACAATTTTTCAGAAAGAGGCTAAGAAAAGTAGGGTATGGGTTTCGTGTACAATGCACCTCTCTAGAGTCGAGTTATAAATGGGCATTTATGACACATCAATTTAGGTTTTAGTTCCATGCGGTTACGTTCCCATAAATTCATGAGGCATGCATTTACTGTCCCCATAAATTTCTTACAACTGTGGCAATCATATTATATATACTCATAAAATATGTAAATCTCGTATAAATATTTAAGAAAAAGATGATCTCATATTTTAAAATAAAATTAATACTAAATTTTATTTTTTTAAAAAATTTATATAATATTTACACATTTTACAACTATAAATATTAATTTTCTATTTTTAATTGTATTATGGAATTTCTTAAACCGTTTAAACATTTCAAATTGAATGCTTAAATTGTAAACCTTCTCGTCTCTGTCATGTGAGAATGGACATCTTCGTAAAGGAAAAGGCAATTCCATTTGTTGAATTATATGTAAAGATTGGTCTGAAAGCTTAAAATCGTATGTCAGGAATCTAGTTCGACACTTGGCTTAAGCGAGATCTCGCTTGACACTGTCTCTACTCTGTCTGAATCTCGCTCGACACTTGCTTGACATTCCGCTCGAACTAAATTCACAAGAATTTCGAAATTAGGGTTTCAACTTTCAATTATCTTTTTTGCTATAAATATATGTTATTTGACTGCTTAAACATAATTTTTCAATATATTTCAAGAGATAACAATTATCTATTGAGTGCATATTACGTGAAAGAGAAAACATTCCTAAAGAGAGGGAGTTGAGATTAAATAATTGTAATCTTTTTTAATTAATAAGATTTATGCAGTTATGTAGATGTAGACAATTTGTCGAACCATATAAATAGTGTCGTGTACTTGATTGTTTGCTTTCACTTTTATTTATTATCGTTGGTGTGTGTATTTTGCTCACAATAATTGGTATCAAAGCCAATGTTGGATCTGAAGGACAGTAATGGTTGGAAATCAAGTGAATGTACTTGGGATCGAGAAGTTTGACAGTATTGATTTTGGATACTGGAAGATGCAGATCGATGATTATCTATACGGGAAGAGGCTTCATCTTTCACTGTTGAGAACAAAATCAGAGAGCGTGAAGGATGATGAGTGGACCCTGTTAGATCGACAGGTTCTGGGGATTGTTCGACTAACCTTGTCGATAATAGTGACACACAATATCAAAAAAGAGAAGACCACAGAGGGTCTCATAAAAACTTTGTCAGGTATGTATGAAAAGCTTTCGACGAATAATAAAGTGTACTTGATAAAGAGATTCTTTAATATGAAGATGTCGAAAAGTATGTCTGTGGGCCAAAACCTGAATAAATTCAACATGATTACAAATCAATTGTCTTCAGTGGAGATTGAATTTGATGATGACATTAGAGTATTGATTATGTTGACATCGCCGCCAAACAGTTTTGAGGTCATGAGGATTAATGTGAGTAGTTTAGTCGGCAAGATGATATTGAAATACAACGACGTATGTAACATGGTCCTTGTTAAAGAGATACTTAGAAGAGACTCCAGTGAGTTCTCAAATTTTGGATTAGCCTTGAATGCTGATAGTCGAGGCAGATAACATGATAGGTGAGGCTCTAAGAGCAGAGGGAAGAGTAAGATAAAATCTGGACAACAGATCAAGTACTAGGATTGTGGCAGGCCGGGCCACATTAAAAAAAATTGCAGAAATCAAGAAAGTGATGATGATTTAATTGTAGTGACAGAAAAAACTCATGATGCTTAAATTCTTACATTGCACAGTCTGATTGATGTTTGGTGTTGCATTCAAGAGCATCGTTTCATAACACCTCACATTGATGAATGATGTTGGATTCGGGAGTGATGTGCGCATCACACTTTCAAATAGGGGCATGTGGACTTTGTAGCAAGTTAGACACGTTCCAGATATGAAGAAAAATTTGATCTCTGTGGGATATTTTGATGATAGCGGCTATGCAGTAGCATTATTTGGAGAAGCTTGGAAGATTACTTAGGGTGCGCTGGTTTTAGCGTATGGTAAGAGATCTAACTCTTTGTATTTGACATCATGGTTTAGTAATATGCTGAGAAATATAATTTGTTAAATCACGTAAATCTTGTGTCGTGTTTAATTGTTTACTTTCACTTTTATTTATTATTTTTAAATAATAGTAAATTAAGTACTAGCTAACATACTAAAATAGCCTAATTTATATGTACATAGGATATATATATATATTTTACGATCTATGATGAAAACACATTTTATAATTTAGAAAGATAGAAAACACAAGATGCAAATTGTAATATATTTTGATCTTTTCGAAGGACAATAGTAGTGCATTGAATGTTAAGAATTATATTGTAGAGTAATTAAGCACATTTTTGGTTTATATTTTGTTCTATTTCTTTTATATTTTTTAAACAATTTTAATATTTTCAAAAAAATATATAAATTCTTATTTACTTATAATCACTTCTTTAATTATTAATTCATTTAACATTTTTTACATTTAATATGCCACATATATAAAATATATAAAGTTGTGAAATTCACAAATGGTTGGCGTCTCTGTCCTAATAAAAGCAGTTTGAAAGTGCTTTAGTGTATGCAGGCTGGCTGCCAATGCATGGTTTGTATGGAACAACTGTGATGAAAGTATAATCGAGGGGCAACTTGTTGAGCAAGCGTTGAACGGGAAAGACAATGATGCATGCATTGGAGTTGGTGATCATATTTTAGCTCTTTACGCCTGTGAGAGATGGGTCACTTCTTGCATTTATAACACGAGCTGAACGTGCCTTTTTTTCTCTATTATAAAAATGTCGTGATCTTTTTTTAAATATTTAAAATTATAAAAAAACGAATAAAAAATAAAAATAACAAGAGATGTCGGGCTACACGAGCCGTGCTCAAAACAAAATTTTGAAGAGAGAGAGAGAGAGAGAGGCCAATGTCCTTTTAAACCAGGGCTTATTTTGTCGTTTTTGTAGATCACGATCCAAGTTGATGAGTCTTGTCGATTAAACTCCTCATCAACTCCATCCATGATTCTGCTTCTTTTTTCTTTTTCTTTTTCTTTTTTTAATTTTTAATTTTTTAATTTTTTAATTTTTTAATTTTTTAATTTTTTAATTTTTTAATTTTTTATGATTGCTTTACGCCGTCCCTTTTTTTCATTTTGTTGGTATTGTTTTGATTCCGTCTATTTGTTTTCATCAATTTCTCTCTATTTTTTTTATAAAAATATTATTTATATAAAATTTTTATATCTTTTACGTATGTACTATATATAAATTTATTTTTATATATCTTATAATTTAATAATTTTTATTTTATTATATTTTTATCTTAATATATATTTTTAATATAATTATGAGATTATCAATTTGCAAAAGATACATAAAACCATATACATATAACATTGCTCCTTTTCTTAATGGGGGTCCAATGCGTTGGAGTCTTGGGAGTTAGTACCATCCACTCCAATCCTAAGTTTCGCTTATATTCAAAATTTATTTTATTTTATTATATTTTAAAATTATTATTATATTTTTTTTATATTTATATATAAAAGATAATAAATAATATATTTTTTTAGATTTTAAAATAATATTAATATTAAAAATAAAATTTTATTTTATTTTTATAATTTATCTTAATTTATCTTATTTTTAAATTTAAATGAAGTCTAAATATGTCTAGATTTTTTAATTCTGCTATTCTTCTTTAAAAAAATTGTGTTAATTAATATTTTCAAAACTCAAATGTTGCCTTTGAATTTTGAAAGGCCATGAATCCTGTACGCACACGTTGCCAATGTGAAACATGTCCGTAATACAAGAAGTGGAAACCATCGGCTGAGCCTTTGGAACGATGCCGAGATTGGCCCAGCAATCGCAATTTTGAGTCTTGACCACCGACAACCCATTTGTCGCGGCCCTGTCCTTGTGTGCCGACGATATCTCTTCCGCCAGCCACGTCATGTCCTTGTGTGCCGACTATGTTTCTTCCGCCAGTCACGTCATATATATATATATTTTAATACGGTTTAAATAATAATAATAATAATAAATTAATTCAAAAATTAATTTTTTATTATTTTTATTTTAAAATTTAACAAGATAAAAATTATTTATTATTCATTATTTAAAAATTTAATAAAATTATAAAATAAAATAATATACAACATTTTCAGGACCTTAATTTCTGCCCACTTTCGCCGTCTTTCATGAGTTTCACTGTTCTGTGTTCACCGCTTCACAAATAAAAAAGGGTAATTATACCATACGTATAGATTTATTATAATTAATTTACAGGTTTATAACTTATCATAAATACATTATATTTTCCAAAAGAATATTCTGTTTTATAGAAATACCCACAATTTCATAAGTTCTATGAAATAATTATATAAAAAATTGCATCTGATAATTTTCAAATGACAAATGATAAACTCATATTACTTTTTACAATAATTTATGTAATATATATTATAAAGTAGAGATATTTTTATAAAATAATATTAATTTTATATGATAGTGTATAAAAATATTTTTTATTTTACAATTTATATTATATAAATATTATAAAATATGTTATATATATTTATATGCATCTCTTCATATACATATGTAGAATTAAAGTCGTTAAATATTTTTTTAAAAAAATAAAAAAATTTGCTAAATATTTGATAGCTAAAAACAAAAGAAGTCTACTACCACCAATTTGCGTTGTTGCCACTTTGTCCCTGAATTATTTACCATCAAGCCCTTTGTATAATATAATAATAATAAAATTTAAATTGACGTAAGTCTTTAAAAAGCCTGGGAGTAGGCCCCACCCAAGCTCACAGGTCTGAGTTCCTTGAACCCAGATTCATTACTTGGGGGCCCCCTAGGAATCAGTACTTTAACAAATATGATATCAGTGGCTTCTCATCTGAGTGACTGTATAATAAAATATTGAAATAATAATAATAATAATAATAATAATATAAATCAAAGTAGTGTAGCACATAAACCGAAGTTCTGAACTTAATTTTGCACTAGCTTGAGCCCATGTCAATGTCCATAAAAGTCCGTGCTGGGGCTCACCTCACCCTCCCCAATTATGCACTTCCTTCTACTACGGTGGCGGTCACCTCACCTGTATTAGATTGTCCACTTATTAAAATATATAATAATTAATTTTTAATAATTAATTTTGTTAATTATTTGTAATGATAAAATTAATTAAATTTATCATATTTAATTATTCTATCTATTACATATTAATTAATAATTATATTTGAATTAAATTATAAGTTTAAAAAATAATTATTAATCATATTATATTTAAATTAAATTAGTAATCAATATTTAAAAAATAATAAACAAATAAAAAAGAGAGAGTAAATTAAGAAAGAGAAAGAGAAAATAATAAAATAAAAAGTTAGAGAAAATAATAAAATAAAAAGTTAGCCAATCAAAAGACAAGTTATATTTAACATTATTTTTGACTTTATTGTAAACTTAAGCCAAAATATTTAAATTTTGGCCAATTTAATATAAGATAAAAATAAGATTAATTATTTAAAATCTCATTAAATTTAGCTTTTAACTAATTTAATTTATGATATTTATAATTATTTATTTAATATTCCTGCCATGCATACCGTATATACTATTCCGCACTTGGTCACAAGGATTCCAATCGAACGGCAGGCTACTGATTTCTTTCTCATAAATTAAATGATGTAATTATATTATATACAGTTATAAAATACGTAAATAATATAAAAAATATTTTTTTATTAAAATATTAATTTGTTTTCATGTAAAATTTATATTTACACAAAATTTTTAAAACTATTATATCATTTTTACACATTTTATTATTATAAATATTATTATAAAGATGAGACATGTAGAGAGCGTCGGAAGGGTGATCAAGAGTAGTGGTAGTGTCATGGCCATGGGCCATGGGAGTATGTAAAAAATCCAATAAGTTATAGGTCAAATCAGTTCATATATGATTGACGTCCCTCCACACACAAAGCTTAGCTTCCGAATGATACCTAGCCACTAGGAGTATAAAAAGATCGAACTGGATCGACGGACCAGACCGGATCGATTGTTCTGGACTGGGATCGGACCGGACCGGTTGGAGTTCGGTCCGGTCCGGTCCAAAAAATATATGGACCAGAAAATTCCGGTCCGGTCCCGGTCCAGGGAGTTCATCCCCCTGGACCGGACCGGACTGGACCGAATCCCTATTTTTTTTTAAAAAAAATATATGTATATATAAATAATAATATATAAATTTTAATATTAATATTAATATATATTAATATATAATATATACTCTTATAATATTAACATATAAATAATAAGTATATTATTATTATTTAATATATTATTACTAATTTATTACTATTTACTAACATATAAATATATAATATACTAATGTAAATTATAATAATTTTATTACTTATTAGTTATAGTTTATTAACATATACTAATGTAATAATATTATTAGACTATTAGATTATTAGTTATAGTTTACTAATATACTTAATATTTAATATTAACTAATATATTAATAGATAATATATACTCTTATATATTAATATATAAATAATAAGTGTATTATTATTATTTAACAATTTATTAATAATTTATCACTATTTACTAACATATAAATATATAATATACTAATGTAAATTGTAATAATGTTATTACTTATTAGTTATAGTTTATTAACATATACTAATGTGAAAGTATTATTAGACTATTAGTTATAATTTACTAACATATTTAATATATACTATATACTAACATATTAATATATAATATATACTTTTATAATATTAACATATTATAATTTATAGTAATTAGATTTGGACCAAAAAAATATTTGATTATTGTAGAATTATATATTAAATTTAGCCCATTAAATTATATGGGGTACCCCTGGACCGGACCGGACCGCCCCTGGACCGAATTGGACCGGACCGGTATGGACCGAAGTCCTGTTCGGTCCGGTCCAGGGTGAGAGAATTCTTGGACCGAATGAAATCGGTCCACAAATTTCCCGGACCGGACTGGACCGGACCGGACCGGACCATTTACACCCCTACTAGCCACAAGCTTTACCCATTTTGCGAATTTGCAGGTCAAGGCTTGTTTCAATTTAAAAATGAAATGATTTGAAATAAGTTTAATTTATTTTATAATAATATTATTATTTTAAAATTTAAAAAATATATATTAAAATTTAAAAAATATATATTTAAATTTAAAAAAGATATATAAAAAATTATATTTTGTATAAAAAATTATAAAATTATAAAAATATAATAATAAAATAAAAATAAATTAAGATAAACTTAATTCATTTCTAAATTTAAATGGGATCTAAAACATTCTTATTAGATTATATAAAATTAAATTTAAAAAAATATAAAATTTCGTTTGGATTAAAAAATGAGATAGTTGAAACAAATTTAATTTATTTTTTAATATTATTATTATTTTAAAATTGAATAAAAAAATAAAAAAATATGTATTAAATTTTTTTAAAAATATATTAAAATTTATATTCTATATAAAAAATTAAAAAAATATAATAATAAAATTGAGATAAAATCAACTCTTTCTGATTCAAATGAACCTAAATTTATATATATATAAAAAAATTTTGATTATATTTAATAAAAAATAAAAATAAAAATAAAAATAAAAATACTTTATATGTGCAAATTTTTACAAACGTGAATGCTCTTAATCTGAGGAGTGGCTATACAGGTGCATCATCATCTCCTTCGGTTTATAAAATTACATACTTCTCTCTCTCTCTCTCTCTCTCTCTGTAGACTGTAGACCCAACCTACTACAGAACCTTTTGACAGCCTGTCAAAGCCTTCCCCTACTTTTTTACCTTTGCTATTTGCTTGCTTGCTTGCTTGATGAGCACACCTCTTTGAGCTGTTTCCCTTGCGCTTTCACATCCCCCCCTCTCCAATATAAATACCACACTCTTCTCTTCCATTCCCCTATCAGCTTTTGGCTAAAAACCTAACACTTCCACTCCAACCAGCTTCGAATCACCATGTCCCAGCTTGTTTTCTTTTTTGCCATTCTTATCTCTCTCTTCTGTTCCATCGACCCCGCTCTCGCTTCTTCCCGGAAGCTCACTGCTCTAGTGGAACAACAGCCGCTCCTTTTCAAATACCACCACGGTGCTCTTCTCAAGGGAAATATCACTGTTAATCTCGTCTGGTACGGCGATTTCACTCCCGTCCAACGCTCCATTGTCGCCGACTTCATCCAGTCTCTCAACTCGCCTCGGACTCCGCTACCTTCCGCATCCTCGTGGTGGAAGACGACGGAGAAGTACAAGGGTGGTGCCTCCACCATTGTCCTGGGGAAGCAAATCCTCCACCCGGCTTATACTCTCGGAAAGTCGCTTAAAAATTTTCACTTGGTGGCTCTGGCCAACAAGATAAACCAGTTGGACGCCATTACCGTGGTTTTGACGGCGAAGGACGTTGCGGTAGATGGGTTTTGCATGAGTAGGTGCGGGACCCACGGGTCTACTCGGCGGGCTGGTGGAAAAACTCGAACGGCGTACGTCTGGGTCGGTAACTCGGAGACTCAGTGTCCGGGACAGTGCGCGTGGCCTTATCATCAGCCCATTTACGGCCCACAGACCCCGCCGTTGGTCTCTCCCACTGGTGACGTCGGAGTGGACGGGATGATCATTAACTTGGCCACACTTTTGGCCGGCACCGTCACAAACCCCTTTAACAACGGCTACTTCCAGGGCCCGGCTACGGCGCCATTGGAGGCTGTATCGGCATGCACGGGTATGTTCGGATCTGGATCTTACCCCGGCTATCCAGGTCAAGTACTTACGGACAAGAGCAGCGGAGCGAGCTACAACGCTAATGGGGTGAACGGAAGGAAATACCTATTGCCGGCGATGTGGGACCCAGAAGCATCCGCCTGTAGAACACTCGTGTGAGAGCTAGATGGGATAAACGATGACGTGGCGTCATATGTGTCAGAAGTATGTGTTCGTATGTAGAATACAGATGTCGGGTGGGGTTGGTGTTTAGGTGGTCCGTGTTATGGGGAAGGAAGCTGATAGGGTTTCGGATAATTTGTGATATAAAAATGTCGGGAAGTATTTGTACACATTTTAAGATTGTCGTTTTGTGTGACGTGTAAATTCCCCTTTTTTGTTCCTATATAAAAAATATCGTAAATTATTATGAAAGTGGGAAAATGTTCTCTCTTTTTTTTTTTTTAATTTTAAATAGAAATATAATTGATGGTCCTGGATGATGCTGATGCTAGGAGACTGGGAGACAATGGTGGTGGGGTCAGGCAAATGATGAGCAATATGGGCCAGAAACGTACATACGGCTACGGCGTTGCATTGATAATGCTTTGGGTTTTGGGTTGGTGGGGCCCAAAGCGTAGAAGAAGCTCAATCATGTCATGGTACATGATTTCAAAATGGAAAATGAGATAAAGAAAGGAAGTTGTTTTCTTCAATAATCAAGAAGAAAATTTGCTCTTTTTGAAGTTTATATACCTATTCAAAGTCTTTTTTTTCCTCTTTCTCTCTCTCTTTTTTTTTTTTTCATCTACGCATATCCTTCGATAAATATGATAATTATGCAGACAGATAGAAAGGTATGATCAGTATGAACTTCGAAGATTGTTGATGCTCCTGAAATTTGACACAAATTTGTGGACCTTGTCACACTCAGAATTTCACGAAAATGAGCTAAACAAGCCGAACAAGTTTTGACTACAACCAAAATTTACAACGGAACTTCGTTGAAAATCTCAGCAGTACTAAATAGAATAGCAGCAAGCATGGCCAGTGCAAACATTGAAATTATATCGTTATGAATCAGCCTCGAACAAAATATGCTCAAATCTCAAAACAATTAAACAGCAACTTAAGCAGTACAGCTGTCTCTTAAATCTTTATAACATTATCCCCCAGACGACAAAAGGAATAAGACGGCGAACCTGTCCATCGGTTGACTAGCATCATACCTGATTCATGCAAAAATTGAGCACCTCAGAAGTAAGGACTGTAACGCATTGGCATTCTGAATCTCGGAACCTTCCTGCATACGAAATATGCCAAAGGTTCACAAAGTGCAGTTGCTAACAATGAAATCAAGGAAAAGCAAGATTTTTCAGGGGAATCACAAGTTAATCCGTGATCAAGAAGAGGAGGCAATGTTCAAGAAGCATACCCATAACCATAAGGGGAGTATAAGTAGGGAGCAACAACGGGACTACTAGCTCGCATATAGGGATTGGGTCGACGAGGACGATACTGCTTCATCCCAGGCACATTGGTTCGTTTAGCAGTCACCTGCAAACATGTTAAAAAATCTCATAAGGTTGATGAATGAAATAAAAAGGATCAAGTTAACTAATCATGTCAATATAAGACCAAAAAATAAAGGGGAAAAAAACTGGAACTATTGCTTTCACCTTCAAGTGACGTCCGTGTAGTTCAGAGTCATTCAACAGAAGAGCCTCTTGAACAGCCTCAGCTTCAACAAATTCAACATAAGCATAACCCTTAGGTTGGCCAAACTTGTCAGTGCGAATGGTGACTCTGTTCACCGTCCCACATGGCTGGAAATGCTGATGTACTTCTTCAGGAGTACACGAATAATCCACCTGCAGAACCAATTTGCACATGAAAGCATTATTTTTGACAAAGAACAACCAAGCAAAGAGAAGAAAATAATAAACATAAGCCTAGCAGATCTACCCATTACAGCCGAACTAGTGGATGGAAGTGAAATCAACCTATTACGTCTGATATTAGTACTACTGGCTATTCAACTTCCCATTACATTAGATGTAGAAATATCCAGGGAATGTACAATTCTCGTAGCACTCTAGATTCCTAATCAGTTTCTGGTATGCATGTTCTTCAACAACTCTTCAAAGTTCAAATAACACTGTTATTTCAAAAAAAAAAAAAGATCCCAGTGATTATAATTAGGCCTCAAACCCATCCCCAATCATCAATGCCTTCACCACTTGCTAGATTCACCTTAAGAAACTTTCTCGCCCTAATTTCTAAGAAAACGATAAAGGCTGAAACATAGATGTTGGGCAGGTATAAGGATCCACTGTCAACCAAAAACGAGTTTATTGATGAACCTTCAGTGCTGTATGATAAAGAAAAGAAAAAGATAGACACTAGCATAACAAAGGAAGAAATGGCTTTTGTGTGTGTGTGTGAGTACCTGTTTGCTTCCCATTAAAAAGAACAGGTTTATGTTCCTAAAGAGGCATGGAGAGGGAAGGGGAGAGGGAGAGGAATCCACCCGGGGAACAAAACCATTGGAAACACGTGTATTGATTTTTCTTCTTTCTTCTTTTTTTCTTTTTTCAAAATAAAAGTTCTGTTAATAATAAAGTAGGTTACAGTGTTCTTGTACTGAAGATCTCATCTCCATCCAATTCTAAAAGGGTGAGGAGATGCCATTCAAGCTAGAGCTCATTTGCAAACTTTTAATAACTATTTTATCTAAAACAACCAAAAGGGCCCTCATTCTCAAAGGCATTTAAGCAGGAACATTAAAATTACTTCCTGTCTCAGATTTCAAAAGATTCAACTTCGGTTGCACTGAAATGTCAATATGGTCTTTTATTTTCTTCCTTCACTACAATCTTCCTTCACTACAACTTCGGTTCCCTTTTCCGACATTTATCAGACTACATTAATGATATCAAATTCTACAATGCCAGACAACAATTAAATAAGAAAAAGTGGCCTCACATTGCCAACAAACACTGATCGAGAATCTGCTTCCTCTCTATTTGCCTGCGTTGCAGCTGCACTACCAGGATCTAATTGCATGAGAAAGAGAGAGAGGAATAAGTGTCAATGTTGTTTAAAACAAAGCATCATCTTCTTAATAGCAGTGCATTAGGGCCAAATCAATCTTCTCATATAAATTTAACCTCCAAAAAAGGAATGTAATGCCAAAGAGTATTCAGGAAAGTGAAAAGGTAAACACCCGAAGCCTAGAAGTTTGATTAATAAATGAAATTTGAAAAAAATAAATGAGAGAAAAATAAACGGGAATTTGAGAAATTCTACAAAAAACACAAAAGAAAAATAAACCTTGTGTGGAAGCCATCTGCGACTCGACCTTGGCCTGCATCTCTCGCAAAGCAGCCGATTCATCCTCCATCTCTTTCAAGCGCTTCTGCATGTCTTCCAGTTCCTGCAATACACAGTTAACAGTTAGGGTTTCGTTGGTTATCACTGTCTTGATGAAGAATCCAATCAAATGAAAGGTTTTGGAAAAGAAAGAGTATTACTGTTTCGTTGTTACCGGGGGTGCCCTCTGCGCTCGCCATGTCCACATCCGCATGCTCCATCTCTCTCCTTCCTCTCTCTCTCTCTCTCGCCGCGCCTGCGCCTCAAGCACAAGCTGCACACCAACAGTAAAGAGCGCTACTAGGCCCACTACTCGTTGGGCTTCACTATGATCCTTGTAATATTTGTTCCAATTCCCACGTGACGCCCGCATTAATTAAAAAACGTAATATTTTTTAAGGGGTGTTTTTTTAAAAAAGCCAATTAAATAGATTAAACTAAAAAGAATTATATATGAAAAGAAACTGGGGTTCCTAACAAATATCCCAAGGCAATAAACTATAATATAAAAGTGGTGAAAGAAGGGGGAAAAAAAGGTTTATTTAGGACCAATAATTTGATCTCTACTCATATTCTACCAGAAGATGCTGTCTTACATAAGGATGAAAATAAAGTATTTACATAAAAGTAAATTATAGAACTAACACTAGAGATCGTGGATGTGCTGCACGGAATGGTGAAGGTGGCGGGTACATTGTTGTTTGTTGTCTAGAAGTGCTTGTTGAAGAAGTCCATGATCTCTTTCTCAAGATCACTTGTTAGGAAAAACAATAATATAGGAAAGCCAAAATCTACACCGAATCACCCACAAAGGACCAACGGCGGTATTGGCAGATGCATTACAAGCGTCATCGAAAAGGGAAAACGACCAACTAGATTTGAGAGATTTAAGACGGGAGAGGCTGCCGGAGCCACGCATGACCTCCAAAACGACTCCAGGATGCCGTTGCATGCATGTGTGTCAAGGACCTCGGTCTAGTCCCTAAACACTAAGGTCCTCTAAACTTATACCTCTTTGTGATAATTGAACACTTCTCGTCAATTTGGTTGGTATTGGCCTGTTTATAGTAACCTTGAGTTCCTAGGGTTAGAATTTAAATGTCTTGGATAAGGTAGGGAATGTAATAAAGACGGTGTTTGAGTTGGTTTGGCCACTTCCTAAAATATAGGAATTTGGGTTGGTTGGATAAGATTAGAACTCCTCACTTGTAAGAATCTTAATAGGAAATATGGTTGATAAGTGTGAGGTGGCTAGGATTCTATGATAAGAATGATAGGATTGGTAGGAGTTGGAGTTGGAATAGAAATGAATAATGGGTTTGAATTTGTAAGAAGTCAGAGTTAGACTTGGACTAGGAGTAGGAGTAAGAGTAGGTTTAGGTTTTCCAAGAGTGTAGGAAACCCTAGGGTAAGACTATGATTTCAGCTATAAGTGTTTGGATGATGGGATAGTCTTTCTAGGAATGTGTTTGGATGGGAAAGCAATTATATGGGATGATGAAGGCTAAATACGTGTTTGGTGGGTGAGAACGTGTGGGAATATTCGGATATGGCAATTTATAGACTGAGTATTTTGGCTAAGATGACAAAGAGAAGTTGAATGCTTTCTTTTTGATATTTTGGGATATGTGAAAAATTAAAAGATATGAAGATATATGAACATACAAGGAAATATAAGAACAAACTAGAAAATATATGAACAATGAAAGACAATAGTAGAAATGGACATACTCATAAGATTGATGAACAATTTAATACATATTCACGAATTGCAATGTGATGAAGGAAAGATAAATGAAATCACACATATTCACGAATTACAAGGTGATGATCATCTTCAAAAAATTCACGAATTCCACCCTCAAAGCCTAAGTGCTAAGGCACCAACAATGATCTTTTAAACCGTTTCTTTAGGAAAATAAGCAAAATGTTCAAAAGATGTGAAACAAAGTGTCTAAGGTCCTACTTATAGGCAAACTAAAATAATTTGGGAATCCTAATGGGTCCATTTGAAAGATAACTAAAACAGGCCTTTAGCATGTGTTGGCTTTTGGCTGGCTCATAGCATGGGCCATAGGCATGCTGATATGATGTTGGCCTGGCTGGCATGGCCCAAGAAAGGGGCCTAAGCATGCTTGCCATTAGAGTTGTAAATGATTAGGTTACTCGAAAGTCCATTTGGTACTCACTTGGTTAAACTCAGATTGAATTCGACTCGTGGAAAAAAAAAATATCTCACTAGTGAAAACAGATACCCGCTCAAATAGTAAATGACACATACTTGACTCAACTCGGTTAAAACTGATTAAAGCTCGCTCGTTTATACTCGAGTCGACTTGTTATCTTGACTCGATTAAAATTCATTTATATATTGATAAATATATACACACATATATTATATATAGATATTGCTAATAATATAAGCATATTATTTTTATAATTAAATATGTAATATGTAATCTTATTACTTATATCTATATGATGAATATATTTCATTGTTATGTTTTATAATTTGTACAATAATTAGTTTATAAAATTTAATAATTCTATATATTAGTACGTGAGAAGCATGTGAAATATATATGATATCATATTATGTGTATTTATTAATAATATATAAGCATATAACATATTGTTATGATGAATAAATATCAACTAATTAGATATTAAATATTAATTTTTTATTAGTTATTTATTTATAAATTTTATTCAAAAAATTAAAAAAAAAATTCGAGCTTGAACTCGGTTTGACTCGAATTCGGTTGTGAGACAAGTTTAAGCTTGAGCTCGAACTCGAATATTTTGAGTCCAGCTCGAGCTCAGCAAGCCAAAACTCAGCTTGATTATAGCCCTAGTTGGCATGTTATGGCTAGATGGTATGGCCCAAGAAGGGTGCCTGGGCGTTGGCATCGTTGGCCTGGAATGGCCCAACCATGGGTTGGGCACTGCCCTACGCCTAGGATGTGCGCACTGCACTTTGCATGGGTGCAGGCTGCGTGTGAGCAGCATGTTGCCTGTGCAAGTGCTGCACACATATTGTGCGCAGCTTGGCTAGGGGCCTGTTGCGCACGTGGGATTGCTGCTGAGCTTGTCACTAATTTCGCTGGTTGTTAAGGCAGTGGTTATTGGTTGTTCAAAGGTTGTCACCGACAATATCAAAGCATGACTCGTGGGACTGTTAGTGACATTGTCAAGGCAGGGCCCATGAGGCTGTAAGGGCATGTCGAGACATGGCCCATGGGACTGTCCGGGCTTGTCAATGTCTGTGTTGAGGCAAGATCCATGGGGTTTTTTGGGCTTGTCGAGGCATGGCCATTTGGCCTATCTGGGCTTCTTAGTGACAATGTCAGGAGCATGTCATGGCATGGGTCATGTCATGACTGTGGGACTGTCCAAGATGTGTCATGGGGTGAGCCATGAGCACTACTGATGTGTTGTTGGTGGCATGCTTCTTATGGACTTGGCTGGTATATGGCATTGGTCATAGGAATGACCAAGCGCTAGCTATGACTTTCTGCTTGTGTGCGCATGGTATGATGGTGCTGTTGGGCTGCACGTAAGCATGGCTAGCATGGGCTTGGGCGCTGGGTTGCCTACTGGTGCTGCCTGGGTATTGTGCTTCTGCATGAGCATGCTAGTGTCACTACTGGACATTCCACTAATCTTATTGGTTGATAAGGCAAAGGCATTGGGCCTAGCAAGGCTTGTCAACGGCAATATCATGAGATTGTCAAGGCATGTCAGGGTGTTCTGGAAATGTCAAGGCATGTCAGTGGCAATGTTATGAGGCTTATTAGCAGTAGTGTCGTGGAGTTGTCAAGACTTGTCAGCGATAGTGTAGTGAGGCTGCTAAGGCATGTCGATGACAGTATCAAGGGCTGATAATGCATGTCAATGACAGTGTTAGGGGGCTGTCCGGGCTGAGCCATGGCAAGGTCAAAAGGAAAAACTTGAGTCACTTCTCAATTGACCCATGCGTTTCGTCCAAACTTCTTAGGGCATATTTTAAGCCCCTAGAGAAGTCCTCCAAAGCTAAGTTTACCCCCAAAAGTGTCCCAACCTCGATTGTCCATGTTTACCTCGGGCCTTGACTTTGGTCATTTTTGTTGGGGTCTTGTTAGCGCGGCCAGGGTTGTGGATGCGGCATACACGCCTGTTGAAAATATGAATCCCCCCCCCCCTCAAACTTGAAGATCAGTGTCTGCAATGACTAAGGAGGCGGCACGTGTTGGTCTAAGGGTGTTGGTATGCAAGAGATCGGTCGAAATTGGCTCAAACACACTGAAACAAAAACAACAAAAAACAAGCAAACTCAACGAAAAAACAAAAAATAGGCTACAAAAATGGAAAAAAATGGAGGGGCAGAGGTGGTCGGAGATAGGAGGTTACTCTTGAATATTGGGCGTCGAATATCACCTAGGAACAGAGAGAATTATAGGAGAGAGAAAAACTAAGTATTATGGTCTTTTAAAAAATGATTTGGTTATACGAAACTAAGCTATCTTACCTCATCTCTTGTAATTATGGATAATAATATACTACCTACTTCCCACCACCCCTTTATTAAACCTTTTATTTATTTATTTATTTACTTAATTATTAAAGAAATGATTATTAAGTCCTGTTTGAATGTACAAATGATCTCATCTTATCTCAGTTAATTATTATAATTTTTTAATTTCTCATACAAAATATAATAAACAATTGACATATTCAAATTCCAAAATAATAATAATATTAAAAACCATATTCTAATAATATTTTATTCAAATTTTAACTTTTATCTAAAACAATCTCATCTAGTCTCTCTATCCAAGCAGGATCGGGACTTTAGTAAAATTATATAATTTTTTAATTATTAAATATATTTAAAAAATGCTTTAACAAAATAATAAAAAATTACAAATTACAAGTATACTATAGAATAGTAAATGAGTGGTAGGCGGGTAGTATATTTATCATTATCCTATCACAAATACTAAACCCACATATAGGATTCTCAGTCGAGAATCTAGACCATAAGTTTTTGGGCATTGCTAGGGGGCTCGTTAGTGTGCCCCGCTAGCTTGCCCCATTAGTCTTAATTTATATATCTTGTATTTTTATTTTTTTTACATCATTTTTTTAATATGCTTAAACATTTTTAAAAAAAGAAAAAATTTCACAATATTATTAAACAATATTTTTTTAATCATTATGTAAAAATATAAAATAAAATAAAATAAAAAATAGGGAGCGGGACAATCTAGTGGGGCATACTAAAGGGACAAAAAGCATTTACTTAAGTTTTTAATCTATTTTTATTTTTTTAATTTAATGATTAAGAATACATTTTTTAATGATATTATATTTTTCATTTTTTAATATTAAAAAATATTAAAAAATAGATGAAAAAAGGAAAAAAAAATTACACTAGATAGAATCCCAATCAGGATCTCCCATATGTAAGTGTAGAAGCATTTTTTTCTTAGAATCATTATAATTTTTTCAAACTTCCACATAAAATATAATAAACAATTTAACATTTTCAATTCATAAAATAAAAAATATTATAATTTTATATTATAATAATATTTTATTCAAATTTCAATAATCATCTCGTCTCATCTCATTTAACTGTGTAACTAAATGAGACCTTAATTTTTTAAAAAGTAATTTTACTTTTATCTTTTTTAAAGATTTTTTTTTAAATATAAATTTAAAATTGATGATAACATTACCTCATCATCACAGGTAAAATAAGATTATGATTTATAAATTTTTCTAAAATATAAATAGAGTAACATTGTATATTCCTATCTTTATCTTACCATAATTTGTCAATATATATATATAACACATTTTTTTGACCAAAAAACTTTTGGGCCTTCAACAAAGAAGGATTAAGATCTTGGACTTCATACCCATTTCGATTTGTTGCATGGATGAAATGAAGACTTAAAAAAACAGATTTTGAAAGTTGGGTGGTGGAGTATTGTAAGAAAGACAAAAAGAAGAGCCAAAATTCGATCTTGATTATTTGCAGTACTCAGCATTAATTATGTATACTTTGATAATATCAAATATCCAGTGTACTTCTAAAAACATGTTCATTACAGATTCATGAAACAACTGATATAGTATTGCCAACAGTAGATTTTGCACTTCACAGAAATATATAGCAAACACCTTTGATCCAGATAGTGATAATCTCCAGCAGCTTCTCTTCATGACATGAAGATTCACCTTAAAATACTGATCAGGGCCTGATCTTTTCAGTAAGCTTGACGATGAGCAGAAACAAGAGTCGATAGAAAGCAATCATCCCCAACAATACAATAAGATCACCCCACTTAGAGAAACCTATTTCAGCCTGCCATGTATCTCTCAAAATTTCCTCCCCAGTGATGATTTCTGGCCCTCCATCACTGTTAATGTGAAATATTGTTCCTTCAAACTCGTTCTTGAACATTCCTTGATATGCATACTTGTGGAAAGCCACCTCATGTAATGGGTATTTCCAAACGGGTTTAGGAAGATCATTTGGCAATCTGAAGAATCCGCCAACTAAAATCATCAGCCCTTGAATTCCTGCACCTGCAATTATACCCATCAGATAATTGGGCACAATGCTTGCCACAATCATCATCTGGCTCTCGACCAACATCATACAAGCAAATAGCGACGACACGAAGTAGACAAAGTATTCTCCTCCATTGCGTAGGCCAGGCAAGTAATAAGCTATAGCTCCTGGAATGACTGAAACCACTAGTAGGTATGGCACCGCAGAGAGTGTGTTGCTAATTACAAATGCACCAGTGTTGTAATGCCCATTTAATCTTTCTCGTTCAAATATCTGGATTATAGCGGAAAGCATAAAATTAAGAGGACTGCTACAAATATTGAAATTACACAAAATAAATTGACAAACTGATATGATTTTATTGAAATATGTGGTTCATATCTAATACGTGTACAACAACAAGATGACAAATATAGTGATGTTATGCTAGGATTAGTATAAATATATAAATGTAACCCTATTTATGATATAATGAAATTTTTGTCACTTGCTCTTGTGTAAGGGTGTTCATTTGAATTCTGAATTTGAAAATCTGAGTTCCAAATTCGGGATTTTTTAAACCTTTTAAATAAAAATTTTAAAATTATTGAAAAATAAATAAGATTTCAAACCAACTTACTCTTATGGATATAGGCACATCACTGGATCACGTTAAATTTCTATGAAATTTTCTCTTACTATTTTTTTTTGATAATTATGTATTATTTATCGTAATTGCCGCACGATAACAACAATTTTATAAAATGATCCATTAGATTTATTTTATAATAAAAATAACTTTATAAATAAACATATCATATCAAGCTATTTGTAAATTTATTTTTGTGTAATCTTTTTATCACTAAAATATTTTTCCAAAACTAAATTCTTTTGTGCCCTTGTGATTAACAGAAAGAAAAGAGTTGATCGAAGTTTGTACCTTCATGTCCTCCGCAAAAGATGGGAATCCACCAATGGCCATGAATGTTAGGAATGAGGCTACAAAGATGATCAGCGAACCTCTTGCCTGAAACATTAATTCAATGCAGTACCATGTTCAATATAAACCCCCAAGAGTCTTGTTAATTTGAAAAGATATTGGAATCAACTCATGATGTCTCACCTGAATTGAACCATAACTATGGCCAATCTCAAAAAACACTGTACCGAGGCCAATAGCCAACGCGATATAAATTGCTAGGCGCAACCAGTAGTAGCCTAGATCACGATACATGTTCACAAAAGATCTTCTTGTTAGAACATGACACTGATTAAGGAAACTTGCATGGCTTCTCTTCATCTCCAATTTTTTGTGGTCCTTAAAACAGCAAGTCGAAAAACGTCAGTCATGATCGGTTTGAATATTAGCCTGTTGTGTGAATGAATAAATGCTAAATATATTTACATGCATGCTCACCTGTTTACATATGTCAGCTACCTGCTTTGGTACTTGTTGGAACCAGTCTGATGATTTATACGACTCTACAAGTATTTCAATTGCTTCCTCTGTAGATATTGCTGATCCAGCTAAACCTTTTTCAATGTCCTGTAATTACACAAATTCATGAGCTTTGAGACCATTGCTTCTTCTTTTTTTTTTCTCTTGTTTTAGCACCCTGAGAAAGGACATTGAACCCACCTTTTCGAAATCCTTGTTTATGGTTTTTAGGAAGTGATCGGATGGATTTTGGAGGGTAGGGCATGGGAAACCACTTAAAGCAAAAAACTGCAAATGAATTAATCAGAAGGAAGAGTGGTTAATTAAATGATAAATAATATTTACATTTGTGAATAAAATACAAGATTAATATGAAAAAAGTTAACATTTTAATAGTAGATCCTACTTTTTTTTAAAGCGATTACAATGTGTTTAGGTACTCTACAAATATATGTAGTATTATTCTAATTAGATACCTACTTTGAACTCTACCAGCATGCTGCAGAAACATGGAACATTTAACTTACCTGATTTGCTGCAGAAGCCGGACCAAAATACACGGCTCTACCTGAAGAAAGGAGACACAAATTGTGAAAGAGTTGAAAGACTTCAGTGCTAGGCTGATGAATGGATGCAACAATGGTCCTTTGGATCCCATCTCTTTGCCCGAGGTGTGCAATTCTACTCATGACATAAAATGATGCTGCACTGTCAAGCCCGCTGGTTGGCTCGTCCAAGAACAGAAGCTTAGGGCGTGTTAGAATCTCTATGCAGATGCTCACTCTCCTCTTTTGCCCACCACTAATGCCTTTGGCTCCCCACCCTCCAATTCTGGTGTTCATGGCATCTTGCAATCCCATTTCTTTTATTGTCATCTCTACTCTCTCCTTCTTCTCTGATTTTGACATTGAGTCTGGAAATTGGAGTTGAGCTGAGTAGTACACTGCTTCTTTCACGGTCAAAGTCGTCATTAAAATATCATCTTGTGCTACATAGGCCTGAGTTTAATTTATATATTTGGAAAATCTGTTAGAAATTTTTTTTTTAAAAAATGAAAGCAATCTGCATTTATTAATATCGAATATTACAAATGAATTTGAGATATACATTACAAGTCAACTAACGATGATCTATTACTCTCCAGTACATTAAATGTGATTGATATAGTCTAGTCCGATCTGCAAACCTCTCCATATCATTATCTGAGAGACAAACAACTCTGTTCAAGATAAAATAATAACCAACAATCAAACAACAAACAAACAAATCCCAAATCCATTCTACAACAGATTCGGGACACATTCTACCAACCAAAAGTCTTAAAAACTAACTATGTTTTTTGCTTTTATTAAACAAAAACAAACAACAGAGAGAAAATAAATATAGAAAAAAAAACAGATTATATCTGTACAGATATGAATCTACATTTTCAATCTTGAAGAAATATAAAAGAACACCAAAGAGTGGATGTGGCAGACTTGGAATGGGTTATCATATGCAAGATGAAAATCTGTTAGAATTGGAATGGGTTATCATATGCAAGATGAAAATCTGTTAGAATTGGAATGGGTTATCATATGCAATACCTTCTGTTTCGCTTTTGTTTACTCAGACTAATGTTCAGTATCCATCAATTATTTGATACGATTTTATTTTTCAAAATGATAAAGTCTAAGATAGATTTTAATAAATTCAATTTCGACGGCTTTTAGGACAAACAACAGTGTTTTTGAGTCACTGGTGTTTTGAGTTGGCCGTGCAGTTTTTTTGGATTTAAGCTTAATTGACGGTTCAAGTTCAAACTAATACAGCATTATTATAAGCATGATAATAATTAAGGATGTCACGATTTACAATTTTCATTAGTCGACCTAACTTAGTCCCATCTCGAGTTCTGATACGTAAAGTTATTTTTACATATTCTTTGCATGTTTTTTACATATTCTATTGATAGGATTTGTCAAAATAATTATTTTATATTAAAAAAATACAATAAATTATAATAGTGGAATACAGAAGGAGTAATTACAACCTCTGAATGCTATATATAATTTTTGAGTGTGTGATATTTGCCTACTTTCTTTTTAAAAAAGTAGGGGTTATCATAAAATAAAATAAAATAAAAAATAAAAAAATATGTGAGTTCCAAAATTTTACTTAATTTTTTTAAAATAAATTAATTAACAACTGAAAATATTATTTTTTATCATTATTAGTTTTGCAATTTGTTTTATTTTAGTATTTGATTGATGAGATATCAACTCAAGATACCGTACCGTTAAAACTTGTAATACTTATATAGCATTATTGATTCAGACTTATATTTATAATTAAGTTGGCCGTATAGAAAATATATCATTCACGTCACTAATATTAATATTTAATCTATAATTAAAAATTAAAAATCTATTTTTTTACACTGGCTTAGAGAAATTATTTTTATTTTTTAAAACATTTAAATAATAAATTAATTATCGAAACTTTTGATCCATATATCCCAATTAGTGCCCACGCATGACACAACTAAATATATTGACCTATATATATATATATATATGCTAGGAGTGTGTTTTTCTTATGAAAAATTCTAAATATTCTTAAAAAAATTTATAAAAAACTTATTTTTTCATGTGTTAGTTATTAATATATTGTATATAAAAATTTGAAATCTAAAATTAAAAAAGAAATTGACAAATCGAGTCTTTTACGTACATAAAACTGAAACTACACCTAGTACTGCTCTTTTCTTATACATACGATCTACTTAATTAATTACATACCGATGTTCCATAAGCCAGGACCTGCTTACGACCATTTATCAGAATCTCTCCTGTTTGCCTTGTGTTAGAGTCCAACCTCCCTGCAATAATATCAATTAATCCAAAATAATTAGGTCGTCGTACCTGTATTAACGACTAAAAAATAAATAAAAAAACAAAATAATTATAAGAACCCAAAATGAAAATTAAATTTATATATATAGAGGCCGAAATACCCTCTCCTTTTAAAATATTAATATTTTTATTAATCTTATAAATATTTGATCATATATAATGTCATAAATCTCAATTTTTGTTGCATAAATCAAGGCAACATGCAATTCTTCCACGAACGTCATGTCATGTCAATTCAATATTAGAGATTGCATTTTATATTATAAAGCTTTCATTAGAAGTACTCATGCTTCTACAAAAGTACATTAAAAATAAAAGTTTTAATATTTAAATGTTTAGAACTTTGTTCCGTTATTAATACGTCGCTTAAAAGAACAGAAAAGCTAGTAGTTGCATTTTATAAAGAGGTGTATTGGGAGTTAATCGGTCGACTCTTATATTAAAAACAGTCCGTCGTTTTTAGTGATGGTGGCCGACACCATTCACCCCATCGAAATTGGCGGGCTGTAGAACTCATTTCAAATTTAAGTCTTTGTGGGACACTCCAAAACTTACTAGAGCTCGCCGTCAAAAGAGTAAATTCGCTGGAGCCCGTCGATTTCGATGGAGTGGACGGTGTCTCCCACCACTACTGAAGGCGGTGGGCTTCGGCCCAAGGCTGAATTTTCTAAAAATCAATCTCTATTTTATTTTTTATTATATTTTTTATTATGTTTTTATTGTATTTTTTATTGTGTTTTTTATTATGTTTTTTTATTTTAATTTTTTTTATTTAATTTTTTATTGTGTTTTATTTTATTTTATTGTATTTATCATAAAAAAAAATAGCCCAAATATCGTTGTATTGCTTTTGATTATGAGAATAATCCGACCGACCTCCCTCGTCTCTTTAATACAAATTGTAGTGAGTCTAAAACCTCATAAAGTGAGTTGTTAAACCCAAATAAAGAACATCATTTTTAACCCAGAATCCTCAAATACAACTACTCCAACCAACATCTTAATTTAATCATCCCCTATATTATAAAATTTAGAAACTCCAATATGTCTTATTTTTTATAAATAAAATTCAGATTCATTTACTCACAAAAAGAAAGAACAATTGAAAACAAAGGTACATACGTTATAACTATAGTATTTGATGCTCGTGAGGTAATATAAGAATATTTAATTAGCAATCAGATTTTTTTTTAAATTTGTTTACCATCTTCTAATTAATTTACAGAAATCCAAAAAAACATGAGTACCCCTCAAATATTAGACACATATCTTCGTCTGAAAGCAAGAGTCCTTCAATCAAATAATTAGGCTTTGTTTGTTTTCATGAGATAAGATAAAAATTAAAAAAATATTGTTATAAAATATTTTTTTAATATTAATTTAGTTTTGAAATTTAAAAAAATTGTTTTAAAATTAAAAAAAATATAATAATAAATTTGACAAGGGATCATGTGATAATTTAAAAAACAAACAACGTCTAAATTAATTTCTTCAAAAAAAGAAAAGGAAGCAAAGAAACTAATTAATTATAATGAATTACCAGCTAAAGCATCAAGAAGTGTAGATTTGCCGGAACCAGAAGGACCCATAATGGCTAGAAGCTCCCCAGGTCGAGCATAACCTGTTAGATCCTGAAGGATTGATTTTGTTCCTCTTTTTCCATTGGAAACTCTCACGCTTAGATCCTTCCATGTCAAGAAAACTCCATCACCATCATCATCCAACTGCTCTGTCCCAAACTCCTTCATGATGTTAGAACGGCCTCCTGATCCTTGTCTTTTGTTTGGCACTGTGATTTTCTCGATGGTTTCCATTTCTAATGTGGTAGTGATTCCATTGTCTGTGAGAGGTTGCAGAGCTGAGTGGGGAAGAGAAGCCATAAGAGAGTAGAAGTGCTGCTGCTCGCTGTGGGAAAAGGCTTAATTTTACATATTGATTTATAGACTTCACGGGCGCTTCCTTGGATAGGGGCTGGCCGACCACCGAAGCCTGAGAGGCGGACCAATTCTAAAAAACTCAATAATATTTATTAAAAATTTTATAGCTACAATTTTTTTTTTTTATAAAAATAAATTCACCTTTTTACAAAATAATAATATACAAATACACTAAATCATATCAGTTTATAAATTTATTTTTAGAAAATATTTTTTTGTACCCAAAACATAATTTCTCATATTTATTTATTATTATATTTACTTTTTTATAAACAAAAATTTATAAAAATCAATGCTCCCTCTAAGCTAGTCAAAGTTTATAGGTTTGTTCCCTTTAAACCAAATGTGCTGATTTCGAATATTATTTTCCTAATTTTATTCTTAGAGTACTAAAAAAATATGATTAGAAGATGATCATCTTCTATTAAAAAAATTGTTTATTTAGAGTCAATTATTTCCTATTGTTTATTAAAATAAGTCTATTTTTTTTTTAAATAAATAATGATTTTTATAATAAATAATTTATCATAAATTAATACTTAGATATACAAATAACAACTATTTTATTATGCGGTAGTGTTATAAAACTAAAAAGAAAATTACTACTATTACAAGAGAAAAGAAACTCTTAAGAACTGAAACTTTCTTTCTCTCTCTATATTTTCTTATAAATTTCATTGCAACTGAAGCCCATATTTATAGGCGTTAAAATTACTATGCAAGTTACTATACAGATTTTAAAATAATAGTGGTGGGGTCATTCACATAATTTTAGTGGTGGGATAGGGGGCGGCTGCTGTTTCGTTTGTTCATTTACAATTCATAACACTCCCCCTTAAATGACCACCTATAAAGAATCTGCCTCGTTAAAACTTTGCCAAGGAAAAACCCAGTGGGAAGAAAAACCAATGGCAAAGGAAAAAGAGTACAGTCTTCTTATGTATCCACAAGTACTTTAAGATTGCCTCATTAAAACCTTGCAAAAAAAACCCAATGGGATAAAACCTTAGCGAAAGAAAAAGAGTACAATCAACACAAGTTTTCAGGACTTTTACTCCCCCTGAAAAGTGCATGACGATAGATTTTTGAATCTTCACATTTTAATATTCTGCACAATTTTCTTGAATGTCGCAGTTGGTGATGCCTACGTGAATAAATCTGCCAGATTATCACTTGATCGTATCTTTGATATATCCTCATTTGATTTGAATGATACAAGCAGTATTATCTTCGTATAAAATTGTTGAGTCATTGATCTCAGCCAAATATACTCTCGACTTGTTTCATGAATTGCAATAATCTCTGAGTGATTTGAAGATGAAAAATAATATCTGGTTGACAAACTTAATAGAAATCTTATACTTGCAGTAATACTTAAACTCCCCATGATAATATGCGTTAGTATTTCAAGTAATAAGCAAATATGATTTCAGTATATATAACAAGTTAAGAATTCAAACACGATTTCCAACTAAATAATGCATTAGAGAGAGTATGATAATATTTTCATCTAAAATTTTCTCCCCCTCATTCGGCGTTATTAGGGAGAACTTGTTTATATACGGCGGAAATAACATTGGAAACCATCTATGTATGATAAAAGCTGTAAAAGTTTTGAGATTTAATATTATCGGTTTGGCGGAAAATCAAATCCGCTTGACATTGTGGACAAACGAGATCTTGAAGAGATTTGAAGGTTTCGGGTTGTTGTTTAAATATAACCAATTTTACCATTGGTTTACTCCAGCAAAAAGATTTCGCATTCCTCATAGATTTAGTTGTTGTTCATCCAGAACGATATTATGTCTGATAGAAATTCTAATGTCCCAGATTTAAACCATGAACCTTTTATACCTCAACCACTTATATTTTCTCCTGAGGCTGTAAACACCATGATAGGAGCTGAGATATATCTATCTAGTAAATCTGATCCTGAAATTGTTGCAACATCAAGAACCCTCAGTGCTCAATATGCTGCTTCTCTTACAACCATGTCTCAGAGGCTATTGGCGAGAACGAGTGAGGTTGATCATCTTAAAAATCAAATATCTGAGTTGCATCAAACGCTTGCAACTAAAGATAGTAAAAATAAAGATTTAAGACAAGAAAACAATGAGCTGAAAAAACTTATAGACTGGTATTCTCGTGACCTGAAAACACGAGTAGAAGAACTGGAACGAGAAAGAGTTCAGATACAAAGTCAACAACAGCAGCTAATGGCAGAAGTTCAGCGTTTACAAGAAAATAGGGATAGCTGTAATTAATCTCGTTAGCTTTTGAAATTATGCATCCAACATATCTTGTAAAGTGAGATTTGAAGAGATGATGGTTTGTCTTATTCTTATTTCCATTTCTATAAGAACCGTCTTTAATTTCATTTAGTACGCATCAAATCTTCTTCTCATATCTATAATTCATCTGTATTTGTATTCTTATTTTACAAATTTTCAATGACTCATCAATTTCCTTTTACTATTTCTCACAATCAACATATGAGGTATCCTTCACCTCAATTACAAGTTGATCCTGCATCTTCCGTGGGTGCAATGTTGCAGCAAGCAAATGATCTGGCTAATAAGTCAGATCGTGAAGCTGTTTATGAGCTGGTGACTCTCGGCACCCGATACTCCTCCTCTATTGTTGGATTTTCCAACCGATTACAATCCAAAAATCATGAGATTGAGGAGCTTAACGAGAAAGTTTCTGTACTTCAACGACTCGTTCAAGAGTCTGACAAAAAAATTGCAGACTTAAAGCAGGAGAATAAGGATTTAAAATCATTACTTGCCTCTTCATTTCGACTGCCTAATCCTTTAGATAATGATGGTATGTTGCTTTATGAAGAGCAAATGCATTTGAGAGATGAGGCTAGAAGTCTCAAATTCTTGTAACTCATCTATGAATTGAATAATAAGATCTTTCCTTTTCAAATGCATTCCTTGAATTTATAGCAACCCTTGTAATCTTTTCAAGAGTTCTAACAAAGTAAATCATCAACGTAAACTGCAATAATGACGAATCCGGATTCTGATAAAACACATGAATATATAGGATTATTTTTAAATCCTTCTTTCAATAGATACTCGTTGATTCAATTATACAACATACGTTGGGATTGCTTTAACCCATATAAAGATGTTTGAAACTTTATAAAGTACATACTCCTAAATGTACTTGGATTAGATGCTTCAAGTATCGTAAATCTTTATATATGTAATGATCTAATGATCCTTATAAATATGCAGTGACTACATTCATTAACTGCATATCTAATCTTTTTGTAATAACCAAATCGATTAAAAATATGAATGTGATTGCATTCATACCAAGGAAATATGTTTCCTCATAATTGCTCTCGGGTTTCTACAGGAAACCTTGTGCGACAAATTATACCGCACAATTTTATTTCGCATTACGCTTTCGTATAAATACTCACTTATATTTGACAGATATTACACCCTTTGGTGTTTGGACAACAGGTCCAAATGCATCTCGCTTCACTAGCGAGTTTAATTCAGTTTTAATAACTGCTTTCCATTTTGGCCAATTATTTCTACGTCGACATTTTTCGACGATTTTTGGCTCACTTTCTTTATTACTTCTGGTAATATCAAGTGTTATCATTTATGTTGTCGACAACAGTTTTATTTCTATCCATAAATTTTCCAGTACTCATGAAATGTATTGAGATCTCATTGTTCCTCTCCAGGGGAAAACATTTCATGAAACACCTCTACAGGAGGTTTCTCTTCTGGAGGTTTATACTCTTCAGGAGTTTTCTCTTCAAGAGTTATACTTTTCAGGAGTTACCTCTTTAGGAGGTTTCCTCTTCAGGAGGATTATATTTTATACAGAAAATACGGTCTCTTCATGAGCACCGATTTTTATTTTTCTTGTGCACCAATAGGTCTTCAACGCTTCAGGTGTATCTTAGACTCATTTATTGTTATTTTAACAACTCGTCCTTCAGGGACTTCAATACTTGCTTTAGCATTAACAGCAGTAATATATGATTTTACAACACCTTTAGTGTCAGTAAATACATCATGTAATTGATTTGCAACACTTTGCAGATAAATAATCCTCTGAAATTCTGGTTCACATTTATTTGTAAGAGGATCAAATTTAAACAGGATTTTATTATCCCAAGTAATTTCTTGTCGTGCTTCAGGTACCGATATTTCATTATTTCAAAACATGATGAAATATTAATAAGCTTATATATAAAAACTTAGTATAAGTAAATCAAGTGCTTGGCCGTACAACAGGTACGTGACTACTGTTTAGTCATATTACATCTATGACAAATATCTTCATCTTTTTATGAAGAATTATTCTGAGGGCCTTTACCCTTCTCTGAGTTTGATCACTTCTGGTGATACGATATATTTTTATCATGTTTAGTGTTATCGCTTTTGGGACCAACACTTCTATAATTTTTCTATCATGTCTACGCCCTTAGTTCCCGTTCACTTCTGGGAATTGTGTAAATTCGATATCATTAATAGGACGTAATTGGTGTAACAAAAACTCATTATTTAGCTCAATTACTGGAAGACAAAACAAAAGTTCGGAATATTTGTTGAACTTTCACTCTCGATATTACTACTGCAGGAGCACATTCGAGGTATGAAAAATAATGTCTTCTTTTATATATCATCATCAGTGACATTTTCACTGTATAATTTTAATATTGAGCTGATTTTAAAGAGTGCAGAATATTCAATACCACCCTTAAAATCTTGCAACTTCAGGTGCAATAAATCATAATGATCTTTTGAGAGGATTACATCTTCTGGTGCTTATATCACTCTCTTAATTTATTTCACACAGTAAGATGATTTTTCATCATGAGATATACAGCACAGTCCTTCAGGGACACATGGTTTTCTTTTATGATTGTATCTTTCAAGTTCATCATTATATCCAAATAGATCTCATCAAGGATCTTAGATAAATAACATTTTTCAGAAATGTCAATAGTAATAAATCTCAATATTTGACATTATATTACAAAAATAAATCTATGAATTTAAGAAATATATTCACATTATCATGAGAATAAAAATAAAATTTTATCAAGTAATATTTAACAATATTACCTTTAATATTTATCTCAAGGACTATAAATAATATATTGAAAAACTTACTTGAAGTAGAAGACCACTAGTTTCAGTATCGGTAGAACCTCGTACTGATAACGTGTTATAAAACTAAAAAGAAAATTACTACTATTGCAAGAGAAAAGAAACTCTTAAGAACTGAAATTTTCTTTCTCTCTCTATATTTTTTTATGAATTTCATTACAACTGAAGTCCATATTTATAGACGTTGAAATTACTATGCAAGTCACTATACAAGTCACTATGCAGATTTTAAAATAATAGTGGTGGAGTCATTTACATAATTTTAATAGTGGGACAGGAGACGGCTGCCGTTTCGTTCGTTCATTTACAATTCATAAAATTAATTTTGACATCAATGATATGTTTTGTCTGTCAAGAAATTTAGTAGCTTGCGAATAGAATATGTTAATGTTAATCCACGTGTAACGCTTATAATAGCATACGAACAAAACCTTGTTGAAGTATAATTCGTTGTTCAAATTAAGGTCGATGACAATTACAAACATCCCGGCCTCCACAGTCCACAAACATGCAGATATGTGTCCGACATTATAGACCCCTCCATACAAAATTTTCGGACCCATGCATTATTCTCCGAGATTCTGGCATTCAGAACGGGCCAATAATATAGCTATAGCCTATAGGCTGCGCTTGTACGTTGAATTGCCACCTTGAGAACAAGTTAAAAAAAGAAAAAAAAAACCCATGTAATTATGCACGTGACCGATTAATTAAACCATACAATATTTACCATCTGTTAATTGCAGGTACCTCTCTGCAAAAAAAGTCTCGTGACGGGAACGGACGCCAGGTTCTTCTTCAATTGTGTGTATATAACGCTGTGCTTGCTTGTCTTGAAGTGGACGTTTTCTTTTAACATTGGAGAAATTACTAATCAGCATCGCAAGTTTACAAAAATGTTTCTTCCTAATTTCCAATCGATGCGATGTCCTAGCTGCCATTGTCCTATTACTCTTTTGTCCTATAGAACTAATCTGTTTAACATTTGATGATCAATCATCTAGAAGCAGAATAACATAAACTTTCTTAAGGATACGGTTGGTAATAGGTAAAACCCATGACCAAATAGTATTTACATAGATGAAAAAGTTATTTGTTAAAAAATATATATATATTTATAATATTTTAATCATAATTAAAAATTAAAATGACTATTTATAATCAAAATGTATTGTTTTAATCACAAATAATCATTCTAATTATAATTAAAATATCACATATACTTATTTTTCTTGTAGTATTAACTCCTAACCAATATCGTAATTCACAACTCTTGAAAGTTGTTTAACTTCTATATATTTAAAATTATCAATTAATTTTCAAGTGGAGAATACTTTTTAATTAGATGTGGGTGTAAAAGTATAACAAAAAGATAAGAAAACTCTCTCTCTCTATTTTTTTTTATAAAAACATCTAAATTTCTTGATCTTTAAGCATATAAATTTTTAGGAGACTCTAATAACCTACTAAGTGACGTAGAAGAGCAAACAACAAACTGATACGGGTTATAAAACGAGCAAAGATCCGATCTTATAAAAATTCCGCTTCTTGAGATAATTTGAATATTTAACACTATTTAAAATTGGTATCAAACGCTATGCTACTCTTTTTCACCTATATAAATTTGATTACATGGTTTTTGATGCTTTAAAATGAGTTTAAAAGCATGTAATTGATGATATGCCATGATAGTTTGTGCTTTGAATTTTTCATTAGAGATTATGGTATGACATCTTTGAGATTGAATAATTTACATGAAAATGGTTCTTATAATTTTATAAGCAACTCCCTTAAATTTGATGAAGTTTCTTTGCATATAGAAGAAAAAATTCGAAATCCTAGCTAGTTTTAAAATTTCATGTCGAGGTCATGACTTTGTATCATTTCTTAACCAACGAAATCTTAATTTTTTGGTAATAATTTTTATATGGTTGGAAATATGGGTTCATTAGCTTTAATTTGATATATTATATGATTAATTTGGATTTCGTATGAATAAGTGATCAATTGAATTTAGGTACTCTAAATTAGAAAAAAACTAGAAATTTGACTTGAGGAAAAAGACTACCTAGTTCTATTCTCGACACGAGAGTGTAGTCCACCCTTTCATTTGTCTCATTTTTTAATAATTTTACTGACACAAATACACGTTAAGACGATCGAACTCAATATTTAGAAGTCTAAAAATGCCGTGAATGGAAGAGGTGATGTACATTTTTCGCCACGACAAGTGAAATAGAAGCAAAAACAATTTTCAGAGTAAAAATGGAGTCCCACATGCGCAGATGGCACGTGCAACGGATTTCGATACCACTTTTCTAACACTTAATCATGTATTGGTGTCTAAAATTGACTTTTATATTTTTTATTTGAAATAGAGAGCCGAATAATATTTTTGCACAGATACCCATGTTCACAGAGGGATTCACTTCATCAGCCCTTGATATCCTACACCCACAATTATGCCCATCAGATAATTGGGCACAATGCTTGCCACAATCATCATTTGGCTCTCGACAACATCATACAAGCAAATAGAGACGACATGAAGTAGATAAGAGTATTCTCGTCCATTGCGCAGTGCAAGCAGGTAATAAACTATAGGTCCTGGAATGACTGAAACCAGTAGCAGGTTTGGCACCGCAAAGAGTATGTTGCTAATTACAAATGCAACAGTTTCATAATGCCCATTTAATCTTTCTCGTTCAAATATTTGGATTATGGTTTAGACGGCTGCTACAAATACAGAGATTATATAAAATAAATTGATAAATTGATGTGATTTTATTAAAATATATAACTTATATTTGATGCGTGTATAACAACAAAATGATATATATAGTGATGTAATCCTATGATTAATATAAATATAAGAGTTTTATTAATTTGAAAAGATAATCAACTCAAGAAATTGACTAACTTGCCAAATAGAATATGTTAATGTTAAAGGATCCACGTGTAAAGCATGTATAACTCTTATATTAGGCTTATTAGCATACGAACAAAACCTTGATGAACAGGGGAGGTACATGCATTACCAGCTGATTATATTCCGCTAGTTGATGACAAATTCGAGAAATTTAAGGCCGTGAATTCCTTCCAAATATAGGTCGATGACAAACATCCTCCACGTGTCATGAAGATATGAGTCCTACATTATAGACCACACCGTACAAATTTTTCGGACCCATGCTCGGAGATTCTTACACCATTCATCAGAACCCAACAATATAGTCTATAGGCTGCGCCTACAAACCTATGTGATGAACCGTGAACGTGTCGGATTAACTAATCCATGCAATAGTACTTGCCACGTGTTAATTGCACCTCTCTGCAAAAAACGTATATTTTTATATTTTATATGAATATAAATATTTTATATTTTTATTAAATTGAATAAAAGTTATCTTTTAAAATATATATTTTTATATGAATATTAAAAAATAAATATCCCAATAAATTAAATGTGATAATAAAATATATGATTTTTTTTTTAAATTTACTTAATGTATATAATAAAACCAAAATAATTGTCTAAAAATTAAAGCAATTATTAAATTTAACGATTATTTTAACTTTTTAAATAAAATTTAAATTTTACTATTTACAATAAATAATTTTTGAAACTTTTTTTTACATATTTTATGTTATATTTAATTAATTATAATATTTATACAAAAATATTTTTTTTAAAAATGATTTTTAATTAATCCTCTTATTTCCCCTCAATTGTGTATATTATAATTTAAAGCTATGCTTCGTTGTCTTGAAGCGTACGTTTTCTTTGTCGCAAGCTTACAAAATGTCACCAAAAAACGTTTCTAATCTGTCTATTCAAACTTTTGATAGTCAATCATCTAGGGGCAATGGCGGAATCACAATTAGTTTGAAGGACTTCCAAAATTTATGGAAAATTTTAAGGAAAATGATATATATATATAATATAATTAGACAATATATTTTATAATAACATATTAAATAAGAGATATTTTTATAAAATATTATATATATAATATTTTACAGAATTATTTCTCATTTAATATTTATTATGAAATATATTATGTAATTGTATTATATGTGTATCATATCTCAAATTCTAAATAGTATTATAATTTTAAGATTTTATTTAATATAATATTATAAATATAGAAAATGACTAAAAAAAATTATAATTTCAATATATTTTTAATATACCTAGAAATGTCTCTCTCTAATTTTTTTTTTGCTTCTAATTCTTAAATTTTGTATAATTTTTATATAATATCTATTTTTAAGGATGTGATCTCGTCAAAATTAAATTAAAATCAATTAGAGAAATAAAAAAACTTTACTAATATAGATTCCAAATTTTATTGGAATACAATAATAGGCTTTTTAAATGTATGGAGTCCAAATTAAAATTAATATAAGACAAATCATTTAAGACAAATAATCTATATGAAAAATAATTGAGAGACTTTATCTCTAGACTTCATAATAACATAAACTTCGTTCCTTGTATTGATTTAGAAAAGAAATCTGATAACTATAATAATGCAATCCAACACAAGACTATAAAACTAAAGTGCCAATACAAAATTTTGGATTCCGGATCGTGCTTTTTTTGTTTTGTTTTACACAAGCTTGTGTTTTTAACTTTTTAAAGACAAAAAATAGTTTTGGAAAACTTTTTTTTTTTTACATCTAAAAGCCTATATTTTATTACAATTTTCCAAGAAAAAATGTAGAAAACCAAAAATATATCAAAATGAAAAACTAAATTTATGTAAAAAAGCTAAAGCTATAAGCCTATAAATAACTAATTAACTTTTTAACTAAATACATATCTTTATATTTAAAAAGCGTCTATCCCAAATTAAACAGTAATGAACAATATTTAATTGTTTAACATTCAATAATTCGAAATTACCCCTTCAGCTATGCACGGCAGCATCCATTTCTCTTGTAAATGTCCTTCGGATCCCTTTCGGTTACGCACAGAGCTCCCCACGACTAGGCTTCACCGCCAGCCACCGAGCTTCATCACAATCTTCGGCATCTCCCTTGTACTCCAGTGAACCAGTTCCCAGGCTCCCACGCTCGAAACCCACGGCCTTCAACCAACTTCAACCAACGACACCCACGACATCCACAACCTAGAAAACTCAGGAAACCCAACAAACTCGCATACACGATCGGAAATGGAGTGAAATGAAGCCTCACAGCCATCTTCAGTACCTCCTCTATGCTCCGGCGAACCACCTCCCACCGTCGAAACCCACGGCCTTCAACTACCTTCAACCCACGATACGTACAATCCAAGAAACTCAAGAAACCCACATCCCCGATTGCGTTGAAATTGAGATGGAGTGAAACCGAGCCTCACGGCCATCTTCCGCACATCCCCTGTGCTCCGGCTAACAACCTTTCACCGTCAAAACCCACGGCCTTTAACCACAACCCACGAAACCCACAACCCGCAACTTATGAAACCCATGAAACCCACATCCTTGCAACCTACGAAACCCACAACCCGCAACTCTATATCTTCGTTGGTATGTTTTTATACTCTTCATTCTCATTTCTTTTTTTACATATGCATTTATTTATATTTTTTGATAAATTGTATGGTTGTTGGGTGTATTTACAGAACTTTGAATATTTAATGAATCAACGAAACAATTTTTTTCCTTATGTATTTGTTTATATTTTTTGTTGAATGCTATGGCTGTTGGGTGAGGTTTGGTATTAAGTAAAAATATTTATTAGTTTTTACTTGTGCATTTGTTTATTTGTTTTTTATATTTTTGTGCTTTGAAACATTTTTACAATTGACAACTAAGTGAAACAAGTATTTTGTTTGTGCATTTGTTTATTTTTATTTGTCTTTGTGCTTTGACACTGTTTTACACAATGCTTTGAGTTAGGCTGCAAGAGATAAAAACCCATTATTTCACGAGCAATGAAAGATAATGTTTGGATGGGATGATCTCAGATGGTGTTGGGATTTTTAGATGCCCGCAACTTTTTATTTCATTCGCAATGAAAGACCTAACATCAATCGCATAAAAAACTCCATGTATACCTGGACTATGTCTTAGCATCTTTAATAAAATATTTGATTACCTATAAAATATTGAAGGTTAGAAAATGCTTTGTTAAGGTAGTTCTGATTTTGTTTGGTATTTCTTGTATTTGCTTGTTTTTGATTATGAACAAGTTGGTGCTGCTTTATTTGATTGCATAACTTACTATAAGTTTTTCTCTGTCATTAATTAATATTTCAAATGGATGATAAGAATTGGTTTCTACAATATGGTTGGTCCTCTAGAGGATCTCATATTGGATTTGTTCTTCTGTTAATAGCCAATGGATTCTTGGTTATGTATCTTGATATTTTTAGCAATTTAGTCGGACAATATTCCTTCATTATTCTGGTTTGTAATTCTAATTTTCTATACACTTGCTTTCCTTATTTTTCCCTTCATACTCATTTATAATTTGGAACCTGTTGATTTTTGTTTGCCACACTTGGCTGTTCAGACTTTAGGTATATGAGGACTTATTTATTTGA
Organism: Platycarya strobilacea; assembly: GCA_036898215.1. Taxonomy (NCBI): domain Eukaryota; kingdom Viridiplantae; phylum Streptophyta; class Magnoliopsida; order Fagales; family Juglandaceae; genus Platycarya; species Platycarya strobilacea. The sequence goes on along the minus strand of CM072557.1, from coordinate 2,324,448 downwards.
AAATTTCTATTTCTTTGTAATCATGATTAAAGCACCTACATGATTAGTTCAAAGTTTCAACTTTCACGACTTTTTCTCTTTTACTCTTACAAAGCAAGAATTGGAGTCCTTAATTCTACAAGGAAAATGATGGCAAGGATGTTAAAAAATAGTGAATCTATTTTTTAGAGTGTTCCGGGTCAAGTTTCAATAGTTGATGCCAAGGTTAGTAATCATACTCCCACACTCTATGTTTGCTACTTTGCTATGAGATGTTGAGTCCATGTCTATTGAACCTTCCAATTAAATAGTGATTTTGTATGTTATCATTGACTCACTATGGATGACTATTTGAGAAAAAATACCTCTGTTATTTTACCTGTCCTTTCTCTGCCTTTTCTTTTACTTATTCGTTTTTTTGGTTGGATTGATGATCTAAAATTGTGCTTATGTATTTTTTTTCCCATTAATGTTTAGAAGATGCAAACAACCATTTTTTCATGTAATTTTTGTCTTTCATGAGAATACTAAAATTTCATTCCATTTTTGTTAAATATCCTCCATCAACAATATCATCAAGGCATAAGAGAATGAGATTCAAGTTCTCAAGTGCTTCTATTTTGTCAACATCGTTCATAAAACAAGAACAATGTTGGAGGGCTGGGATTGTAATGGTAGCAGCTCAAATTCTATGTACAAGATTAAATATATTGTATAAACCGGTGGTAGAGGATGGAGTGAAACTCAGGATCCTTATTGCCTATTGTTTCTGGTTTGCCTCTGCTTTTATGGTTCCTCTTGCTCTCATCTCTGAAAGGTAGAGATCAAACCAATACTGGCATTAGTTAATTTCTATGTTTTGATGATTGTTCTCTATCAGCATGTCCATCTAAACAGTAGTAGTACTATTGGTACATGCCAGGAAAAACAAGACAAAATTGACTTGGCAATACTCTTTCAAACATTTCTTTATGGTTTATTTAGTAAATACATTAAGTAAAACCCAAAAGGTTAGTAAATACATTAAGTAAAATCCAAAAGGAACACCCTGTTTTTTAGAATGCCCTGAGCAACCCTGCATCTACCATATTAGGTAGAAAAGTAACTCTTAGAGTTGGAGTATGATGATTGTTGCTTTTTAAGTGTGATCCGATTACTACTAAGAATTGAAATTAGCTATATTGTATAATGCAGTAGCTCTAGAGAAGTTGAGTCATGCTTCTATCTCTTGTTTGCTTAAATGCACATATGAATGTATTTTCTATAATGAATTTTCTGACCATAAGTCTTACTTATTTTCTTACCCTTGATAACAAGTTTTTCTTAGATAGTGTGTATCTTGAGCTAGGCTTTTCAAATGGGGGTGGATGGAAATAAAGACCAAAAGGAAATCTCACAGTACTAATAAGCTTCTATTCCCTTCAATTCCTATCGTCATTTACTTTAGTTTTTTGTAATTTGTGGGGGCTGATTTTAATTCGAATTTGGTCTGCATATTTGAACTTTATTTTGTCTTCCTCTCAAATTTTCAAGTAATAATAGTGAATTATTGGCCAAAAGAATGAAACTTTGACCAATGCCTCATTATTAAACCCAGTTGTATGAAATAAGATTGTGACGATTAGTATCAGTTTATCTCATGGAAGAGGAGAAAACAATAGCTAGCATTGGGATAAAACCATACTCATGAAACGAGTTACTCCCTTTGGTTAGTTTCTAGATGTCTTTTGAGAAAAAATGTTTTTTTTTTCATTGGTATATTATTTGGAAAGAAATTCCAATAAATATTCTACTAAAGAATGTACATCTGGTTGATTTTGAGAACTAAAAAATATGTACATGTTTGCAGTAGTTGATATTAATGAAGAAGGCATCCAATTTTGAGAAAAGTTGAAGAATGCAATTTTGAGATCACGATGAAGACAACTTCCAAGGAATGATCACAATGTGTCTAGGAATATATATTAAAGATTGGAGGACACCTGTACAACAATATATATTGGTATATTATAGATGTTAACTTTCACTATATTGTCATAAATTTCAATTTGAGCTCTTTTGATTAATGTATGATGTTTGAGATGTTTAAACATTATATGATATATATATATTTCAATGATAAATTCTTGATATTGTAATGCTTATTAGGAAATATTATTATTCAAATGTATCATGGATTAAATTGATTTTGAATGGTATAATTATCAAAGCATTTGTTAAAGAAACAATTATTTATGGCCATTTTTACATACGTTGGAAATGTTCAATGACACAACTTTTATTGCGGTGACAAATGGTGGTTCTGAATGAGTATTTTGTTGTGTCGTTAAAATGTATTTGCCGCAGGTTAATATATATTTGCGGCGACTAAATGTCGCCGCAATTTTTTTTCGCCCCCCACGATTTGAGCATGCGCCGGAATATCTTTTTTCTCACCCAACTATTGCGGCGCCTTTCTGGCGACGCAAAATGAACCTCAAATTAGCATTTGTGGCGAATATATCACTTTTTGCAGCGACTTAGACTCGTCGCAAAGAATAATTTTTTTTTTTTGAGAGTACAAAATAAATTAAAGACCAACATTATTGAATAAGTCCACTCTAAAAGACCATTATTTGTTAAACAATTAATGGCTTTTGCTTCTTCTTTTTCCCATGGTTCATTTTTGCCTTTTGCAATTCTTTTTTTTTTAATCTTTTGTCTCTATTTTCCTTTCTGCTTTAATGAACTCTTAATAGTTGCTTTGATTTATGGGCTGCTGTGATAGGGTTAATATATTAATTATTAGAGTTTGACATTAGTTATTATGCACTTATGTGTATGATTGAAGTCTCATTCCTTTTCTTAATAGAATCATATTAGTAATTGTTTCTTCTTCTTTATTTTAAACTCATTTTGGATTCAATGTATTGTTTCTTTTCCATCTTTCCTCTATTGTTAATTTTTGCTATGTTATTATTCTTAACTGATAATGAAATTGATAATTACTATTTCGTTTCTTACCAACTAGTTGTCAATAAAATTGTAATTTCACAAATTTGAGATGCCTTTCTATTTTTTTAATCATTTTTTTTAATTATGTTTTATTCTCTTCAACTATTTATTACCATTGGCATCTCTTGAAAATATTGCAGACGTATTTTTTTTTTTACAAATCTTGCAAACCTATTCTCTTTTTTATTTCTTTTTCTTTTTCTTATGTCTACAATCTCAACCCAACTATGTAGTTAGGGTTTCAATTTTCCTTTTTCTCCCAATCCTAACAAGCAATCTATGGCGACTGGGAGTAGCAGCTTTCCACCACCGACACACTTCTTCAAAATAATAATACATTTTACTCTAGCTAATAAAATATTGGTAAGTAATACATATATCCATTAAATATTTTTGATTAATTACTTTTATAACTTTTATTCTATTTAATTAATTCTATTATGTTTAAACAAAAAAACTCTAGAATGAGTTCTATTTATATGTGTGGAGTCAATGTTATTTCAATTACCGGCATATTTTTCTAAAAGCATCTATTTACAATATCATTATGAAATCATAACATAGATATTAATAAAAAATATAGAAATCTTACCTTGGTTGAATATACAAATAGTTAACTTTTGATGTAGGTCTTAAAGCTGATAAAAATAAATTATTACTCATTATTTTGTATTTATTTATTTATTTTTTTGTTTTTGTAACTATCACTATACTTTGGTTTGTATTTATCGTTTGGACTTATTTTATGGTCTTTTACTATGAGAGTTATATTATGGTCTCTTTAAACATATTTTTATATTGTTCTTAGCAAATTCTGATGATCAATAATTTTTACTACACTTATTTTTCCTCCTCTCTTTGTTTTCCTTATTTTTTCTCCTATCTTTCTTTTCTTTTTCCCCATCTTTTGTGCTTCTCTTTATTCTAAAAGTCATTCATTAGCTCTTTTATTTTACTCTTAAAGTATACTTTTCTATGCAGTGTTTGGGTTGGACGAAACCACCATAAAGATGCAACGGATACAATCCATGAATTAGATGATATAGTTGACCATTTTAACTTCTTCCCATGGCCGTGCCTTTTGTACTTTTTAATGCAATTCTTAGTACTTATAAGAAGCTCTTTCACTAGAGAACAATTGCCAAAAAAATGTACTTATTTATTACAACTTTTATCAATTTGTTTTTATTTTCATTTCCTCATTTGTGATTAGATGTTTCTAAACCTATGATATGTCTAAATTTATTATTGTTTGAATTAGTAACTTGCAACTTGAATTAATTATATTATTCTCATTCATTCTATTTTTTTTATGCTAAATATTTATATTTTTTAATTTATTTTATAATAATACAGGGCAACGTGCCTCGCACGTTGCATACCTCCTAGTATATATATATATATATATATAAAACCAATATTCATCATGTAAAATGCATACAACATACTAGCTGCTAGATTCAATCCACTACATACTACTGCATGATTGTTTGAACTAATTTACTAGAAATGTTACAAAACATGTACATTGCTTTCAAACTCCAATACACAGGTATAATAAAACTACCATTCAGTATTCACTAAATACTAATTACTTCATTAGAGCATACACCACTAAATATGGCATTTACTGTTAAGGACGTATTCTGCTATCTTGTCTACCAATTCCGTGTGGGTGTAACCTGCAAAACAAGGACGAGAGGGGTCGGGGTCCGGGACCGCTCCGACGATCAAGTTAGTGTATGGGAGAAGATATACGACAGAGGGAACGAGAGAATTTGTGAGCGTAGCGTACCGTCCTTCCGTCGTTGGTTGGGTGTTATTTATAGGTGTCCCTCCCGGGAAGAGGGTCCGTGTGACGAGAGCGCCGAAATCGGGGCATCACTCGTCCGTCATCCTCGATAAGGAAACCTGGTCTGATTCGGTCGGTCTCATCGCATTAATTGAGTATCTTCCCATTTAATGCTCGATTAGCCCCTTTTGGACAGGGGCATTAAATGCCGCCGTATCTTTTGTCAATTTGGGAATTAATGGTGTGTGTTTGTAGCGTCAGCACGTGAGCCGCCGTTCTGCCTTTAGCGTGTTCTCGAAGCTGGTTTAACCATTCCCTGCCCAGATCGGGAAACCAGGGACTCGCTCGTCCCCGATTTCGGTCTTCCCAGTTGAATTCGGACGATGCGTCGAGGTGGATGCGGGTAACGGGCCTTGGGCCGGACGATCTTGTGGGCTCGGGCCCGACCAGGCTGGACCCCCTTTCAGTACCCCGCGAGTTTCCACCGAAGGCACTTTGATGGAAATTCCGAACGTTTTAGAGCTAGGATCTTCCTTTCCTTTGATTGTACCGTCCTTCTATACTGGGCGGTGTTCCTTTATTTCCCTTACCGAGCGGGAACACGAGGTTGGGTGTGTTCGGGCGGTCTCTGCTGGCACGTCGTTTCGTTTACCGTTCGGACTTCAGAGGGACGATTTGAATTCTGACCAATTAATGCCGAATCGTGACCCGTCATATTCCGTATCAGGCACTTAATGCGGTTTTGAAATTCAATTGTGCCGTCGTTCCGATTCCCGAACCGTCAGTGATCCGTTATTAAATGGTGGGGCGCACGCGCGTGGCCATCATTAACTGACCTGTCATTTCGGCGCACGCCTCTTTCCTTTGATTGGTCAGTTCGGGGCTTGCTTTCTGTTCCCAAAGCCACGTCTGAGGTGACGGTTTCGGCGCGGCCTCGTTTCCCGCTCGCATTAAATTTGGCTTCTAGGTATAAATTACCCAGCGGTCTTGTCACTATCCTCGTTTCACTGTTTGCTTTCTTGCCATTCTGCTGTCCTTCTTCCTTGCCTCTGCTCTTCGCCATCTTTCATTCTTTTTCTGTTGCTGTCTTGCCGCTCCCTGCTTTCGCCCCCATAGCTTCTTCTGACCCATGCCCCTTCTTCGCCGGCAATGGCTGGGTGTCCACCATGCAATCCTCCGATGTGGACACGCTTAGGAAGAAGCACCATGTTTCCTGGCGGCACACTTTGGAGGCCCCGGGGGATGGAGTTAGGGCCTGTGAACGTGACGGGAGGGCTCAGAAGGTCGTGCTCTTCTCCCTCATGTTCTCGAAGGGACTGCGCCTTCCCTTCATCCGGCCGGTTCGGGAAGTCCTGCACTTCCTGGGTTTGGCCCCTGCCCAACTCATGCTGAACGGGTGGCGTATCCTGCTGGCCACCTGCGTGGCATTCAAGATCGTTCTGTCCGGGAAGAACGATCCTTACCCCGACCTCACCGCTCGAGAGTTCTTCTCACTGTACCGGCTCCTCCGTCGGGACGGGAATGTTGCCGGCTTCCAAATAAAGCCGAAATGTCGGCTGATCAGAATGGAGGAGAGGCATTCGAGCGCCCGGGACTACCACAAGAGGTTCTTCTTCGTCTCGGGCAGGGAGTGGGAGTTCCCGAAGGGAGAGGGGAGCGACTTCCCCGTTCAGAAAGACTGGGGCTTCCTCCCCTCCCAGACACACATGGAGGTCACCCTCTCGGCCCAGGAGGCTGAGAGGGTGAAGGCGGTTCTCTCCTGGGGGGCAGAGGATCCCGATCGGCTATGGTCCGATAATCTCCTCACCGAGGAGAACATCGAGGAGTTCTTGACCCGACCGGACCGGTCCTACGCCGAGGGTCAAAACTTCTTCGCTGCCCCGGAAGGGCCTCCTGCCCCCTCCCGTAAGCGAGCCTCTGATCGGGAGGTGGAACAAGAGAGGCGCACCAAGAGTCGGGCCGGTGAGGCTACTTCGAGCCGTGGCGCCCGACTCAAGAAACAGAGGAAGGGGAAGGGTCCACGGGCCGAGGGTCCGGGCGGAGGCGCCCCCCCCGCAGACTCTCCTGTAGGACGTCCCGAGCCGACTTCCTCGTCGTCGTCCTCGGACGAGCTCCGGTTCCTGCAGACCGAGGAACTGAGGGCCGAGGCCGGGAGGACGGTCATGGAAGCCCAGATCGAGGCGATGGACCGGGCCGGGGTCGACTCCTCAGACGGAGAGGAGATAGAGCGCGCCTTCCAGGAGGCTCTGGAACATGCCGCCGATCTGACTCCGGGGGCCATGCCCTTTGCTCAGGTCTTTCGACAGGAGTCGGAGGAGCAGGCTGCTAGGGCAAATCAGTTGCCCACTCCCCCCCTTCATCTTCCGAGCGCCACTCAGATGCCTCCGAGGGGGAAGATGAAGTATCTGGCGGGGAGGCCCATTCCCAGGGCGCTCGCGAGGGAGCCGAGCAGCAAGGGGCTCCGGCCCAAGAAGGTCGGGACGAGGCTACCTCCGAGAGGTCGAGGGGGTCCGACCATCCCGAGGAAGGGAGCCATACGGAGGTCGGAGACGAGAGCGGTCGACCGGCCACTGAGTCCGAGGAATCTCCTGAGCGCCCACCTCCGACCTTCGAGAGGGGGTCGACCTCGGGGGTTCACTCTGAGGACGCAGGCCCACCTCCGGGCTCGGAAGTTCCTCCCCGGCCCCCATCTCCTTTTCGGCTTCGAAGTGGGGTCGCTGTGCTCGGGCAGCTCTTCGGGTCGGGTTCAGAGGAAGGAGCTCGTCAGGCCGATGAGACCGGTTCGGAGCGGCCTTCCCGATTCGATCAGGCGAAGGCAGATGCTACAGCCCGGGTGGCCTCAATGCTGGAGCCTCTGCTGACTCAGGTTTGTTCGGTAGGCCTTGTCGAATTTCGGGTGGTCTTTTCTTTTAAATTTGCTAAGTTTTTCTTTCTCTTTTTTGCATGTTCGGTCTCTTAGGTCGCCATGGAGATATCCCGGACAGTGGGATCCGAGCTGGCCGAGCTTGCCGAGTTCAACAGTGAGCTCGGAACCGTCTGCAAGTTCGGGCTCTACAGGCTGCGGCAGGCACGGGACCAGTTCGAGCAGTCGGAGGAAACTTGCAGAGGGCTGATAAGGTCGGTCGAGGAGCTGGGGGTGGAAAAGAGCAGGCTGGAGAGAGCCAACTCTTCCCTTCGAGCCGAACTGGAGGCGGCTCGGGAATCGCTGGCAGTGGCCCATCGGAGGAATGCCCGTCTCGTGGACGCAAGATCGACCACCGAGCAGGACAAGATCCTCCTTCAGTCCGAGCTAACCGCTCGGACAGCAGAGCTGGCAGCTTCCTCTCAGATTCTATCTCTGAGGGAAGAGGAGTTAGCTATGTCCGAGCAGGCTCGGGTTGCTCTGGAGGAGGAACTGGTCGGTTCGAGGCGCGCCCGGGAGATCTTGCAAGCGGAGTTGGCGCGGTCTGAGGAGGTCCGGGCTTCTCGGGAGTCCGAGCTCGCGGGTGCTCGGAGTGCTCTAGAAGAGGCCCACTCGAGGATTGCTGATCTCGAGCCGCAGATATCCCGAGTGGTGGCGATCCGTAACTCCGCCTGGGGGCATGGCTACGCCGAGGGCCTACGCCGACTAGGATCCCAGCTCTTGGTGGATCCCCAGCTCGATCCTCAGAGGATAAGCGTGAGGTCTCTTCGTCCAGACCGGGCTGCGAAGAGATTCGTCAAGAAGATCGGGAAGCGCGGCTACCCTCCCTTTGACGACCTCAATCCTCCTCCGCCCCCTCCTGAGGCTTGACCTGATTTTTGTACAAGTTTTTTTTTTTTTTTTTGTAATGATGCTCGAGCTCGATTCGAGCGAGTTTGTATGACCGATAATACATATGAATTTTGACTTAATCTTCTTCTGGTGCTTTGTTCATAACTTCATTCTTGTCTTTACCCCGCGAAACTTTTGGATAAGTGTAAACTTAAAAAAAAAATTTTCAAACGTACCCGGTGGATGTGCAACCGATCGGGGTTCAGGAATTCCGAATTGGTTTGGGTGGATTGACCGCGGATACTTCGCGTGGGTGGGTTGACCGACCCCGCGGGATTCCGAGGCGGATACTTCGCGTGGGTGGGTTGACCGACCCCGCGGGATTCCGAGGCGGATACTTCGCGTGGGTGGGTTGACCGACCCCGCGGGACTCCAAGGCGGATACTTCGCGTGGGTGGGTTGACCGACCCCGCGGGATTCCGAGGCGGATACTTCGCGTGGGTGGGTTGACCGACCCCGCGGGATTCCGAGGCGGATACTTCGCGTGGGTGGGTTGACCGACCCCGCGGGACTCCGAGGCGGATACTTCGCGTGGGTGGGTTGACCGACCCCGCGGGATTCCGAGGCGGATACTTCGCGTGGGTGGGTTGACCGACCCCGCGGGACTCCGATTTAATTAGTTTTGAAATTCTATTTATTGTTTTTGGTACTGTACCATACCGGTCTGTTGGACGGTACAAGCAAAATTTTAAATACCATATCAGCCATGGTACTGGTACAAAATATTTTGGTACTAATATTATTTCGTGTACCATTTCGAGATAATATTTCGATACTGATACTATTTTTATATCGATACGGTTTCGTATATCGTTTCAAAATAATTTACGTCTGGATCAATTATATATATAGAAACATTAACTATATTTTAAAATAATAATAAAATAAGTCATAAACTCAATACTTCTTAATACAAACCATTAAATTTTAAATTATAACAAACATTATATTAAAAAAGAATTATAACAAATATATAATTAAATAAGTTCTTAATCTATTCATTAAAATAAAATCACTCCTCTCATCAAAAAGAGAAGAACATTGTTAGAATAATAATTATAGATCACACTTATAGCACCTTGAATGGAACTCATCTAATAGGTAATATCACACATTTTAAATGACAGGTAAAGTTTCAAAAGGAGAGATGAGATCACGAGAGAGTTAGCATGTCAGAGACACCACAGCCACATAAAACTCTTTTCTCACACAAGCAACCATTTTCCACCACAAATACAATCTCAAGTCATGTCAACTTTTTTCTTTATTCTATTTCTCTTTTTTTTTTTTCGTAAAACATTAACACAATATCAAATTCTCAAGTCAAGATCAGATCTGCGATGTGAGATGAAAATGTTAATATGTGTGACCTTGCGATGGAAAACGATGCGATGGAAAATGATCTGGCTTGGGTAGAGAAAATGGCGTACTTCGGCAAATCGATGATTGGGTTTCCATTTCACACCTGGACAAAGAAAGTGGCGATTAAATTTTGATTATTGAAGTCTGAAGGAGAATATGAGAATCTAGTATATCTGTTTTCGTTTGCAAGTTTGGAAAATTTTAGAAAATGCCACTGAAACAAAGTTGGATGAAACATGCCGGGCAGTATTTATTTATATCTCGCCCAAAATTATAAATAACGGCCTGTACCAACCCATATCGATTGACACTGTCGATATTTAGCCCAAAATGAAACATAATTATTAAGCATATCTACTGGTACGATTGGTATTTCAGTCGTACCGCTCAGAACGGTACACTACAAGAAATAGTGGCTTTTGCCACAAAGGATAATGGTCACAAAAAGCTAGAATTAGGTGGCAAAAAACTTTTTTTCCACCAAATATTATCGTGGGAGCTTCGTGACATATAATGAGTGGCGAATAATATTATAACCACCAAAAAATAAATTCGTGGAAAATAATGATTTTTTTCCATGAAATTCATTTGTGATAAAAAATAATTTTATTTGTGACAAATGCTTTTGTCAACCAAGCATTTCTGGTGTTTTTAGTTATTTACCCACTAGATGTTATGGTCAAAAATACTTTTTTTACATGAACATTTTTATAGACAATCTGGTGGGAAAAAGTTTTTTGCAATTTAGCATGTTGACAACAAAAGGGTTGTTCTCATAAACATTGTTAGAGGCAATTATCACATAACATCTATTTATTTATCATAAAAGAGTCTTTCCCACCATCATCTATCATTGAAAATTCATTTTTAGCTATGAAACCTTGCAGTGAAAATACAACGTTTAGTCATGATAGTTTCTATTATATATAACTGTTTATGCTAATACATTTTTCTCCACAATTTTTAATTTTTATTTTTTTAGTTTTCAGGAATAAGCTTGTGGGAAAATAGCTTTTCCAACACATTTAAGGCATCCTAAAAACAAATTTAACCACCTGTTACAAAGGAAATTATATCCCAACATTTCATCATAATAATCCAACTGAGTAAATAAAAAAACTATATTCAATTTAAATATACATTCAAATATCTACCATGAGGAATACAAATATGCCATCATGAGCCTTTTCAGGCCAAGTCTCTGAGGCCATGAAACCATAAAAGACCATTTTATAAAATCTAGCCCATCAAAGCATACAAAACTAATTCATTTCCAGCCTAAAATACATGAGTGAATTATTGTATAATACATGAGGAAATTAATGTATGCATGCCAACAACATCAAGGCAATAATCTCAGTACAAATGTCCATATTTCAATTAGCATTACTAATCAAGTAATTTGTAACCTCTTCTTCCTCCACAACGCATGTTGCCAATTGTGTCCTGAAAGTGCCAAAAATGAAAATATGTCAAGCTAAACAAAACGGTTTCAATCATCTCAACTTCAAAATTTAAAGATCTAGTACCATAAGAATGCAATCACAGTTCAAAGAAGCCAACATATTTATTCTCAATAGGCTTCCATTGAATTGGAGAGATGGAGCAACTAAAGAAACCAGAAACCAGCATTAGAGAATGCATAGATCACAACCTAAACACTAATGAATTTAAAATCTTAAATCACCCAGACACACGTGTATGAATTTAATCAAACAAAGAATGGATATCATAAAATATTGCAGGACGAAGAGTTCCAAGACTCACCTTATCAAGGTAAGGCCACATATCAGATATCAAGGCAGCCACTTTTGTGGTCCCTAAGGCTCAGGTATTAATCTCCATCTTCGGCTTACCTTTCTTTCCTTGTCAATCTCACAACCACAACCTGTACTTTTATTCCCTTCATCAAATAATAGATACAAACCAAAAAAATTTATGACTTATCACAGAAAAATAAGTATAAAGCAAAGGATGGGTGATGGAGACATTGATTAGTCAATATCAGGATGGGTGCTCCAAAGCAAAAGAAAGCACAGAGAACATAATTTTTGAGAAATACCTACATTAAATTTTTTCAATTCTTTCCCAAGGACGAACCCTGAGAGAGATATTGAAGGCAGAAGCAGCAACTTGACCAGCTTTTGTGTATAAACCTTGGCCCATCACAACACCTCCTTGAGTAACTAAAACAGTTCCATCAATATAAACATGTACAAGAGCACTAGCATACAGTCATTAGGAAGCTCCACATAATCAAGATTTTGAGAACATGATTAATAAATATTCAATGTAAAATTCATATCCCAAAAGCTTAAACATAATAGCAAAATCCTACCATCAATGAAATGGTTGAGACACTTATTAGCTTTAGAATCCGGAAGCCCTAATCCTTATTCAAGCACAAAAAAAAAATTCATCAATTTTGTCACATTTCAATAAAACAGACTACAAAAAGAAGTAACAAGTACTCATACTTTAATGTTGATCACACGAAACAATAGATAGAAGATACAGAGTCAAACACCCAATCATGTACCAATAAGAAATTTTGAAATCCCTATAAGCCTCATTACTCTATAAATGCAAATTTAGGGTGTTATTTTGCAATTTTCAAACCATTCATATAGCAGTAATTAGAAAATTAAACATGTATTTTTTAGTCACAAACCCTAGGGTTTACATGTTCTGGGTTGGCTTACGGCATTGAAGGGAAGGCGGTGGAGCATGAGGGTGGCGTTGCGGCCGTGTGGCGGGCTGACTTGCGGTGGTGCTGCATCGCGGAGGAAGGCAGCGTAGGGCTTGTACGAGGCGCTTGAGCGAGATCCGTGCGGGGGAGAGCAGATCGACGGTGAGAGAGAGGGAGAGCTTGTGGCGGCACTGTGGACATTTGGGGTAGCTACACCGGTAGCTAGAGGTGGTGCGACGGCTAAGGACGCGGTGGCACTGGGAAACCGAGAGAGAAAGGACTTCGAGTGTGAAGAGAGAGGGAGATCTGCAGGAGAGAGAAGCCGCGAGAGGGAGGCTTGGTTGGGTTGGCCGACGATGGTGGAGGTGGACGGTGACGATAGGTCGACGGCGGCGTGTAGTGGCAGCTGCGTGGAGGTGGGAAGAGTAGAGATCAAGGGAGAGAAGCAGAACACGGAACAGGGGAAGAGAGAGAGAGAGAGGCGAGGGATATGGGATCGATGCAGATTAGGGGGTTTAAAATTAATTTTTCATTATCTTTTGCGGCCACTAAATTTCGTGGCAAAAAATAATAATCTCGTGGCAAATACTTAATTACCCACGAAGAATAATCTTGTAATCGGACATATTTTTTGCGATGATGTCAATTTCATGGCAAAAAAATTTTTGCTGACGTTAAAAATTTTAACTCATGAAGACCAAGTATTATTATGAATTTCTTTTTACCATTAACACAAAGTGGTGGCAAAAATATATTTCTTCGTGGAAAAAATTTCTTTTACCATTATATTATTTTCACCAATATGATCTCGTGGTAAAAAGCATAATTTATTCTCACGAAAATTTTTAGTGTTAATAGAATACTATTTGCCATAATATTTTGTCATGGAAAAAGAATTCGTGGCAAAAAGCAATATTTGTTGTAGTGGTACGAATTTAAAAATAGTGTATATATGTACACTATCTATACTGTACTGGATCAAATATCGGTCGTATCAGCCTATACCGGCCATACCGACTATACCAAATTTTGATTTTTTTGACCTCAATTCAGACTATATTATTTATATATAATTTATATATATAGACTATTTCGAAACGTTATCGATATTAAAATATTTCGTTCCAGTATTTTGACCAGCATGCTCACCAATATGATATTTAAAACTTTGATTGTAATATTTTTTCTCTGCTATTTTCTGAACTCTCAATCTAAAACTAGTAGCTTTGTTCTAAACAATTGCCAGGACATGAAGGAGCTGAAGCTAAAACTTTTCTACACCAATCTTAAACTTGAATCATTGAAAATGGAAGCAAATGAGGAAATTAGAAAGACCAAGAAATGTTAATCATGCGAGAAGTCTAAAGCCACCCCCAAAACATACTCAGCAAATCACAAATCTATCAAAATAAAGAGACAAAGGGAAAAAGAGAAAAAGAGACGGAATTAATTACTCTTTATTGCACGAGAAGATTAGATGTCGTTTCTTATAAGTTCGTTTCTTATAAGTTAAGATAAAAGTTAAATAAAATATTATTACAATATTATTTTTTAAAATTATTATTATTTTAAAATTTAAAAAAATCAACTTATTTATTATATTTTATGTAAAAATTTGGGATGAAACACTTTCTCCATCCACATAGGCCCCATAATGTTATAGTACATATTCTTATCCTATTTTTTCTCTCTCGCTCTTAAAGTCCCGCTTGGATTCAGAGATGAGATGAGTTGAGATGAGTTTAGTTTATTTTTTAATATTATTATTTTTCTGGAATTTGAAAAATGTATATTGAGAATTGAAAAATATGTATTGGGAATTTAAAAAAATGTATAGGAATTTGTGTTTTATATAAAAAATTATAAAAATATAATAATAAAATGAAGATGAATTGAGATGAGTTGAGATGAGCTGAATTTACCTCTGAATACAAATGGGGCCCTTAAATCCTTTTTCTTTTTCTCTGTTCTTCACAAGTTTTTCTTTCCTTTCCTTTTGTTTTGTTATTAATTAAATGAAAAAGATAATGACAATGAAATGCAGTCAATGAGTTTCAACTCAAAACGTGTTTATTCTCCATGTTAAAGCATTAGCATTGGTTTCTCCATATGCATTTTAAAATCACATTTTTTGAAGGCTAATTTTGCATATTAAGAAAAAATCCCACATTAAATTATGCATTTTTTAAATTAAATGATAATAAAATATTATTTTTAAAAAACCTTTTTCCTAAAATTATTTTTTATAGATATATTAAAATTAGTATCCACTTTGTATTATCAAACTAACACAAATTTAATGTATCAAACTCATCTACAAAGTTGATTTTAATGGGTAAGAGAGATAAAAAAATAAAATTTAAAAAGTGAATAATGTTTCTTCAAATTTGAAAAAAAAACTATTTATAACTATCTAAAAATTAAAAAATGCACAAGCCAATATAGATAAATTTAAAGGGTTAGTATTTAAATTTGAAGATGAAGATGAAGATGAAGATGAAGATGAAGATGCAAAAGTTAATGTGCTAGTGCTCGAAACAAAGAATAGGGTGGGTTGGAGGTGACTTACCAAAGAGGTTGAAGATGAGTGGAGGTTGGAGAAGTACCATTTTTTCTTTTTATCTGTTTTGAAAAGCATGCATCCTTCATTGGTTTTTATGGTTACTACCTAACTTGGAATCTAATAGCTCAAAATGTTAAGAAAGCGCATGGTTTTCTTGTAGGGCTCTTTAAATTATTGTATGTAATCAATTAGAAAACAAACCTTTAGAGAAGGACAGAAAACCCTTTAAAATGTTTTTGATTTATTAAGATTACGTTTGGCTAGTAAAAAATATTGAAAAATGTTATGAATTGTAATAAAAAGAATAATAATAAAATATTAAAAAATAATAAAAAATAGTAACAAATAGGTAAAAAGTAATGATAAAATAATAAAAATTTAATAATAAATAATAAATAATAAAAAAATATTATAAAAATATTTATGATAGTCTCATTATCAAACATAACCTAAATAATGCAATCAATTTGGGATTTTGCAGGGAGCAACAGGGGTCACTGACGGTGAGGTTTTTTTTTATTTGTTTAAATATTTCAAAGTTGTTCGTCCTTTCGTGGGCTTTCAGCCCAATGAAGCGCTAATCTTTGGAAAAAAAAAAAGGTATATTCTCGCAGAATGATGCTTAATAAATTAGCTACAATTTTATTTAAAAGAAAAGTTTTAAAATTTAAATCCTCTATCTACCCATTTTATTAGAAAAATTTTACTATTCATCATCTTCATATAACACTCACAATATTTATTATTATTATTTTTAATTTTTTTTAAAATTGATTAAATATTTCTACTCATCTATCTATCACATATTTGATAATTAAAAATTAAAAAAATATGATGGATAAAATGCAGAGATAATGAATATATATATATTTTTATAATAAAGTAATTTTAATTAGGAGAAGCTAATGTGGGCCGTTAACATTTATCACGGTGCCAGCCCCAGCCCAAGCCCATTAATTTTGACCTTTGTTTTTTTTTAACCCAATATTGATGTTTGTTAAATTCTTAAAAAAGGAAAAAGACAACATTGACCTTTGTTATCAAAAAGAGAAATGCTTTAATTATATAAAAAGATTTCATAAAATAAAATTTATAAATTAATGTAATTTTATATGATTTATTTGATTATAAATTTAATTTTATTATAAAGTAGATCTAATAAATCTTATGATATTATGTCAATTTATAAGATTTATTTTATGAATTTATTTTATAATTATAATAGTCTTCTATTAAAAATAAGAGTAATGCTATACAAAAGTAATCTGTATATCTTACACATGAAATATTTTTAAGTATAAAATAAAAAAAATAAAAAAGTACTATCATATTCTTAAGTGGACGTGTAAAAGTGCAAACTTCTATTTAAAATTTGTCTAAAAATAATAGGGTACTTGTGCTACACAAAAGTCTAATATTTTTTATACACTCAATACAGCTGATGATGTGGCATTTTTTATTTTAAAAAAATAATGGGACCGAAGTCTGAAGCTAATGCTTTCTTCTTCCCTTCCTCCACTGTTTCCTTCTCCCATTCCTTCAAGTTTTATCTTTTCTCCCTCCAACTTATTCAATAGCATTTCCTTCTCGCAGTCAGTAGCGGAGCGACGTTAGGACAGCGAGGCCATGGGCCACCTTTATTTAAAAAAAAAAATATAAAAAAAGGAATATAATATATTTTATTTTAATAAAATATTTTTTATAATTTATAAAATAATATTAATTTTATTTTATATTGACCCATTCTCTAAAAATTATCTTGATCTTTTTCTATAAAATTAATCTAATTTAAAAATAAAATACATCACATATAAAATAAAAGAAAATAATAATATGATGACATATTTTTATTATAGATAAAAATAAAAATAAAAATAGAGTTAAATGATTTCTAATATATTTTTAATATGATGATATATGTTTTTATCATATTATATATGTTTTTAATATATAAATTATATTAAATATATTTTATTTTTATTATAGATTTTATTATCAAATTATTTTATACCACATAAAAAATTATATATAAATAAAATAAAAAAATATTTTATATATTTTATTTTAATTTTGTTTATCTCTCATAATCCAAATTTCTGACTTCGTCATACTCTAAGCGAAACCCAACCGCATTTTGTTCATCACTTTGAAAAGAATACCCACTAGCAATTTAAATCAAAACCCAATCACAATTACTCTCAAAGAAATAGGAAAAAATCATGACAGAATTTCTCCAAAGTCGTAAGAAGGAATTAAAATTAAAGTTTTAGTACGTAGCAGAAAATATGAAGGAGAATGACAAGCCCCCGTGAAGAAAAACAAAATGTAAAATGTATACATTGAATGGAAGTCCCAAAATCACCGTACGACCAACATCTGAGAGTGGTCCGACACGTAGAGAAATGGGAGATCATAGGAAGTAAAAATGTTTCAGAGAAAGAGGGGAGCGCGGACTGTCAGTTTGAGAGAGAGAGAGAGAGAGGGGGGGGGGGGGGAATGAGAGTAAAATTATGAATCATTATAGTCTCATCATTTATTATTTATCATTCTAAGATTATTTTTTTAAATTTTAAATTTTATATTTAATAATTAAAAAAGTAATTATTAATAAAATTATATATATACTTTCTTTTATCATGATTAAAAATATTAAAAAATATCTAAAATAAAATTAAAAAAATACATTATTAATAGTAAAATAGTAATAAAATAATTATAAGCTTATCCTTATCTTAAAATTATATGTTTAATTTTCACAATATTTTGTTTTTGATAGAAAAAATTTAGATATTTAAATGATGTGAAGAGTATGAAATTTACTTTTAAATTTTTTTTTTAAGAATAATGTTATGAGTATACGATTCTAGATATCTTTTGAAGAATTGATGATGTAATAATAATATTATGTTAGTTAAAATATTAAAATAATATCAAAAAATAAAATAAAAATATAATAAGAGAGAGATAAAAATAAAAAAATATTAATATTCAAATTAAAGAATAAATAAAAATAAATATTTTTATATAATATATACGTAAAAAATAAATAAGTTATGTACCAATAATATTTTTAATTTTTTAAAATAATATTGGTAAATTGGAAAGCGCATGGTTTTCATGTAGGGGTACAATTGTACAAACAACTCCACCCTTTGAGTATCATCGAGCGCTCAGCATTGTCCTCGACGCCTCGTTTAGCTTCCTCTCCGAGAACTAAAAGAATAAGCTAGAGCCATGACCGAAATCGGCGGTGCCAGTGTTGTCCGGCCGAACGCGCGACGCGTGACCGCGCCGGAGGATCTTCTTGAGTTCGAGACGTCGCGGGAGGTGCAGGTGGTCACCAGCTTCGATCAGATGGGAATCAAGGACGACCTGCTCCGCGGCATCTACAATTACGGCTTCGAGAAGCCCTCGGCCATCCAGCAGCGGGCCGTGGTGCCCATACTCATCGGTAGAGACGTCATCGCCCAGGCCCAGTCCGGTACGGGCAAGACCTCCATGATCGCCCTAACTGTTTGTCAGAAGGTTGATACTGCCACCAGAGAGTGCGTCCCTTCAAATCCCTAGTCTTCTTAGAAATCCTAGAATTCTTCCTATTTATATATTTTTTGTTTAAAGTTTTAATATGTGTAAATAGATTTATTTCTCGTTATAGGGCTTAGGTGTATGGCAAATTTTATTTTAGGGCAATCTTGTTCCATGGAAACTTTTTTTTTTTTTTGGGGGGGGGGGGTTTATTCCCGGAATTAAATCGTCTTACCGGCGTTAATTAAGCTGTTGGTGTTGTTCTAGAGAATAGAAGTATGTGCTAGTAGTAGAGCTGTGAAACCCTTACTTTCAAGGTGTGAAAATTTAGGAAGAATTTAATTGGACGAAATGAAAGGGTAAATCGTTTTGATTTAAGCCTTCTTTGTGTTTCGGACTTTACAAAAAGATGATTTAGCAGAAATATCTACTTTTTTTTTATGGGTAAACAAGAAGGAAACATCTGTACCTCTAGAATGCCTAAAATGGGAACTGGGATGTTATGGGTGTGGCTTATGTTTTAGGGATTGAGCTTTGAAAGGGTAATTATTTAGGTGTAAAATTTTAGGTCAAGATTAATTATTTTGTATTGTGTGCTCATGTTCTGTTAGATAAGTTTGGCCACTGTATATCTCAGCTGTAAATTGTTAGAAAGGAACATACACGTTCTAAACAGATGAAATTTTTCGTTGTAGACGTAATTATTAGTAAGGTTAATTAAAAATGTTATCTAAGTCTTTCTAGAGAACCCATTAAGGCATTTGTGATGCTCTTCTGCTTACTCCAACGAAAGATATTCGAAATGAAGTTGAAATTGTCTCGGGCACTAATGCATTATAAAGGGACTGACTTCTAACTCCTCTCTCTTTGATAAGCTCCAAAGCATCTCTGTTTTCCCCAGCCTGTCTAATTCTAAGAGAGCATAGAGTCAAGAATAGAAGAATGGATTTTATCTCCCAATCTTGAACTCCTTGGAAAACACTGCTACCCATTAAGGAGACAATTTGAGAACTATAAGTTGTCTACCACGGATGCAGCCTTACTCATTGTTGAATACGTCTGGGAAGGTTCTTTTATAAGGCTGCTTGCCACACCATAGATTATGCCAAACATTCATCTTTTTTCCACCCCCACCTCATATTTGGTATACCTAGAGAATTCACCACGAAAAAATGAACATGCCATCTGCAAATAATAGGTGTGAGACCATTGCTTTGGACTTTAATGGCATGGGCCTTCATAATTTCCTTGTATCCATTGTGCCGTCTTGATGTGCCATTGTTTTCTTGTGTAATTGGCTTTTGCCTTCTTATTTGATCAATAAAACTTTTACTTATAAAAAAAAAAAAGGTGTGAGATAAAAAAAATTCCTCATCACAGATTCCCACTGAGAACCCTCATTCACCAGTGCTGAGATTGTTCTAGAATCCTAGAGGGAGAAATATGAGTGAAAAAAAAACAAAAAACAACCGTTTCAGAGAATGTCTTGGGTCACTTTGAGATGATGTAGCTTGTTCGTTTACTCCTGATGAGGAGCCCAGACTTCACAAGATACGGTTATTATTGCATGGTATTACGATTGTTCGTTTCTTTTACTTATAAAAAAAAATATTGTTCATTTCTATACAAGTGTCTGTAAGAGCTGTTTTTCAAAAAAAAAAAAAAGTCTGTAAGAGCTGATGATATGTTGCCTTTTGTTTCATTTTATAGTAAGGCTGCTTTATGATGGTATCGATGCTTTATGATTTCCTTTACTTGTAAAAAAATGACGGTATTGTTGCTTTAAAAAAATTATTAAACAGGGTCCAGGCCTTGATCTTGTCACCAACAAGGGAATTGGCTGCTCAGACAGAGAAGGTTATATTGGCAATCGGTAATTACATAAATATTCAAGCACATGCATGCATTGGAGGCAAGAGTGTGGGTGAAGATATCAGAAAGCTAGAACATGGAGTTCATGTGGTATCTGGAACTCCAGGCAGAGTCTGTGACATGATTAAGAGGAGAACACTGCGAACCAGAAATATCAAATTATTAGTTCTTGTGAGTTCCCGACTTGTCCCCGCTGCATCAATATTGTACAGATGATTTGTCTTTTAATATTCTGTGTATAGGAGCTTGGTGGGGATTAGATTATGACTTGTTTGATGCTCCAACAGGATGAATCTGATGAGATGTTAAGCAGAGGGTTCAAGGATCAGATTTATGATCTGTATAGATATCTCCCACCAGAGCTTCAGGTTCTCTCTTTTTCTCTCCCTCCACCTCCCAAAAGGGTTAACAAAAATTTACAAATTTCAAATCAATTAAGTATTTTCTTATATCCAATGCACAATTTATGATCTGTATGGACCGATTGTTAATACATGGATTTCTTGCTGCCCATCAATATATATATACATATACACATATATGGATTGCTTTCTGCAACATCTTCTAATTGTACATTTAGTAATAGCAGGAACAAAAGTGGATGTAGGGTTTAATGCTGGGAAAAAAAAAGGAAGATAAAAAATAGTTGGTTTGGGAAATAATTCTCTAGCACCATCTGTGGTGATGGACCTTAGATTCTACTAGGATATGTTAGTAGTGGTTTGATGTGAAAAATAGGTAGCACTCGATATGGTGTTATATAATAGGACTTTTGGTAGGAATTTAAGGATTTATGGGTTAAAATCAAAGTTCCAGGTTCGGTTTTGCTGCAGAGTGCAGATTTTGTCTACTTCCAAATTTGAAAAAGAAGCACAAGAAGGAAGTGTAGCCTTGTAATCACAGGTAGGTATAGGTTTCCTAGCAATTGAAGCTGGTACTTAAGAGTGATTTAAGGAGTGAGTAATCCTAATGAAACTTAGACCTATGGACTACAACTATAGAAAATTCAAGCAATCTGGTGCTTAAGACATGTCCATGAGTTTAACTATAGAAAAAAGAAAATCCACGAGTTAATATGATTTCAACAAAATTTTCGGCTTCATACTCTTTTACCTGTAAAGAAAATATGACTTAAGAAAATAACTAGAGCTAGTACAGAAGAATATTATGCTCAATGATGTGGCTGGGAAACTTCACAACTTCAAAATATAAAGCATCTTTAAGATTTTCTTTTGCTCCTTCAACTTGCTTATTTGTAGAGGTATTGTAGTATGAACTAGTAGATGAGGGACTACTGAAATTTGTTTCCTTAATTACTGAAATTTCGACTTATCTACCAGATTTTGAGGTGATTCATTATGCCAAATATTTTCAAGGATCTGCAAACACTGCATTGATAATCTTTTTCCAACATTCACGTGGCTGTAAATCTTTGTAATATTACACAGTTGGAGATAAAAGTAATTGTACATTGCGTCCTGTTATAAGTAGTATCTTGCAAGGTTCTATTCTAAAGACACTGCCATCTTTGGTACTGAAATTTGTATGCTGTTATTGTAGGTTGTCTTGATTTCTGCTACCCTTCCTCATGAAATTTTGGAGATGACAAACAAGTTTATGACAGATCCTATTCGCATACTTGTGAAACGTGATGAATTGACTCTGGAAGTACGTAATTTTAGCTGGTTTTGATTACGGATCTAGAATTTGATACAAGTCCTTCTTGCCCGATCAAATCTGGAGTTTGATAGAAGTTTTCCTTCTCTGTCCTTTTTATGAATACAGGGCATCAAGCAATTTTTCGTTGCAGTTGAAAGGGAAGAGTGGAAGTTTGATACCCTCTGTGATCTTTATGACACTCTTACAATCACCCAAGCTGTTATATTCTGCAACACTAAGCGAAAGGTAATAGTATCATTCATGAATTTATAGATTCAAGTTGTAAAGAGTGGCGTCCTTCCTAGTTTTAATAAGATAAATAAATAAAACAATCAAATGCTCTGAAGACCCAGTCCTGTTAGGTTTTCAGTTTACTCGGTGATATTCTTGGCCTTATCCTTGTTCACATAAGGACGGCCTTATACAAGTCCAAACGGCTACAACAAACAATACCTGGCACATATGTGATTCTGGACCATTTTTTTTATGGGTAAAAGTAAACTTTATTGATAGAAACCAAGTACACGAGTAGTATACAAGCAGGACATGAAACCTAGTTACAACTAGGTACTAGTGATGGACCATCGTGTAAATAGTTGTTCTGATATATGAGAATAATTGCCCCAAATCCCATTGTAAAAAAACTTGTCTTGTCTTTTGCTTTGGGCCATTTTGAGAGTTCGATTCTCTTTACTCTTCATAGAGAATATTATAATCCCATTGTTCTATTCTAATTCTTGTACGCTCTTGGAACAGGTGGATTGGCTAACTGAAAAGATGCGTAGCAATAACTTCACTGTTTCATCAATGCATGGAGACATGCCTCAAAAGGAAAGAGATGCAATTATGGCAGAATTTCGGGCTGGTCAAACCCGTGTCTTAATAACGACAGATGTTTGGGCTCGGGGGCTTGATGTTCAACAGGTAAGCTGTCCAGTTTTTTTTTTTTTAATCTTTGATCACATGATTTTTGATTTTCTGCAACAAGCTCTTACTTTTTGGTTTTGGGTGGGGGTAGTGGTGGTAAAGAGTAGAACTTAAGTTGCTACTGTGAAAAATATCAGCAATCACTTTATTATCTAAAGAGGTGGAAATGGCTACATGCTGCCCAAGTTGACCATGCTAATTTGTTGGAGACATTTACGTATTTATATTTTAATGGCTGGTAATTCCTGATATCGGGAGTGCATAAATGTTTGCAATATCTAATATAGATGTTTGACTTATAAAAAAAATAAAATAAATTGGGATTTGTTTGGGAACTTGGGATCAAAACTTGTCATATGCTTGTGGTGCCAAACTTGTTTCTGTCGTGGATTTATATGTGATGCATGCACTTGAACAGAAAATATATGGGTCTTGGGAAATAATTTTCCAACAAAGTTTATAAATTGTATGGTATGCATTTTGTCCACTGTAGACAAAAGATCGTGATTCTCTGTAGGTTTTTAACTCATTTAAGTTCTGTTTCATTGCTGATGGTCACATGGCCTTGTGCACTTGAGCTTCCATAGCTATGGTGCACGTTAGTTTTATTTTTCAGAATGAACTGTAGTGGTTATGGTTTTTGTTCATGCCCTGTTCATTTTTCTCCTGTCAGGTTTCCTTGGTGATCAATTATGACCTTCCAAACAATCGTGAGCTGTACATTCATCGCATTGGTCGTTCTGGTCGTTTTGGAAGAAAGGTAGTATTACTATTGTTGTATTGTGGATAAGCTTATATATTGATGCTGTTGCATGGCCTTTGTTTAAGAGTTTGATTATATATTTATATATATATATATATTTCTTTTCTTCTGCATGAAAGATTTCAATACACATCTTGTTGCCTTTAAGGTGCAACACCCAACTCAGTAACAACATATTATTTCTGACTGCAAAATCATACAAATAGTTAAAACTTAGAAGTGCAACTAAATGTATGCCTCTCAACTTGTTTAAAATTAGAAATAGAAAGTTCATTGGAAATACAGATTTTCAGTAGAAAGAGAACTCATTGCATTACGTAAGCAATATTTTCAACTGTAAAGTATTTTTGGTACCGGTAAAAAAAAAAGAAAAAGAAAAAAACTCTGCAAGTATATTTGTCTTGTTTGTTTCCATATCTGTCATTCTTATTCATGTCTTGGTAACTACTCTGCTAGGTAATGTTCTTGTATATTCATTGTCTTTCTCTATTTCTCTCTTTTATGTTATTGTCTGTCAGCTAGAGTCAGCCAGGGATCGTGAACTTGTCATTGTCATTGAATTGGCTTTTTGATGGTTGCAGGGTGTTGCAATAAACTTTGTCAAAAGCGATGATATTAAAATTCTAAGAGACATAGAGCAGTATTACAGTACTCAAATCGATGAAATGCCAATGAATGTTGCTGATCTGATATAAGACTTGCCGGACAACTTGTGTGTGGTGCATAAGAGTTGTGGTTTGACATAATTTTCTTTGCGATGGTTTGTACACAATGGGACGTTGAGACTTGACAGACAACATTCTCTAGGTGATTCTGTGGAAGGATAGATAAATTAGGGTTGCATTCTGTTCGATAAGATTATGTGATTGAGATTTTCTGCAGTAATGCTCGGATTGTATGGGTTTCTTGTGATGGCAATGGATATTTTGGAGTGGCTCTCTCTCTCTCTCTCTCTCGTGTTGTTTTGAATATTGCTTGTACTCCAGATATGTTCTATTCTATTGTGGTGATCCACTCACAAAAGAAAATCCAGTCTTCATACTCTATGTTTTTGGGTAATTATTTGATCCTTACTTTTGATTGGAGCAGAAGAATGATGAATGCTTTTGAGGAGGGCATAGATGAGATGAAGTGGAGGAGCTAATTTAGCAAGTCATGTGTAAATATGTATGGATAGATGATACCCATTTCTAGTGAAACGACGTGGGAAGAGATGAAGTACTGAGTTTGAATTAAATTTCCTAATCCAACAAAGAAATCACTACTTTAGATGTATCCTTTTTATATAAATGCTTTCCTCTTATCACAAAACTGAATATAAACCAAACTCAATCTTTTTATTATTACGTACGCTAGAAACTCCACGAAACATGGATGGTCCGTTGTTTGCTATAAATCATAATCCGCCTAATTAAGTTCCGACAAGTGGGGAAAGCCAGTGGTTGTAAGAAAAATAAGTAGTTGTATGCCTCGTGATCTTCAACATGCTCAAGACATTTCGAGTTATCTTTTGATAGTTGATATCTCTTTGTGGCCGGACGGCACAAACAGACTTTGTTGTTATATTGGGGTTGATCATTAAGAAATACCATGTGAACTTGGCATTTTTATTTTGCAACGTCCAATTTTGTGGTGCGACAATATTGGGCAACATATTTGACAGCTAATCCAATCTTCTATGCACATACTAAACATGTCGAAATAGATTATCACTTTGTTTGAGAAAAAGTGCAACAAAAAGTACTAGAAGTTCGATTCATTTCAAGTAAGGACCAGCTTGTTGATGGCCTTACAAAACCATTAGTCTCAGCCAGATTCAATTTTCTCAGGGACAAGCTCAATGTGCAAGTTTTTCCAATAAGCTTGAAGAGGCATATTAGGGAAATAATCGTAAATGATCTTGACATTAATGACTGAAATTAGCCGAATGAGAGTTGAGGATCTGCAATATATTGTGCTTGATTTGAGGATACTGTTATTCTTGTAAATATTTACTTTCCATATTTATACTTATCTTGTATATCATAGACATTAAGGGACAGCTTGTATTCGGCTCCCATCTCTTGTAAACTTTGCATATAAATACATATTCTCTCGATGGTAAATGTACGAGTTTCCCAGAATTTTAGTTTTGTATTACACGTAATTTTATAATTGACTAACTATATGGTTCATATATCTGATATAGTGTCACGTTACTTTATAGATTTTTTTTTTCTACAAAAAAAAAGGCTAGTGCCTATCAGTATTATTGCAAGTCCTCATTAAGAACGCTCTTATTGGATTGTCTAAAGCTATCTTTTAAAAAGTATAAATTTCCATAATCATCAAAAAAATTTGGTGAATAAAAGTATTTTTTGTGAATAGTTAAACTAAAACTTTGTCCAACAAAAGTTAAATTTGGCTAATATTAGAGAAGATTTTAACTTTACTATTAACAAAAAGTATTTTTATTCTATTCTCCTATTTTTATCTCCTAACTTTTAATTAATTATGATCAAAATTTTTTGAT
Organism: Platycarya strobilacea; assembly: GCA_036898215.1. NCBI lineage: Eukaryota > Viridiplantae > Streptophyta > Magnoliopsida > Fagales > Juglandaceae > Platycarya > Platycarya strobilacea. The sequence continues at coordinate 2,298,018 of CM072557.1, read as the reverse complement.
AAATGTATAAATTTATACTTTTTAAAAAATAATTTTAGATAATTCAATTAGAGTGTTCTAAGGGGAGGAAAACCACCTACAAGGACATATCGTGGTAAATTAGCTAGCAATCGTGTTTAATTTTGAATTCTATTAGTGGATTTTACAGCAATAGTCCAGTCCCTCAACTCGAAAAGTAATAATGAAAATGACTAATCCAATAGCAAATTCTACAGCTGCCACCGTTGGAACAAATGAAGCGAATGATTGACCCCTCATATCATCTGAAGAAACGAAAAACACCAAAAAGTCCAAATTCACGGTTAATAATATTAATTCAATTGGCATTGACATTGTAGGAATATATCTTCTATTAAGGAGGATTTTCCAAATGCCTAAAATAGACACGATCATAGAAAATATAAAATATTTAATAGAATCCATCTCGAGAACACAGAGTATAAGAAAAATTCAAATGTTATAACTCCAGTACTTCAAGAACGCAACAATATGAATGGTTTCATTATCTAAAATGAACAACTGCAATATGCCTCATATTCATCAATTCTAGACTACTACTAGTCTAGTTGCTGGCTGGGTTCCTTATTTTTGGCGGCTTTGGAAGCACCCATCCGGACAAGAAGCAACAGGTGACAGTAAGAACAAAACCAGTTGCAGCTCCGACTCCAAACTGCCAGCCAAAGATTGTCATATTTTTCTCTCTCAAAGAATGAGCCGGAGTTTTTTCTGATTCGCAAGTAAAATGGCCAGCACGACACAGGCCATTGTTTCCGTCAAAGCTTTTATCCGGGAAAGTATCGAATTGACCTCCTTTCGGGACTTCCCCACACAACTGATTATATGATATGTCAAAAGTAGACAAAAAGGTAAGTTTTAATAGGGAAAGAGGTATATCTCCTGACAGTTTATTATGAGACAAATCCAAAAACTCCAAGTTTGTCATTGTTGATAAACTGCTTGGAATAGCTCCCAATAGATTATTATGTGACAGGAACAAAACATGCAGCTTCTTCAGATCTCCAAAACACGGGCAGATTGGTCCCTCGAGCATGTTGTAGCTCAGGTCTAAAGTTGGTCGAAGGCTTGAGATTTGCTTATAACTGAAACTTCGCACACCTCCTCCACGAGTGTAGTAAACCTGAAAACTTGTGAAAGGCTCTTCTAATGCGATATCCCCGCTTTTTAGACGCTGTATTTCTGTCAAGCTCTTTGGTATCTCACCATTGAAAGAGTTATTCCCTAAATTCAAGAAAAACAGAGATTCAAGCTTTCCAAACCAGGATGGAATTCTTCCACCCAAATGATTCCACGATAAATCCAAAAGCCGTAACTTGGTGCAACTCTTCAGCCATTGTGGGATGGAACCTCTGAGTTGACAATTGCTAAGAACTAGGCCCTTGAGGTTCTGGAACTGCAGATTTTCAGTATCGGGCATGTCTTCATTACGAAAGTTCTTCGTAAGGAACAACGTACTTAGGTTCTTGCAGTGTTGAAGAATCCTAAGAGTCAATGATATATTTTCAAGATTGTTTCTTGAGAGTGAAAGATCTACCAGGGCGTCGAGATTCTTAAAACTGTAGGGAAGTTCACCTTTTAGATTGTTGTTGGCAAGATGAAGCACATTCAATCTACGACATAAGGATAGACCATCAGGAATTGGACCGTGGAACAGATTAGAACCAAGACCTACGGAGACAAGATTTTTCATTGCAGAACAATTGAGATTGATCGGACCACTTAGAGAGTTGTTGTTCAAGACGAGCATTTGAAGTGACGGAGAGTTCACAACCGAAAGAGGCAAACGACCATTGAATAGATTTGAGGAGGCTGAAAACTGCTCAAGCCTTGTTAGGCTCCCAAAAGCATCCGGAAGAATTCCAGAAAACGAATTAGAAGAAATATCCAGTTTCTCAAGGTTGGAAAGGTTAGCAATTCCATTCTTCAGAGGCCCGGAAAAGCTATTATCCTGCATACGCAATTCACGAAGATTTTGCAACTGGAAGATACTATCAGGTAAGCTTCCTGATAAATAATTTCCATGAAAGGAGAGATGATGAAGAGAGGTACAATTTCCCAAATCTTTTGGAATTTCCCCAGAAAAATAGTTGTAAGAGAAGTTAAGCACTCGAATTGAAGAAGATAATGCACACATGCCTCCATTGATAGGACCAACAAAATTATTAGAGCTTATGTCTATGATCTCTAAGTTTTGCAGTCTAAACAAATCACTAGGAAGTGAACCGCTTAGAAAATTATGAGAGAGGTTTAGGAATCTCAACTGATCAAGGTCTGCTAAGGATTTGCAGATCTTCCCCGTCAGTTTTCTGCTACTAAGTTCCAAGCCAACTACCCTTCTGCCTGAAACTGTGGAACTATCACAAGCGACACCAGTCCAATTGCAGCAATCAGGAGAGGCCACGCTGTTCCACCCAGCATTAACTAATCCTAAGCAATTGGATAAACCTGTCAAGGCTTTCAGGTCATTTGAATTGCATGCCGGACTACTGGAGCTTGAGATGGAAACCTCGAAGAGGAACAAGGCCGGTAAAAGGAAGGACAAAAAGCAACGTTGGAAGCCCATTGTAGGGGAGTCGCCGAGTATAAAAGTGATATTTGGACAGAGAGAAGTTTCTACAAGAGGTTTTGAAAGCTCATTTTTTCTTCATTCCCATCTGCTTCTTCCACTCATCCCCAAAGATATGCAATAATAGAGCGGATCTGTAATAGTCGTCCACAAATGTCTCAACAACTATTTTAATCTTAATGCCAATGAGTTTCAACTTTTCGACAGTATCAATCTTGTTGGCTTTTTTAATATAATTTTCTGCAGGAAAAAACTTTCAATTGTGTTGTGTTTACTCAAAAGCTTATTGGATTTCGAAAAAGTAGCATGATTATCAGCGTTGACATTAAGTAAAGATAATTTGACGACTTATGTGTATGCATGCATGATGCACACGAAACCTTCTTCCCTGCAAAATTGATTAAACATTACCACATCATTGACTAACTAATTTTTCAAGCAACCCGGCCACTTGTTTTATATAGGGTGGAGATTTCGTGATCCACATTTGAATGCATTGAGGTCGGTCTGGTTAAAAATTTCAAAGCATGAGGATCCATTAATTGTCTAGGTGCATATTGACTAGTTAAAAGATTCTTGTGGGTTCTGGTAACTAATTTTTCAAAACACTTGAATAATATCAAAACTATTTTTTTTAATAATGAAACATTGGATCATCTAATGGCATTCAATGGCAATGCTGCAAAAAAAAGGCGGTAAGAACTTTTCCCAGCTGGATCCTCTCAAAATACATTGGTTGATCTTCATCGTCTCGATCGAATATCATACTAAGTTGGTACCTACCACGTGTTGGTATAGGTTGTAATATATATTTAAAAGTTAAAGGTATAAAGCTTGTGAATAAAATAGTTGAGAATGCCCATTGGTAGAAATTTCGCTAGACTGTTGCTCGAGCAAAGTCAAACCAGAGACTTCGCTCTAGCCTTGCTCGACATGTCGCTCTAGCGAAGTCAAACCCGAGACTTCGCTCGAGCTTCGCTCGATTAGTCGCTAAAGCAAGAGTATGACAGTGATCTCGCTAAATGCTTGCTCGACGTTTTGCTCGAGCGTGAAACTATTTTAATGAATCGTTGCGACGTCTGAAAGAAAATATGCGTCTTAATTGAAGCGATATGTGTTTGTCGTTTGATCTCGCTCGACACTTCGCTCGAGTAAGAGTCATGTCGAGACTTCGCTTGATGTACGTTTGATGTGGTGCTCGAGCGAGTGGTCGGGCCGTAACTTCGCTCGATCCTCGCTCAACACTTCGCTCGAGTGAGAAACGACTAATTTACAAACGACGTAATTTTTCATACATGTCTTTTCAGGCTTTATAAGTAGTGTGGTGACAAATCTGTAAAGTCACGAAAAATCCTTCATTTTCTTCTGTTTTCTGTCATTTTCAATAGTAACTTTAAGAACTCAACAAAATTGCTATTTGTTGTATCTTGGATACGATTTGTTAGGAACCTATTAGTAAACTCTTTGTGAGTGAGGGTAAATATCGTCTTAAAGACAGTATTACTATACATCTCAAAGTCTTGTTCAACTATCAGATTCTTCTTTCTACTGCTATAAAATCACTTTTGGAAATATGGAATGATTTTGAAGTGAAGTATAAGATAGAAAAATTGAGTACTGATAAATTTATAACTTTGAAGTACTTTGAATTTAAAATGGTGGATAATCTGTTTGTGTTAGACCAAATGCATGAGTTGCAAGTCTTGGTTAACAAATTTCGTGATTTGTCCATTGTAATTCCTGAGTCATTTCAAGTGGGAGAAATTATTGCAAAACTCCCATAAAGTTGGAATAATTACAGGAAGAAGCTTCTGCATATGGCAGAAGAACTCACTTTAGAACAAATTGGAAAGCATCTACGAATTGAAGAGGAGAGTAGAATTCGTGATGATAGCCACTTTGATTCTAAAATAAATGTGAACAACGTGCAAGAGGGTGATGAAAAGAAAAAGAATTTTCTTAAGGCCAAGAAGGGAAACACCTTCAAAAAGAATTTCTCCATCAATAAATTGAAGAAGAATAGACAATGTTTTAACTGTGGAAAGAAAGACCATGACATTCTTGAGTGCAGATTATTGAAAAACAAGAAAAAAGATGATAGCAGCAATTCAAATGTTGCAAATGCAATTGAGGAAATTATTGCAATGATGGAAAAAATGGAGACTGGCATGATAACTGAAGTGCATTTTGCCTCGACTGCAAATTTTATCGATTGGTGGTTTGATTCCAGCGCTACAGTACATGTGTGTAATGATAAAGCGCAATTCAAAAACTATGTTGAGACTGCTGATGGCCAACAAGTTCTTGTGGGGAATCACAATGCAGTTCAAGTTCGTGGAAGAAGAAATGTTGAGATGCAACTTACTTCTGGGAAGAAACTTGCGTTGACCAATGTTTTTCATGTTCAAGAAATGAAGAAGAACCTTTTATCTGCCAATTTATTGTGTAAAAAGGGCATTAAGGCTATTCTTGAATTTGATAAATTAATATTGTCCAAGAACGGTGTTTTTGTAGGCAAATGATATTCCTGTGATGGGATGTTCAAACTCAGTATTAATGTGAATAAAAATGTTTCAAATTCTGCTTATATACTTGATTCATTTTCTTTGTAGCATGGTTGTTTAGCACATTTGAATTTTAAATATTTGAAATACATGTCAAAGCATGGATTAAGAGCTTACGATAAAGTTGTTGATTCAAAATATGAAATATGCATTCAAGCAAAAATGACTAGGAAACCATTTCCTACTGCTAATAGAAATTCATAAATTTTAGAACTTATACATTCTGATATTTGTGAATTAAATGTATTTTTAACTAGAGGGGGAAGAAGGTATTTTATTATATTTATAGATGACTTCTCTATATATACTGTTGTGTATTTGTTAAAAAGTAAAGATGAGGCATATAACATGTTCATTCGGTATAAATCAGAAGTAGAAAATCAAAAGGAAAAGAAGATTAAAATTCTTATAACTGATAGAGGTGGAAAATATTTCGCACAAGAATTTTCTAGTTTTTTTGAAGAGCATGGAATTATATATCAAATGACCTCACCTTACACACCACAACAAAATGGTTTGGCTAAACGGAAAAAATAGGATGCTTGTAAATATGGTAAATGCTATGATTCTAAGTGAAAATTGCTTTTCAATTTATGGGAAGAAGCATTATTAACAGCATGCCATATACATAATAGAATACCATATAAGAAACTACAAGTGTCACCTTATGAACTCTGGAATGGAAGAAAACCTAATTTAGATTACCTTAAAGTGTGGAGGTGTTTGTCATTTTATAGAGTTCTAGATCCTAAGAGAACTAAATTAGGACTAAGAGCTGTAAAAAATGTGTTTGTTAGTTATGCTGAAAATCCAAGGCATATAGATTATTGGACTTAAATTCTAATGTCATAGTGGAATCAAGAGATGTTGAATTTATTGAAAATAAATTTAACAATGATTCTGAATTTGTTTTAGAACCCGATCAAACACAAAGTTCTAACTCTGATTTGAATAACTTTCTTAATAAAAATAAGAGAAAATCAAGAGATTTGCCAATAGAGCAAAGAAGAAGTCAAAGAGTTAGATAAGAAAAAAATTATGGTCCTGATTTTGTATCAACTCTTACTTTAGTCTTCCTTGTGGAAGGAGATTTAAACACAGTCCTTAACAAAATACCCATTGTTCTAAATGTGGAAGATAATATAAAAAGTTTTAAAGAAGTTTTGTCTTCTAAAGATGCAGCTTTTTGGAAGGAAGTAAAAAATGATGAGATGGACTCAATATTATCCAATAATACTTGAGTTCTAGTGGATTTACCTCCAAATTCAAAAGCTATTAGCTGTAAATGGGTATTAAGAAGAAAGTATAATACTGATTGTACAGTCCATACCTTTAAAGCAAGGTTGGTTGCAAAAAGTTTTAGTCAAAAGTAATGAAAAGACTATTTTGATATCTATGCTCTAGTGGCAAGGATCACATCTATTCGTGTATTTATTGCTATTGTATCCATATATGAATTAGTTGTGCATCAAATGGATGTAAAAACTGCCTTCTTAAATGGTGAATTTGACGAGAAAGTTTATATGGAACAACCTGAGGGATTTATTTTACCAGGAAATGAAAATAAAGTATGTAAATTAGTCGAGTCATTATATGAACTAAAACAAGTACCAAAACAATAGCATGAAAAATTTGATTATATTATTTTGGTTGATGGTTTCAAACATAATAGTGCTGATAAATGTATTTATTCAAAATTTACTGAGGAATATGATGTTATTGTTTGTTTTTATGTTGATGACAGGCTAATTTTTTGTACTAATATGGAAGACATTTGTGAAACCAAAAAGTATTTAACTTCAAAATTCAAAATGAAATATCTTAATGAAACAAATACTATTTTGGGTATTAAAGTGAAGAAATATAGTGATGATTATGCACTGTGTCAATCTCACTATATTGAGAAAGTGCTTCTTAAATTCAAATATTTGGGAATTAAAGAAGTTAATACACCATTTGACTCTAGTGTCAAGTTGGATAAAAATTCTGGAAGAACAATAGCACAACTAGAGTATGCTAGTGTGATTGGTAGCATGATGTATGTTATACATTGTACTAAACCTGATATTGCTTTTGTTGTGTGCAAACTTTCAAAATACACTAACTGTCCTAGTGTAGATAATTGGAAAGTAATTGGTAGAGTACTTGGGTTTTTAAAGAAAACAATTGGTTTATGAATATTTTATTCAAAGTTTTCAGTGGTACTTGAAGGGTACTCAGATGCTAGTTGGATCACTAGCATAAATGACAATAAATCTACAACAGGTTGGATATTTACCCTTGGTGGAGGTGCTGTTTCTTGGGATTTAAAGAAACAAACGCATATCTCTCATTCCACAATGGAATATAAGTTTATTACTTTAGTAACAGCAAGGAAAGAAGCGGAATGATTTAGGAATATGTTAATAGATATAGAGTTGTGGCCACAACCTGTGCCTGCTATTTCTCTACATTGCGATAGTGAAGCTACTATATCTAAAACGTACAATAAAGTGTACAATGGAAAGTCTAGACATATAAGTCTAAGACATGATTATGTTAGACAATTAGTAGTTGATGGAATCATAACAATCATTTTTGTGAGGTCAAGTTGTAACTTGGCAGATCCTTTTACCAAAAATTTATCGCGAGACTTGGTAAGGATCACATCCATTGGAATGTGAGTGAAACCTTTTCAAGAGAATCACCAATAATGGTAACCCAACTCTTAAGATTTAACTAAAACAATTTAATGGATAATAACAAATTACTGACCTGTGATTAGTAAAGCACTATAAATAAATAAATAAAGTTTCATTCAGGATGGAAAGTGCTTGACTGTTACATTTAAAAGATGATAAATTTTACTCTTAATAAAGTTCAAATTTAGAAGTGTCTTGGTAATGGGGACTAAAGGAATTTTGCTTATATGAATATATAAGTGGTGCCGCTTTTAACAAGAGTGTTGGGATTATCTCTTGTAAATGTTCATTAAATCAGGATGTAGCACAAGGCCATAATAGTGCTAATAATTATGAAATTCTATTTAGAAAAGTATATTCTCATGTGTGTGTTGGTTCCGGTTTTGAACTAAAGAGTTTTGGTTTAAGCTTAGACCACCAATTAGTTTTCAAAACTTTAAGCTAATTACACTAAGAGAAGGTTTAAATCGAAAGATACATTCTTTTATGCATGATAATGTCAATAGTGAAACAGAAATTTAAATATATATCACAACCTAATGGGGGATTGTTGGTATAGATTGTAATATATATTTAAAAGTTGAAGGTATAAAGCTTGTGAATAAAATGGTTGAAAATGCCTATTGGTAGAGATCTCGCTAGACTGCCGCTCGAGCAAAGTCAAACCCGAGACTTCGTTCGAGCCTCGTTCAATTAGTCACTCGAGCGAGAGTCAGGCAGTGATCTCACTAGATATTCGCTCGACGTTTCGCTTGAGCGTGAAACTATTTTAATGAATCGTTGCGACATCTGAAAGAAAAGACGCGTCTCAATTGAAGTTATATGTGTTTGTTATTTGATCTCGCTCGACACTTCGCTCGAGCGAGAGTCATTCCGAGACTTCGCTCGATGTACGTTTGATGTGGCGCTCGAGCGAGTGGTCAGGCCGTAACTTCGCTCGATCCTCGCTCGACACTTCGCTCAAGCGAGAAACGGCTAATTCACAAACGATGTGATTTTTCATACATGTCTTTTCAAGCTTTATAAGTAGTGTGGTGACAAATTTGTAAAGTCACGAAAAATCCTTCATCTTCTTCTGTTTTCTGTCATTTTCAATAGTAACTCTAGTAACTTAACAAAATTTCTATTTGTTGAATTCAAAAACTTTGTTGTATCTTAGAGACGATTTGTTAGGAATCTATTAGCAAACTCTTTGTGAGTGAGGGCAAATATCGTCTTAAAGACAGTATTACTTTATGCCTCAAAGTTTTGTTCAATTATTAGATTCTTCTTTCTACTTCTAAGTTTTACCAACACCACATACCCATCTCATGTTCTGTGCATACTATACAGATTACAAACCCAACACAAAACTCTGCATGGGAGTGGCATAGTAACAAATAAACGAATGAGATTCTATGAAAGGATGGATATTGGACAGAAAGAAACGTCGGAAGCCCATTGTAGGGGAGTCGTTGAGTACAAATTTGGTATTTGGAGAGAGAGAGAGAGAGAGAGAGAGAGAGAGATATTTTCAGATTTTGAGAATTTTTTATTTGTAAATAAAAATATTTTAGTCAAGTTTATTAATTCTAAAATGGGGACTTTTCTATTATCAAAATATAAAAAAATGGAGATTTTTTCGTTTTGTTATTGTTTGGATGGCAAAAAAAAAATAATTTTATAGAGTGTACGTAGTGTTGCCATTTTAAAATTATAATAAGAATTAGTCTATTAAGTGTAAAAAAAAAATGAATATTTGTAATCAATTAATTACACGGGAGGGAGATTATTGAGGAATAAATCTCATATTACTTATAAGCAATACACAAACCTTTCTTATTGAACCAGTTTTATAAGATGAGTTAAGTCCATAAATTTCTACATGGTATCAGATCCTACCACAAAAGAATGGAGGCCTACGCTACTTATTCCATGAAAAGGAACAGAAAAATTATTGATTTGTAAGTAAGGAAGAGTGTTAAGAAATAAATTATATATTGCCTATGAACAAGGTCTTAGATATACTTATAAATAATGTGTAAATCTCTCATGTTGAATTGGTTTTATGAGATGAGTTGAATTAGTCCCATGAATTTTTATAGCAATTAACAGGACTATTTGTGATGAAAACAATACTTTGTAGTGATATATAGTCTCTGTTTGGAGACTATTTATATAAGCTTAATTTAAAAAATTATAAAATGATAATAATATCTTTTTTAAAATAATATTTTATAAAACATACATGCAGTCTCTTACTCAAAACAACAAATAGATTTTCTCTTTTAATAATATTCTTCTCAAAATGGTACTTTTTCTATTTAATAAAGGATTTACATATACAATTTTTGAACGAGGATTGTAAACAGAAATTTTCTAAAAAATTAAAAAAAAAACTGATAAATAAATAGTATGAAGATCGTATTATTATTGTTTTTTAATGAGTAGAATAAGACTGGTAAAGACTGCTTCTTCCATTGGATTTCAGATGAAAAGGACGCGTAAGACAAAATAACTGAAGGAGTAGATCAGTAACCACGTGAAAAGGACATGAAAGTCTAAAGCCAAAAATGACTTAACAATTATTTTACTCTTTAATGCCACTCCATTTTCAACAGTCGCAATATTCTATTTGACGAAGGGCAAAGGAAGGGGGGAGTCAAGGGGGCACACATGCTTAATTTACCTACTAGATCTCGTATTTTTCTATGCCAATAAATTAAGGATGATTGTTGACATGCTTAGCCCATTTTACAAGTTTCCCTGCCACTCAATTTCTTGGAAAAGGAAGGCCACTACCTATATATTGATCTAGCTCCACTGATATATAATTCGACTTTCTAATATTTTCTGTATGCACCCAAAAACTTTTAATTAATTGTTTTGTGCCATTCAAAAGCTTATTAGATTTCAGGAAATAGATCATCAGAGGATAAATGAATAATTTATGCTTGAGTGTATAAAAGAGTCGCACCTCCATATATAGTACGCATACAGCAGCCTGAACGTTGCTATAATGTGTTATAATAGCACCGAAAAGATTAGTCATGTTGTAAGTCAAAATAACAACTGAAAGAAAATACAAGATAAATGTGTTAAGGATAGTCCGTGTGTTTTGGAAATTACCTGCAGCAAATCATGCACATCATCCTCTTTGATTGCTTTAGAATATTTTGTTATTAAGGCTACGTTTGGCTACTGATGTATTCTTATAATATTCAATTATTATTTATTATTTTTTACTTATTTTTTATTATTATTAATATTTTATTATTAATTTTATTATTACTTTTTCACTACTATTTATAATTTTTCTAAACACTTCTTGCTTCCCAACACTCTTGATTGTAATTCTTACAACTCAATAATATAAATAAAGTCTTGATCGTACATCAAATGTGTTGATTTCGTAAACCTTATGTTTACTCAGAACAAACTTGTGCCAAGATCAGTATAAAGAAAATACTTAATCAAATCAAGAAATGAAAGAAAGTAACAGAAAAGCAAAAATAATAGAACACAAGATTTTACGTGGTTTGATTCCTATTGGATCTACGTCCACGGTGGGAACTGGCTTAGGAGACTTCTTATTGATCAATCCAACGATTACAACAGTGTAGATCCAAACTTCATCAGCTTTAGCTTTCTCACATACAAGCTTCTCTCACACACATAGCTCAATCTGTGATCTCGACTCTCAAATGGTAAAGTAACTCTCAAAACCCTAAGACTTCAGCCGCTCACATCTCTCTCTGTTACTGTGCTAATGAGATAAGTGGCTTTATATATGACAGAAACGTATAACTCTAATTGTCCAGATGAAGACACGTGATCTCTTCATAAACTATTAAATTACATATCAGATAAAATCACATATTACTAATCAGCCCTGCTAAGATCAACTTAATTACACATATACTTGACAAAATGTATGCTAAAGAGTTCTCACTTGTATGCTATTGTTTCTGCACATGCCAAGGTCTCTATCTTGTCAAAATGCTTGAGATCCTGATAATGGATCCGAGCACTTCTTCCGATATCTTTTATTTTTTATATCTTTTTTTATTGATATTGAAAATTTTATTACTTTTTAAAAATATTTTAAAGTATTTTAAAAATATATGAAAAAATAAAAAGAAAAAGAAATTTACACTTGTGGTGACCTATATTTGGATCCGACTAACAACCACTCAATATGGAAATGTTTGGAGAATAATAATAATAATAATAATAATAATAACGAACATAAAGCATATTGTTCCTTTCCTTTTTCCTCCGGGTTTCTTAAATAACAAACTCGCTTTTTTTTATTTTCTACTACAATCTTGAAAGTTGATGATTTATCATACTTGCTTCTTTATGCACAATTTGATATTCGCATGAAGTGAACAAGTTGATTCTGTCAAACTATGGAAGAAATTAACTCGTACATTCTTCCCAACTGGAATGCGCCTCATATCCAATTGTAGACTCTAGTTGTTGCCTTTCTTTTTCGCGGCTTCGAAAGCATCCATCCGGACATGAAGCAACAGCTGACGGTAAGAACAAAACCAATTCCAGCTCCGACTCCAAACTGCCAACCAAAGATTGTCATCTTTTCTTCCCTGGAGGAATGGGTAGGAATTTGTTCAGACTCATAAGTACAGCCCGTACGACACAGACATTTGTTTCCGTCGAAGCTTCTATCTGGAAAAGTATCGAACTGACCTCCTTTCGGGACTTCCCCACACAGCTGATTATATGATATGTCAAAGCTAGACAAAAAGCTAAGATTTAATAGAGAATGAGATATTTCTCCTGATAGTTTATTATGAGACAAATCCAAAATCTTCAAGTTTGTCATTGTTGATAAACTCCCTGGAATACTTCCTGATAGATTATTCTCTTTCAGATTCAAAACATGCAGCTTCTTGAGATCTCCAAAACATGGGCAGATTGGTCCCTCGAGCATGTTTTTGCTCAGGTCTAAAGTTGGTCGAAAGCTCGAGATCTGCTTATAGCTCAACCCTTGCCCACCTTGTCCACGAGTGTATTTGTAAAGCTGAAAACTTGTGAAAGGCTCTTCTAATGAGATCTTCCCACTTCTGAGGCCCTGCATTTGTGTCAAGCTCTTTGGTATCTCACCATTGAAAGAGTTATTTGACAAATCCAAGTAAAACAAAAATTCAAACTTTCCAAACCAAGATGGAATGCTTCCACCCAAACGATTCCACGATAAATCCAAGAGCCGCAGCTTAGTGCAGCTTCTCAACCATTGTGGGATTGAGCCTCTGAGTCTACAGTTGCCAAGAACTAGACCCCTGAGGTTATGGAATTCTAGATTTCCAATATCAGGTATTTCTTCATCATAAAAGTTCATCGGAAGCAAAACCATTCTTAGGTTCTTGTAGTGTTGCAGAATCTCAAGAGCTGATGAAATATTTTTAATACTATTGTTTGAGAGAGAGAGATGCTCTAGGGCGTCGAGATTCTTGAAATTTTTGGGAAGTTCACCTTTTAGATTGTTGCGGGCAAGATTAAGCTCAATCAATCTACGGCAGAGGGATAGACTATCAGGAATTGGACCGCGGTACAGATTAGAACCAAGACCTAGGGAGACGAGGTTTTTCATTGCAGAACAATTGAGATTGATTGGACCACTCAGAGAGTTATCGTTCAAGACGAGCAATTGAAGCGACGGAGAGTTCACAACCGTAAGAGGCAAACGACCAATGAATAGATTTGAGGAGGCCGAAAACTGCTCAAGTCTTGTTAGGCTCCCAAAAGCGTCCGGAAGAATTCCAAAAAACAAATTTGAGGAAATATCCAGTTTCTCAAGGTTGGAAAGATTGGCAATTTCATTCTTCAGCGACCCTGAGAACCTATTATTCTGAATATGCAATTCACGAAGATTTTGCAACTGGAAGATACTATCAGGCAAATTTCCTGATAAAGAATTCCCATTAAGGGAGAGATGATGAAGAGAGGTGCAATTTGCCAAATCCTTTGGAATTCCCCCAGCAAAATAGTTGTGAGAAAAGCTAAGCACTCGAAGTGAAGAAGATAATACACACATTCCTCCATTGATAGGACCAACAAAACCATTAAAGCTTATGTCTATGATCTCTAAGTTTTGCAGTCTAAACAAATCACCAGGAAGTGAACCGCTTAGAAAATTATGAGAGAGGTTTAGGAATCTCAACTGATCAAGGTCTGCCAAGGATTCACAGATCTTCCCCGTGAGTCTTTTGCTACCAAGTTCCAACCCAACTACCCTTCTGGGAGAAACAATGGAACTACCACAAGTGACACCATTCCAATTGCAGCAATCAGGAGAGGCCACGCTGTTCCACCCAGCAATCACCGATCCTAAGCAATTGGAGAAACCCGACAAGGCTTTAAGGTCATTTGAACTGCATGCCAGGCTACTAGAGCTTGAGATCGAAACCTCTAAACGGAATGCCAATAAAAGGAAGGACAGAAAGAAACGTTGGAAGCCCATTGTAAGCTAGTCGCCAGGTACAAAAGTGATATTTGGGGAGAGAGAGATCAGAGTTTTGGGGGGGGGGGGGGGGGGTGTGGCGGGGCGAAGTTAATCTACGACAGGGTTTGAAAGCCCATTTTTCTTTCTTTTCTCCGTATTTTCTTTCCTGTTGATCTCTTATTTGTCTTCAATCCCATCTGCTTCTTCCACTGGATTTCAGATGACAAGGACACGAAAGACTTAAAGAATTGCAATAGTAAAGCGATAACCATATGCAAAGGACATGAAAGTCTGTAATAGTCGCCACGAATGACTAACAATTATTTCTCTTTAATGCCACTCCATTTTCAACAAGTTGCAGTCATCTTTTTGCTTCGTCTCGTTATAAGCTTTTGTTTGAGCCAGCCAGGTGGTACCACTTGACAACGATGCTGCCCGATTTATACAGGAGGTAGTAGCGTGAGTAAGCTGGCGTGAAGACAGAGATGAAAGCTACTGTTTGTGTGTTCAGTCTTCAGAGTCCAGACTCTAATTTCTTCTTTCAAAATGATCTTGATTCTTGAGGACCAAGTCTACACAAATTGATATCTTGACACAATAGGACTCCAATTCACTCCCATTTTTGTAGATTAGCGTTGTCTCGGGAAGTCAGGAGCGAGGCTAGGCCATGCTCATATGTGAACGCTGCTAATCATTTGTCAAAGGGGTTTGTTATATGTAACATATAAGTTGAACGATTCCTCTTGACAATATGGTGTAGTGCAGTACTAAAAATAAGCTTCCTGGAATCAATTACCACTTTGCTACTTTTTCACCACACATGCTTTTACCTAGTCTTGTATTTTTCTATGCCAAGAAATGAAGGATGATGCTTGACATGCTAGTTAGCCGATGATCTGACAGATTTCCCTGCCACTCAATTTCTTGGAAAGGTTAAAAATTTCAAAGCAGGATCCATTGTCAAGATGCCAGCACATATCCAGTTTCAAGACTATTGCTTGGGTTCCCTCAACTACATAAAAAATTTCATTTAACAATGAATTAAGATTCAAGCCACCAAATGGCATTCAGTGAAAATAATGCTGCAGAATGGGAGAGGGTATATTCCAAGTACATTTACTCACCGAAGCACTTAATCATGCTTAATTAGTGCTATTATACTAATTCAATCCTAAAACAGAGCTCGAGCTCATGAAAATAACTACTCAAATAAATACTATTGCTCGGAAGTTCCCCTTTTAGATTGTTGTTGGCAAGAAGTTAATCATAGAAGGAGACTCTCAAGCGGTTATAAACAGCCTTGACACGTCACACAACCACAACAAATCTCAGAATGGATCACAGAATCCGATATGAGATACAAAAAAAACTGTTAAAAAGCTTTGAGCGCTAGTAAGCAATAAAAACACGTTGTTCTTACAATTGATGCACGCATTCAATTGCATAATAAGCAACTTCCAACAATTTATATGATAGCATACCCCTGATCAAAATTCCACTAGGTCTCCTGAGTTCTCAATGGCAAAGATACACCTTACTAGTTTTTTTATTAGCTTGCATCATGTATAATATATACTCTAATTTGAGGTTATTTGTACTAATGACATTTCATTAATGAAGCTTATCTTTTGAGAAAAAAAAAATTATCAATACAGTTATGATGAGAAAAAAAAAACAAAAACAAACACACAAGCTTTTGTTAGAACAACTGCACAATCTGATATTCACATGATCAAAGGCAATCCTATCAAACTATAAAATATAACTAGGACATTTTTCTAAACTAAAACACTCCTAAAATCCTAATATCTGATTATAGTTCCCCATTCCTTTAATTTGGTGACTTCGGATTTATCCATCTAGACAAGAAGCAACAGGTGACGGTAAGAAAAAAACCACTTGCAGCTCCAGCTCCAAACTGCCAACCAAAGATTGTCATCTTTTTCTCTTCAGAAGAAAGGGTAGGAGTTTGTTCAGACTCACAAGTACAATCGGCATCGCACAGGCCGTTGTTTCCTTCAAAGCTCCCATTTGGGAAAGTATCGAACTGACCTCCTTGAGGGATTTCCCCACACAGCTGATTATAAGACACGTCAAAAGCTGACAGAAAGCTAAGTTTTAATAGTGAAATGGGTATTTCTCCAGATAGCTTATTATGAGACAAACCCAAAATCTCCAAGTTGGTCATTGCTGACAAACGGCGTGGAATCCTTCCAGATAGATTATTCTGTGTCAGGTCCAAAACATGCAACTTCCTTAGATCTCCAAAACAAGGGCATATTGGTCCCTCGAGCATGTTGTAGCTCATGTTTAAAGTTGGTCGCAGGCCTGAAATTTGCTTATAAATTAAACTTTTCCCACCTTGTCTGTGACTGAAAAGTTGAAAACTTGAGGAAAGCTCTTCCTGGATGATATTCCCACTTCTAAGGCTCTGTATTTCTGTCAAGCCCTTTGGTATCTCGCCATTGAAAGAATTATTTGACAAATCCAAGTAAAAAAGAGATTCAAGCTTTCCAAACCAAGACGGAATGCTTCCACCCAAATTATTCCATGATAAATCCAAAACTTGCAAATTAGTGCAACTTTTCAACCATTGTGGAATTGAACCTCTGAGTCTACAGTTGGCAAGAACTAGACCCTTGAGGTTTTGGAATTGCAGATTTCCAATATCAGGTATTTCTTCATCATAAAAGTTCATCGTAAGGAAAACCATACTTAGGTTCTTGTAGTGTTGCAGAATCTCAAGAGCTGATGAAATATTTTTAAGACTATTGTTTGAGAGAGAGAGATGCTCTAGGGCGTCGAGATTCTTGAAATTGTTGGGAAGTTCACCATTTAGATTGTTGCGGGCAAGATTAAGCTCAGTCAATCTACGGCAGAGGGATAGACCATCAGGAATTGGACCGCGGAACAGATTAGAACCAAGACCTACGGAGACGAGGTTTTTCATTGCAGAACAATTGAGATTGATTGGACCACTCAGAGAGTTTCCGTTCAAGACAAGCATTTGAAGTGACGGAGAGTTCACAACCGAAAGAGGCAAATGACCAATGAATAGATTTGAGGAGGCTGAAAACTGCTCAAGTCTTGTTAGGCTTCCAAAAGCATCTGGAAGAATTCCAGAAAACAAATTAGAGGAAATATCCAGTTTCTCAAGGTTGGAAAGGTTGGCAATTTCATTCTTCAGCGGCCCTGAGAACCTATTATTCTGAATATGAAGTTCACGAAGATTTTGCAACTGGAAGATGCTATCAGGCAAACTTCCTGATAAAGAATTCCCACTAAGGGAGAGATGATGAAGAGAAGTGCAATTTGCCAAATCCTTTGGAATTCCCCCAGCAAAATAGTTGTGAGAAAAGGTAAGCACTCGAAGTGAAGAAGATAATACACACATTCCTCCATTGATAGGACCAACAAAACCATTAAAGCTTATGTCTATGATCTCTAAGTTTTGCAGTCTAAACAAATCACCAGGAAGTGAACCGCTTAGAAAATTATGAGAGAGGTTTAGGAATCTCAACTGATCAAGGTCTGCCAAGGATTCACAGAACTTTCCCGTGAGTTTTCTGCTTCCAAGTTCCAAGCCAACTACCCTTCTGCCAGAAACAGTGGAACTATCACAAGTGACACCAGTCCAATTGCAGCAATCAGGAGAGGCCACGTTGTTCCACCCAGCAATATTCACTGATCCTAAGCAATTGGAGAAAGCCGTCAAGGCTTTAAGGTCATTTGAATTGCATGCCAGGCTACTGGTGCTTGAGATCGGAACTTCGAAAAGGAAGAAGGCCGGTAAAAGGAAGGACAAAATGAAACATCGGAAGCCCATTGTACGAGGCGAGTCACCGAGTACAAAAGTGATATTTGGAGTGTGAGAGGGAGACTAGAGAGAGGGAAGTTTCTTATACAAGAGGTTTTCAAATTAAGCCCATTTATCTTTTCTCCGTTTTTCCTTTCGTGTTCATCTCTTATTTTTCTTTAATCCCATCTGCTGCTTCCACTGGGTTTCAGATGTAAAGGACACGAAAGACCAAAGAACTGCAATACTAGAGCGGTAACTACTTGAAAAGGACAAGAAAATCTTTAATAGTCGCCACAAATGACTACAATTATCAACAGTCGGAATCTTTTTGACGAATTCTCGCTGTAAGCTTTTGTGGAGCCAGCCAGGTGGTAACGTTTGACAACGATCCGCCTGATATATATGGAAGTAGTAGCGTGAGTAAGCTGGCGTGAAGACAGAGATCATTAGAGGTAATGTTTGACAGTTCATGAGAGTCCAGACGCTTCCTTTCTTTCAACATCAACGCGGCTGTGATACGTCACTTGAATCAATATCTAAAGGACCAATTCTACACAAACTGATCCCTTGAGATTAGGATTTGAATTCACTCCCATTTTTGTAGATTAGCGTTGTCTCGGGAAGTCAGGAACGAGGCCATGCTCATATGTGAACACTTCTAATCATGTTGTGAAAGGGGTTTGTTAAATGGTTGATGTCACATTTAACGACTGGCTAAAAATTTCAAAGGAGGATCCATTGTCAAGGTGCCAGCACATATCCAGTCTCAAGACTATCGTTTGGGTTCCCTCGACTTGTTCAAAAGGCCTGAATATCAAAAATCCAACATTAACGACACCAAATGGCATCCAGGAAAAATTGCTGCAGAATGGGAGAGGATATATTCCCAGATTTTTTTTTTTTTGAAAAAACCATAAGGTTTATTGCTTAATAATGGACTTACACAATCTCACTGAAAATAGTGGATTGTATATATTTTGGAATTTTACTTATCAAAAAAATATATTTTGGAATTCCTTCCAACACATATAAGTCCTCTTCCAACTTTAAGGCATTTTGAGCTAAACAGTGGGTAGCTTTGTTGGCATCTATCTTGACATGATAAATAATAAAAAGACTTTATTCTCATAAAAATAGGCATAAGTACAAATACATAAGAAGTATACAAAGGAAATACCTACAACTTTACAAATACAAAAAATAACTAAAACAGCTTCTAACCAAAAACTGCCCTCCATAATAAACCTCCACCAAATACAAACAGAAAAAACAAAAGAAAAGGCCAAGCGTTAGTGAAAAAGAGAAAAACAAGATGAGAAGGAACAAAGATTAAAGATTATTCTCGGCGAGATGCGCTGGAAATAGGAGATGAAAAGTCATAATGAGAGAGAGAGAGAAAGAGAGAGAGAGAGGCCAAAACGTCAAAGCAACAATCATTCCAAGGCTTCTGAAGTACATTCATTCACCGAAGCACTTAATAATGCTTAATTAGTGCCATTATACTAATTCAATCGTAAAACAGAGCTCAAGCTCAATAAAAATAACTACTAAAAAATGAAAAGTTTCTTCGGGATAAAAATTGCGAGCTCAACAATGTCCTCAACAGGACAACGTTCACAAAGGAAAGACCATTTACTTACGTTGTAACTGAAAATCAAATTAATAGTTTGTGCATGACTGTATAAAAGAGTCGCACCTCCATGGTATACAGCAGCCTGACCGCTGCTATAAGGTGTTATAAAAGATTTCTTATTATTCGAAGATGAGTTTTCATTTTTAGAATCCAAATTATTATTAGAAGACACATTTGATGTTTTTTTTTTTTATTTCTCTTGAAGTTAGGATATTTAATTCTAATATGACAATAGTCTAAACATTCATAATATTTTACCTTCTCATTTTTTTCTCAACTTTTTCTTTATTTCAATTTTCTAATTCATTTTTTTTTTGCTGGAGATTTTTGTGCTCTCTTTTGTTTTTCATTAGTCTTTTTCTTAGACATAAATTTTTTGAATTTCTTAACAATAATAGCTATATTTTCATCATTTAGACTCTCATTATCATAAATATTATCATGCTCTTCTTTCACAGTTTGAAAGCAATAGATTCACCTTTTCTCTTTTGGGGAAGAGATGATTCATACGTTTGTAAGGACCCGATCAGCTTTTCGACTTTAATTGCATCCAAGTTTTTGCTTTCTTCAATAGTCGTGACTTTGGGCCAAAACCTCTCGGATAGAGACATCAATATTTTCCTCACAATTCTTAAGTCTTCAACCTTTTCACTGAAATTAAACCTAGAATTCATAATATTATTTAGTTTATCATAAAAATCATTAAAATATTCATCATCAATCATTTTAATTTTTTCAAATTTAGAAGTTAGCAATTGTAAATTAGAGTTCTTCACAGTCTATGTTTCTTCACGCGTGACTTCTAATATGTCCCATGCCTCATTCGCTATTTCACACATGAAGATCCTTTTAAACTTTTCTTGAGATATTGCCATGAAGATGTCGTTCAATCCTTTGGTATTAAAGTTGCTATCGCTCAACTCTTCTTTTGACCAAGTTTCGATACTGATTTTGGGTTTTTTCCAGCCTTTTTCAACAGCACGTCATACTCGTTCATCCAATGATTTTAAAAATGCTCTCATACGTATTGATATATTTTCATAATACTCAATTACTATTTATTATTTTATTATTTATTTTTTATTATTATTACTATTTTATTATTACTTTTTCACTACTATTTATAATTTTTCTAAACGCTTCTCGCTTCTCAACACTCTTGATTGTAATTCTTACAACTCAATAATATGAATAAAGTCTTGATCGTACATCAAATGTATGCTAAAGAGTTCTCACCTGTATGCTATTGTTTCTGCACATACCAAGGTCTCTATCTTGTCAAAATGCTTGAGATCCTGATAATGGATCCGAGCACTTCTTCCGATATCTTTTATTTTTTTTATTTTTTTTATTGATATTGAGAATTTTATTACTTTTTAAAAATATTTTAAAGTATTTTAAAAATATATAAAAATAAATAAAAAGAAAAAGAAATTTACACTTGTGGTGATTTATATAATTTGGATCCGACTAACAACCACTCAATATGGAAATGTTTGGAGAATAATAATAATAATAATAATAATAATAATAATAATAATAATAATAATAATAATAATAATAATAATAATAATAATAATAATAATAATAATAATAATAACGAACATGAAGCATATTGTTCCTTTCCTTTTTCCTCCGGGTTTCTTAAATAACAAACTCGCTTTTTTGATTTTCTACTACAATCTTGAAAGTTGATGATTTGTCATACTTAATGCTTGATCTTTATGCACAATTTGATATTCATGGGAAGTGAACAAGTTGATTCTGTCAGACTGTGGAAGAAAACTCGTAAATTCTTCATAACTGCAGGAATGCGCCTCATATCCAATTGTAGACTCTAGTTATTGTTGCCTTCTATCTTTTTCGCGGCTTCGAAAGCATCCATTCGGACATGAAGCAACAGCTGACAGTAAGAACAAAACCAGTTGCAGCTCCGACTCCAAACTGCCAACCAAAGATTGTCATCTTTTCTTCCCTGGAGGAATGGGTAGGAGTTTGTTCAGACTCATAAGTACAGCCCGCACGACACAGACATTTGTTTCTGTCGAAGCTTCTATCTGGAAAAGTATCGAACTGACCTCCTTTCGGGACTTCCCCACACAGCTGATTATATGATATGTCAAAACTAGACAGAAATCTAAGATTTAATAGAGAATTAGGTATTTCTCCTGATAGTTTATTATGAGACAAATCCAAAATCTCCAAGTTTGTCATTGTTAAGGACGTATTCTGCTATCCTGTCTACCGATCCCGCGGGAGTGGAACCTGCAAAACAAGGACGAGAAGGGTCGGGGTCCGGGACCGCTCCGAAGATCAAGTTAGTGTATGGGAGAAGATATACGACAGTGGGAACAAGAGAATTTGTGAGCGTACCGTACCTCCGTCGTTGGTTGGGTGTTATTTATAGGTGCTTCCCCCGGGAAGAGGGTCCGTGTGACGAGGGCGCCGAAATCGGGGCATCACTCGTCCGTCATCCTCGATAAGGAAACCTGGTCTGATTCGGTTGGTCTCATCGCATTAATTGAGTATCCTCCCATTTAATGCTCGATTAGCCCCTTTTGGACAGGGGCATTAAATGCCGCCGTATCCTCTGTCAATTTAGGAATTAATGGTGTGTGTTTGTAGTGTCTGTATATTTAGAAAGAGGGAAAATGCAGACCGGCGGCTGTCTGTCGTTCATAAATGCGGGAGTGGTCTTGATGGGAGACGGGTTCTGGGGACATGCCAGCACGTGAGCCGCCGTTCTGCCTTTAGCGTGTTCTTGAAGCTGGTTTAACCATTTCCTGCCCAGATCGGGAAACCAGGGACTCGCTCGTCCCCGATTTCGGTCTTCCCAGTTGAATTCGGACGCTGCGTTGAGGTGGATGCGGGTGACGGGCCTTGGGCCGGACGATCTTGTGGGCTCGGGCCCGACCAGGCTGGACCCCCCTTCCAGTACCCCGCGAGTTTCCACCAAAGGCACTTTGATGAAAATTCCGAACGTTTAAGAGCTAGGGCCTTCCTTTCCTTCGATTGTACCGTCCTTCTATACTGGGCGGTATTCTTTTATTTCCCTTACCGAGCGGGAACACGAGGTTGGGTGCGTTCGGGCGGTCTCTGCTGGCACGTCGTTTCGTTTGCCGTTCGGACTTCAGAGGGACGATTTGAATTCTGACCAATTAATGCTGACTCGTGACCTGTCATATTCCGTATCGGGCATTTAATGCAGTTTTGAAATTTAATTATGCCGTCGTTCCGATTCCCGAACCGTCAGTGATCCGTTATTAAATGGTGGGGCGCACGCGCGTGGCCATCATTAACTGTCCTGTCATTTCGGCGCACGCCTCTTTCCTTTGATTGGTCAGTTCGGGGCGTGCTTTCTGTTCCCAAAGCCACGTCTGAGGTGACGGTTTCGGCGCGGCCTCGTTTCCCGCTCGCATTAAATTCGGCTTCTGGGTATAAATTGCCCAGCGGTCTTGTCTCTATCCTCGTTTCACTGTTTGCTTTCTTGCCATCCTGCTGTCGTTCTCCCTTGCCCCTGCTTTTCTTCACTTTTCATTCTTTTCCTGTTGCTGTCTTGCCGCTCCCTGCTTTAGCCCCCATGGCTTCCTCTGACCCATGCCCCTTCTTCGCCGGCAACGGCTGGGTGTCCACCATGCAATCCTCCGATGTGGACACGCTTAGGAAGAAGCACCATGTTTCCTGGCGGCACACTTTGGAGGCCCCGGGGGATGGAGTTAGGGCCTGCGAACGTGACGGGAGGGCTCAGAAGGTCGTGCTCTTCTCCCTCATGTTCTCGAAGGGACTGCGCCTTCCCTTCATCCGGCCGGTTCGGGAAGTCCTGCACTTTCTGGGTTTGGCCCCTGCCCAACTTATGCCGAACGGGTGGCGTATCCTGCTGGCCACCTGCGTGGCATTTAGGATCGTTCTGTCCGGGAAGAACGATCCTTACCCCGATCTCACCGCTCGAGAGTTCTTCTCACTGTACCGGCTCCTCCGTCGGGACGGGAACGTGGCCGGCTTCCAGATAAAGCCGAAATGTCGGCTAATCAGAATGGAGGAGAGGCATTCGAGCGCCCGGGACTACCATAAGAGGTTCTTCTTCGTCTCGGGCAGGGAGTGGGAGTTCCCGGAGGGAGAGGGGAGCGACTTCCCCGTTCAGAAAGACTGGGGTTTCCTCCCCTCCCAGACACACATGGAGGTCACCCTCTCGGCCCAGGAGGCGGAGAGGGTGAAGGCGGTGCTCTCCTGGGGGGCAGAGGATCCCGATCGGCTATGGTCCGATAATCTCCTCACCGAGGAGAACATCGAGGAGTTCTTGACCCGACCGGATCGGTTCTACGCCGAGGGTCAAAATTTCTTTGCTGCCCCGGAAGGGCCTCCTGCCTCCTCCCGTAAGCGAGCCTCTGATCGGGAGGTGGAACAAGAGAGGCGCGCCAAGAGTCGGGCCGGTGAGGCTACTTCGAGCCGTGGCGCCCGACCCAAGAAACAGAGGAGGGGGAAGGGTCCACGGGCCGAGGGTCCGGGCGGAGGCGCCCCCCCCGCAGACTCTCCTGCAGGACGTCCCGAGGCGACTTCCTCGTCGTCGTCCTCGGACGAGATCCGGTTCCTGCAGACCGAGGAACGGAGGGCCGAGGCCGGGAGGACGGTCATGGAAGCCCAGATCGAGGCGATGGACCGGGCCGGGGTCGACTCCTCAGACGGAGAGGAGATAGAGCGCGCTTTCCAGGAGGCTCTGGAACATGCCGCCGATCTGACTCCGGGGGCTACCCCCTTTGCGCAGGTCTTTCGACAGGAGTCGGAGGAGCAGGCTGCTAGGGCAAATCAGTTGCCCACTCCCCCCCCTTCATCTTCCGAGCGCCACTCAGATGCCTCCGAGGGGGAAGATGAAGTATCTGGCGGGGAGGCCCATTCCCAGGGCGCTCGCGAGGGAGCCGAGCAGCAAGGGGCTCCTGCCCAAGAAGGTCGGGACGAGGCCACCTCAGAGAGGTCGAGGGGGTCTGACCATCCCGAGGAAGGGGGCCATACGGAGGCCGGAGACGAGAGCGGTCGACCGGCCACTGAGTCCGAGGAATCCCCTGAGCGCCCACCTCCGACCTTCGAGAGGGGGTCTACCTCGGGGGTTCATTCTGAGGACGCAGGCCCACCTCCGGACTCGGAAGTTCCTCCCCGGCCCCCATCTCCTTTTCGGCTCCGAAGTGGGGTCGCTGTGCTCGGGCAGCTCTTCGGGTCGGGTTCAGAGGAAGGAACTCGTCAGGCCGATGAGACCGGTTCGGAGCGGCCTTCCCGTTTCGACCAGGCGAAGGCGGATGCTACAGCCCGGGTGGCCTCAATGCTGGAGCCTCTGCTGACTCAGGTTTGTTCGGTAGGCCTTGTCGAATTTCGGGTGGTCTTCTCTTTTAATTTTGCTAAGTTTTTCTTTCTCTTTTTTGCACGTTCGGTGTTCTAGGTTGCCATGGAGATATCCCGGACAGTGGGATCCGAGCTGGCCGAGCTTGCCGAGTTCAACAGTGAGCTCGGAACTGTCTGCAAGTTCGGGCTCTACAGGCTGCGGCAGGCTCGGGACCAGTTCGAGCAGTCGGAGGAAACTTGCAGAGGGCTGATAAGATCGGTCGAGGAGCTGGGGGTGGAGAAGAGCAGGCTGGAGAGAGCCAACTCTTCCCTTCGAGCCGAACTGGAGGCGGTTCGGGAATCGCTGGCAGTGGCCCATCGGAGGAATGCCCGTCTCGTGGACGCACGATCGTCCAACGAGCAGGACAAGGTCCTCCTTCAGTCCGAGCTAACCGCTCGGACAGCGGAGCTGGCGGCTTCTTCTCAGATTCTATCTCTGAGGGAAGAGGAGTTAGCAATGTCCGAGCGGGCTCGGGTTGCTCTGGAGGAGGAACTGGTCGGTTCGA
This sequence comes from Platycarya strobilacea, assembly GCA_036898215.1. Taxonomy (NCBI): domain Eukaryota; kingdom Viridiplantae; phylum Streptophyta; class Magnoliopsida; order Fagales; family Juglandaceae; genus Platycarya; species Platycarya strobilacea. The sequence continues at coordinate 2,272,436 of CM072557.1, read as the reverse complement.
GGCGCGCCCGGGAGATCCTGCAAGCGGAGTTGGCGCGGTCTGAGGAGGTCCAGGCTGCTCGGGAGTCCGAGCTCGCGGGTGCTCGGAGTGCTCTAGAAGAGGCCCACTCTAGGATTGCCGATCTCGAGCCGCAGGTATCCCGAGTGGTGGCGATCCGTAACTCCGCCTGGGGGCATGGCTACGCCGAGGGCCTACGCCGACTAGGATCCCAGCTCTTGGTGGATCCCCAGCTCGATCCTCAGAGGATAAGTGTGAGGTCTCTTCGTCCAGACCGGGCTGCGAAGAGATTCGTCAAGAAGATCGGGAAGCGCGGTTACCCTCCCTTTGACGACCTCAATCCTCCTCCGCCCCCTCCTGAGGCTTGACCTGATTTTTGTACAAGTTTTTTTTTTTTTTTTTTGTAATGATGCTCGAGCTCGATTCGAGCGAGTTTGTATGACTGATAATACATATGAATTTTGACTTAATCTTCTTCTGGTGTTTTGTTCATAACTTCATTCTTGCCTTTACCCTGCGAAATTTTTTGGATAAGTGTAAACTTAAAAAAAATTTTCTCAAACGTACCCGGTGGATGTGCTTAAGATCGGGATTCAGGAATTCCGAATTGGTTTGGGTGGATTGACCGACCCCGCGGGACTCCGAGGCGGATACTTACTTCGCGTAGGTGGGTTGACCGACCGACTCCGCGGGATTCCGAGGCGGATACTTCGCGTGGGTGGGTTGACCGACCCCGCGGGATTCCGAGGCGGATACTTCGCGTGGGTGGGTTGACCGACCCCGCGGGATTCCGAGGCGGATACTTCGCGTGGGTGGGTTGACCGACCGACTCCGCGGGATTCCGAGGTGGATACTTCGCGTGGGTGGGTTGACCGACCGACTCCGCGGGATTCCGAGGCGGATACTTCGCGTGGGTGGGTTGACCGACCCCGCGGGATTCCGAGGCGGATACTTCGCGTGGGTGGGTTGACCGACCCCGCGGGATTCCGAGGCGGATACTTCGCGTGGGTGGGTTGACCGACCCCGCGGGATTCCGAGGCGGATACTTCGCGTGGGTGGGTTGACCGACCCCGCGGGATTCCGAGTTGAGAACCTTATAATACGTTGGATGCGAACATTGAATAACATCGGGCTCTTTATAATGTCAAGAAGCAAATTACATCAGTGGAAGTAAATTACATTAGTAGATGCTACGCATAGTACCTCTTAAGCCTCTCACTGTTCCAGGGGTGGGGCAGGTCGGTTCCGGAGCTGTCTTTGAGTCGGTAAGATCCCGGTCTGTTTGTTGCCGTCACTACGTAAGGTCCTTCCCACTTTGGTCCCAGTTTTCCTTGTGCTGGAGTCGTGATGCCCGTTTGTCTTAGCACTAAGTCCCCGACTTTGAAGTTGCGCGGCTTCACTCTTTTGTTGAAGTACTGCTCTGCTTTGCGTTTGTTGTTGGCAAGTCGGATGCCGGCCTCTTCCCTGTGCTCCTCCAAGGAGTCTAGACGTTCCATCATCTTGGCATCATTGGAAGCAGCGTCATAGTGCTGGATTCGTAGGGTAGGCATCCCGACCTCGACTGGGATTACCGCCTCGCAGCCATAGGTTAGGGCAAACGGTGTTTCACCCGTGGGGGTTCGGACTGTTGTGCGATAAGCCCAGAGGACCCCCGGAAGTTCATCGGCCCAGGCCCCTTTATGCATCCCAAGCCTTTTCTTCAGCGCATTGAGGATGGTTTTGTTGGTCGCCTCGGCTTGCCCGTTAGCCTGCGGGTGGCCGGGGGAAGAGTACTTCACCTTGATCTTCAACTCGGAGCACCATTCTCGGTAATGACTGCAATCGAACTGCTTTCCGTTGTCCGATATGAAGCTCTGGGGTATTCCGAACCGGCAAACAATTGACTTCCATAAGAACTTTGTGATGGCTTGAGAAGTGATACTGACAAGGGCTTCGGCCTCTACCCACTTCGTAAAATAATCTACTGCCACTACTATGAATTTAGTCCCACCCCTCCCTACTGGGAATGGCCCTATAAGGTCGAGTCCCCACTGATCAAAGGGCCAGGGGGATGTTATCGAAGTGAGTTCTTTTGATGGGGAGTGCAACACTGGGCTGTACTCTTGGCACTTCGGGCACCTTTTAACGAAATCTTTCGCTTCCTGGAATAAACACGGCCAGTAGTACCCCGCACGGGTGGTGCGGGCGGCTAGCGTTTTAGGCCCCATGTGAGCCCCGCAGATTCCTTCGTGGATTTCGGTCAGTATATATTGCCCTTCTTCTTTCGTTACACACCTGAGCAATGGTTCAGAGAAACCCTTTCTGTACAGCGATCCGTCAATCAGTGTGAATCTGGACGACCTATTCTTTACCTTGCGGGCCTGGCCCGGGTCGGGAGGTAATGTGCCTGTACGGAGGTACGCTGTGATATCGGTTGCCCAGTCGGGATCAGCGACAGCCACTACTCCGACTTCGCTGCCTGTGGAGGGAGTGTCTATCGTTCTGATCTCAGTGTTCTCTGGGGGAGGATGTTCATCTTTTCCCGACGCAACCTTTGCCAACCGATCTGCTATATGATTTTCTTCCCTTGGGATCTGCAGTAAACGGAAGTAACTGAATCGATCTCTCTCGATGCACACGAGCTCCAGATATTTTTTCAATTTTTCGCTCTTGGTGGTGCACTGGCCGAGTACTTGGTGAAAAACTATTTGAGAATCAGTTCGGGCCTCCAGCTCAGTCGCCCCGAGGGCCCTAGCAATTGTCATTCCGGCTATGAGGGCCTCGTATTCTGCCTCATTGTTGGTTACCTTGAAGGTTAGGCCTATACCGTAGTTGTGTTGGACGCCCTGGTCGGTGATGATGTGCACGCCGGCTCCGCCCCCGGCTCGGCATGAGGATCCGTCAACGTACAGCTGCCACGCCTGTTCCCGAGGTTCACTGGGAATCTCTTCTGGAAATCCAGTGTATTCCGCGACAAAATCCGCCAGTGCTTGCGCTTTTATCGCCGTTCGGGGCTGGAACGTTAGATCGAATTCGCTCAGCTCGATTGCCCATTTGGCTAATCGACCGGACGTATCGGGCTTCTGGAGAATAGTTCCGAGAGGATGATCGGTCATTACTCTTATGGTGTGGGCTTGGAAGTATGGACGCAGTCGACGCGCGGCCGTCAGTAAGGCGAATACCATCATTTCCGTACGGGGGTACCTGGCCTCTGCTCCTTGGAGTGCCCTGCTGACATAGTACACAGGCTTCTGGCCCCGATCGGTTTCTCTCACTAGAACTGCAGATGTTGCATGAGGCGAGACTGCCAAGTAAGCCACAAGGGTCTCTCCGGGAATTGTCTGGCTAAGTAACGGGGGACACGTCAGGTAATCTTTGAGTTGTTCGAATGCCTGCCCGCACGATGTGTCCCATTCGCGTGCTTTTCGGAGGACCTGGAAGAAGGGAAGACACCGATCGGTCGACCTTGCTATGAACCGGCTGAGAGCAGCAATTCGTCCAGCCAATCGTTGGACTTCATTCAGGTTCCTCGGTGGTGCCATTCCGAGGATAGCCTGTATCTTCTCGGGGTTGGCCTCGATTCCTCGTTCAGAAACCATGTACCCTAAGAACTTGCCGGATTCGACCCCGAAGGTGCACTTGGCAGGGTTGAGCTTCATCTGATAATGTCGCAGGATTGAGAAGGCCTCCCTCAGGTCCATTGCATGATCGTTAGGGGAGCGGCTCTTGACCAGGAGGTCGTCGACGTAAACCTCCATGTTTCTCCCTATTTGCCTTTTAAACATGCGGTTAACCAACCGTTGATAAGTAGCCCCTGCGTTCTTGAGCCCAAAGGGCATGGCGGTATAACAATAGAGCCCGCGGTCTGTAATGAACGCCGTTTTTTCCTCGTCGTCCGTGCTCATCTTGATCTGATTGTAACCCGAATAGGCGTCCATGAAGCTGAGGAGGGAGTGCCCGGCAGTTGAATCCACGATGAGGTCGATGCGCGGTAGAGGGAAACTATCTTTGGGGCAGGCCTTGTTCAGATCGGTGAAGTCTACGCACATGCGCCATTTCCCGCTGGCCTTCTTTACCAGTACTACATTAGACAGCCATTCCGGGTAGTGAGCCTCTCGGATGATCCCAACGGTCAGGAGTCTGTCCACCTCTTCTGCAATGGCGGCATACTTCTCAGCACAGAAGCTTCTTCTTTTTTGCCTGACTGCCCGGGCAGTCGGGTTGACACACAGTCGGTGCTCTATTACAGACCTGCCGATTCCGGGCATATCTGCAGGTGTCCAGGCGAATATGTCCTTGTGCTCGATGAGGAGGGCCTTGAGTTCCGCATGTACTCCTGGGTCCATCTTGGTTCCGACTCGCACTGTCCGATCCGGGTTGTCGCCATCGATCGGAATCAATTCCAGAGGCTCGTTGGGTTCCGCTTGGCGCAGTGTCGCTTCGTCCCTGATTTCATCGTCCCACACTGCTCGGGGAGGTGCGGGCGGAAACTCAACATGCTCGTCCTCCAGGGAGATCGTAGCCACGGAACTGTCCTTGTGCTTTAATTCCCGGGCGTAGCATTCCCTGGAGGTTACCTGTTCTCCTCTGACTTCGCCCACTCCTCTGTCAGTCGGAAACTTCATCTTGAGGTAATAGGTGGAAGTGACTGCCCTTAAGTTGTTTAGGGTCGGCCTCCCCAGGATGGCGTTGTAGGAGGAGGGAGCTTTTACGACCAGGAATTCAGTCATGATGGACGCGGTCCTGGGCGCGGAGCCCATCAAAACCGGGAGAGTTATCAGGCCCTCGGGGTGTACTGCCTCGCCAGTAAATCCTTTGAGGGGGGCTCGGATAGGCTGAAGTTGGCCGGGGTCGATTCCCATCTGTACGAAGGCCTCCCAGAACAAGACATCGGCCGAACTCCCGTTGTCAATCAGCATCCTTTTAACTGTGAAATTGGCTACCGATGCTGATATTACCAAGGCGTCATCGTGTGGAAAGGCGATTCCCTTCGCATCCTGCTCGTTGAACACTATCGATTCCCCTCTGGGGCCCGGGCTGCCCTGTCTAGGTGCCTGCCTCAGTGAGTAGACTTCCCCATATCTAGCTCTCCGCGCGTGGGCCCTCTGAGAGGAGGATGTAGTCCCTCCTCGGGACGGTCCCCCGACAATGGTTCTAATTTCTCCTGCTGGGTGGCCGGACGCAGGTTCGCCTTGGCGTCTACTTGATTCCCGTTCCCGACGAGGGGTCTTCGATCGAGTTCTGTCTCTTCGGTCGTTCATCCGTTCGTCCCTCTGACTATTCTTCAAGGCCTGGCAGTCTTCAGTGTTGTGGCCCTTGGACTTGTGATATTCGCAATACATCTCCCCTCTTCTTCTTCTGATGGACTCTCGCCTTGTTTCCGCCCGACTCTGATTTTCCACCGCCAAGCTGGACTGAGGCCACGATGACAGTCTATGTTCCCGTGGGGGGTCCCTTCTCCTCGCCTCATCTGGGAACTTCCTACTTCCCCGATACCTGCTGGAACCTTCCCCGGCACTGGTCGTCTTCCGATCGTGCTGTCGGAGCTCCCCGCGCCGCGGGGCTACTAGGGCTTCGAGCGTATCTTCGGCGTTGATGAATCCGTCAGCCTGATCCATGAACCCGTTCAAAGTGGTGGGAGTCTTGCGGGCTATCTCCGCCATGAAGGGGCTCCTGGGCCATATGCCGCCCAGGAGGGCCGCCAGGGTGATCTTTTCGTCCTGGTTGTCGGTGGTCATCCTTTCTTCGTTGAATCTGGACAGGTACCCTTTCAGGCTTTCCTTCTCTCCTTGCTTGACGGTCAATAGGTACGCCGCGGGGCGCCTTCGTTTCCTACTAGCCATGAACTGGGTGATGAAGAGTCGGGCTAACGCCTCGAAGCTACTGACGGATCCCGGAGGAATGGTTCCGAACCATGTCCAGGCCATCCCCTTCAGTGTGAGAGGGAATGCTCGGCATGCTACCTCGCCGGGATAGCCATGTAGGCTGATATGAGCTTTAAAAGCTTCTATGTGCTCCACAGGGTCCTGAGACCCGTCGTACAGCTCTACTTGTGGGACCTTGAACTTGGGCGGGAGAGGGACGGCCAGGACGTCCGCGCTGTAGGGTGTTCCTATGCTTCCTTGTGAGGAGAGATGCCCTGCTGCCGGGCTGATTAGTCTTGCCATTTCGGCGTACTTGTCCCCCAACTCCTTTAGCTCAGTGTGCATCCGGCGTCTTTCTCCTTCGGAGGCTTCGCTCTCCTCAGGGAGTCGGGAGCTCGCATTCTCTCCCAGGTGGGTTTCACCGCGGGCCGATGCCTCTTCGCGCGGTTGCCGGAGGGCCGCATTTTCCTCCTTCAACCCCCTCACCATTTCTTCCAATGCTTCTAGCCTTTCTTCCATCGACGGATCGGCTTGCTGGTCGTGCTTGGTCGTCTGGGACGGCGGTAGAGTAGACATGCAGAAAGTACGTTGATCAAAAACAATTTCGGGATCCCACAGACGGCGCCACTGTTAAGGACGTATTCTGCTATCCTGTCTACCGATCCCGCGGGAGTGGAACCTGCAAAACAAGGACGAGAAGGGTCGGGGTCCGGGACCGCTCCGAAGATCAAGTTAGTGTATGGGAGAAGATATACGACAGTGGGAACAAGAGAATTTGTGAGCGTACCGTACCTCCGTCGTTGGTTGGGTGTTATTTATAGGTGCTTCCCCCGGGAAGAGGGTCCGTGTGACGAGGGCGCCGAAATCGGGGCATCACCCGTCCGTCATCCTCGATAAGGAAACCTGGTCTGATTCGGTTGGTCTCATCGCATTAATTGAGTATCCTCCCATTTAATGCTCGATTAGCCCCTTTTGGACAGGGGCATTAAATGCCGCCGTATCCTCTGTCAATTTAGGAATTAATGGTGTGTGTTTGTAGTGTCTGTATATTTAGAAAGAGGGAAAATGCAGACCGGCGGCTGTCTGTCGTTCATAAATGCGGGAGTGGTCTTGATGGGAGACGGGTTCTGGGGACATGCCAGCACGTGAGCCGCCGTTCTGCCTTTAGCGTGTTCTTGAAGCTGGTTTAACCATTTCCTGCCCAGATCGGGAAACCAGGGACTCGCTCGTCCCCGATTTCGGTCTTCCCAGTTGAATTCGGACGCTGCGTTGAGGTGGATGCGGGTGACGGGCCTTGGGCCGGACGATCTTGTGGGCTCGGGCCCGACCAGGCTGGACCCCCCTTCCAGTCATTGTTGATAAACTTCCTGGAATACTTTCCGATAGATTATTCTCTTTCACCCTCAAAACATGCAGCTTCTTCAAATCTCCAAAACATGGGCAGATTGGTCCCTCGAGCATGTTTTTGCTCAGGTCTAAAGTTGGTTGAAAGCTCGAGATCTGCTTATAGCTCAACCCTTGACCACCTTGTCCACGAGTGTATTTGTAAAGCTGAAAACTTGTGAAAGGCTCTTCTAATGAGATCTTCCCACTTTTGAGGCTCTGCATTTGTGTCAAGCTCTTTGGTATCTCACCATTGAAAGAGTTATTTGACAAATCCAAGTAAAACAAAAATTCAAACTTTCCAAACCAAGATGGAATGCTTCCACCCAAACGATTCCACGATAAATCCAAGAGCCGCAGCTTAGTGCAGCTTCTCAACCATTGTGGGATTGAGCCTCTGAGTCTACAGTTGCCAAGAACTAGACCCCTGTGGTTTTGGAATTCTAGATTTCAAATATCAGGTATTTCTTCATCATAAAAGTTCATCGGAAGCAAAACCATTCTTAGGTTCTTGTAGTGTTGCAGAATCTCAAGAGTTGATGAAATATTTTTAAGACTAATGTTTGAGAGAGAGAGATGCTCTAGGGCGTCGAGATTCTTGAAATTGTTGGGAAGTTCACCTTTTAGATTGTTGCGGGCAAGATTAAGCTCAGTCAATCTACGGCAGAGGGATAGACTATCAGGAATTGGACCGCGGAACAGATTAGAACCAAGACCTAGGGAGACGAGGTTTTTCATTGCAGAACAATTGAGATTGATTGGACCACTCAGAGAGTTATCGTTCAAGACAAGCATTTGAAGTGACGGAGAGTTCACAACCGAAAGAGGCAAATGACCAATGAATAGATTTGAGGAGGCCAAAAACTGCTCAAGTCTTGTTAGGCTTCCAAAAGCATCTGGAAGAATTCCAGAAAACAAATTAGAGGAAATATCCAGTTTCTCAAGGTTGGAAAGGGGCAATTTCATTCTTCAGCGGCCCTGAGAACCTATTATTCTGAATATGAAGTTCACGAAGATTTTGCAACTGGAAGATGCTATCAGGCAAACTTCCTGATAAAGAATTCCCACTAAGGGAGAGATGATGAAGAGAAGTGCAATTTGCCAAATCCTTTGGAATTCCCCCAGCAAAATAGTTGTGAGAAAAGGTAAGCACTCGAAGTGAAGAAGATAATACACACATTCCTCCATTGATAGGACCAACAAAACCATTAAAGCTTATGTCTATGATCTCTAAGTTTTGCAGTCTAAACAAATCACCAGGAAGTGAACTGCTTAGAAAATTATGAGAGAGGTTTGGGAATCTCAACTGATCAAGGTCTGCCAAGGATTCACAGAACTTCCCCGTGAGTTTTCTGCTTCCAAGTTCCAAGCCAACTACCCTTCTGCCAGAAACAGTTGAACTATCACAAGTGACACCAGTCCAATTGCAGCAATCAGGAGAGGCCACGTTGTTCCACCTAGCAATATTCACTGATCCTAAGCAATTGGAGAAACCCGTCAAGGCTTTAAGGTCATTTGAATTGCATGCCAGGCTACTGGTGCTTGAGATCGGAACTTCAAAAAGGAAGAAGGCCGGTATGTTGGGAAATAGCTAAGGAAACAAACAATAAAGATATGAAATAAACCGCAGCGGATGCAACAATGAGAAATAAAATAGTAAACACAGAAAGAACACAGCTATTTAAGTGGTTCAGCTCAAAATGAGCTTATATCCACTGTGGGGTTGGTTTCAAAGTTTCACTAGATCAAATGGAGGTTACAGAGAGAGAATCAGAAGATTCTTACAACAGAGAACACTTACCTCACGTTTATACACTCAATCCTCACAAGTTTCACTCAGAATAGTAGAGAAATGGAGAAGAAAATGATCTAGGAAGAAGCACTGTTCACTGGCGCAAAAAACAGAGGCTCTGCGTTTCTTTGTCGTCCGCTCAACTAGAAATTAGACACCTGGCACTACGTGGCATCTTGCTCGAGCGGGAGGTCGAGCGAGGGTCGAGCGAAATCACTGCCTGATCCTCGCTCGAACTGGAGGTCGAGCGAGGGTTGAGCGAAGTCTCAGGTTGGAGCAAATCTGGAAGTCTCGAAGTCTCGCTCGAGCGAGGGTCGAGCGAGGCAGGTTTGGACATGTATTCCTAAGCCATACTCAACAAATCTCCACCTTGGCTTGAATACCTAACAGCCCCATAAAATCCAGATTAACTCGAGAATGTAAAATGCAGCAACTGAGAAAACCAACCCCATCTGAGTTCCCTAAGGAACCTGGAAACCCCAAACCCCTATCAAGTCCAAACAAAGTTTGAACTTGAATACTGCAACTGGCTTGGATTCTCTGAAGTAGCAATCTTCTGAATACTAACTGTACCATCTGACACTACTCCTCTGATAAAGTAATACCTGACGTCAATGTGCTTTGTCCTCTCATGATACATTTGATTTTTGGTCAAATGTATAGCACTCTGGTTGTCACAAAACACTGTCATCTCTGTCTGCTGAAGACCCAGGTCACTGATCAGCCCCTTCACCCAAATGGCCTCCTTAACAGTCTCAGCTGCTGCCATGTATTCTGCCTCTGTAGTTGATAAAGCAACAGTTGATTGAAGTGTTGCTTTCCAACTAATAGCAGAACCACACAATGTGAAAATGTAACCTGTCAATGATCTTCTCTTGTCTAAATCCCCAGCATAGTCAGAATCAACAAAACCAACAACAACAGAACTGAGATTTACATCTCTATCAAATATCAAGCCCACATGCGAAGTTCCCTTCAAGTATCTCAAAATACATTTCATGGCCTGCTAGTGAGTTCTACCAGGCTTAGCCATACATCTGCTAACCACACTCACTGCCTGTGAAATATCTGGACGGGTACACACCATAGCATACATAATGCTACCTACAGCATTAGAGTAAGGAACATTTGCCATGGACTGTTCCTCCTCATCTGTCTGGGGGGATAGAGAAGCTGAAAGTTTAAAATATGACGCCAACGGCGTATTGACAGGTTTGGAGTCAGACATTCCAAACCTGTCTAGAACCTTCTCTATATACTTTCTCTGGGACAAGTATAACTTCTTAGCTTTTCTATCCCTGTAGATATCCATTCCCAGTATTTTTTTAGCATCACCTAAATCTTTCATCTCAAACTCATCCTTAAGTTGAGTTTTCAACAAATCAACATCAACCATGCTTTTAGCAGTTATAAGCATGTCATCAACATAAAGCAATAAGTGAATAAAAGACTTATCAGGCAATTGTTTATGATATACACAACAGTCATAATTACTTCTCAAATAATCATGATCATTCATAAACAAATCAAAACGTTTATACCATTGTCTAGGTGACTGCTTCAGCCCATACAAAGACCTCTTCAGTCTGCATACACGGTCTTCTTTACTTTCAACTGTGAACCCCTCTGGCTGACACATATAGATAGTCTCTTCAAGCTCACCATGTAAAAACGCTGTCTTCACATCAAGCTGCTGAAACTCCAGATTATACAAAGCTGTGATGGCTAGTAAAACTTGGATTGAACTGTGCTTTACTACTGGAGAGAACACCTCAGTGAAGTCGATCCCCTCTCTCTGACTGTAGCCTTTAGCAACTAGACGAGTTTTGTATCTTGCATCAGACTGGATTCCCTCTTTTCTCTTGAAAACCCACTTGCAGCCCACAACTCTGGTCTTCGCTGGTAACTTAACCAAATCCCAGGTTTGGTTCTTGTGAAGAGACTCAATCTCTTCAGTCATCGCTGAACACCACTGTGCAGACTCAGTACTCTTCACAACCTCTGAGTAACTGGAAGGCTCCTGTCTCACAATTTCTTTCGCTGTAGCGAGTGCATAACTGATCATATCTGCATGAGCATATCTCTGAGGTGGTCTAATCTGCCTCCTCTATCTACCAGCAGCTATACTGTATTGCTCCTTAGCTGGTGTCTCAATCTCTGACTCAGAATCATGCTCATCAGTCATAGCATGATCCTGAGTTACTGGTGGTGTCTCAAGTGAAGCCTGCAGCTCCACCTTCTTCCCTGTAGACACGGGAATCTGTTTTGTCGGACTAAGCATGGATTTCTCATCAAACACAACATCTCTGCTTATCAAAAACTTGGGTGAATTGGGATCAGTACACCACAATCTATATCCCTTCACCCCAGAATCATATCCCATAAAAATACACTTCTTTGCCCTAGGTTCTAGCTTACCTTCATTTACATGAAAATAAGCAGGATAACCAAATATCTTCAGGTTCAAATAATCAGTAGGTTCATCAGACCATATTTGATTAGGTGTCTTCAACTCAATAGCTGTGGCTGGAGAGCGGTTCACCAGAAAACAGGTTGTATTGATTGCTTCTGCCCAAAAGTCCTTAGATAGGCCGGCATTGGAGAGCATACTGCGTGCTCGTTCTAGGAGGGTCCGGTTCATGCGTTCAGCCACTCCATTTTTCTGTGGAGTGTGCCTGACTGTATGGTGTCTGGCAATTCCTTCGTTCTTACAGAACTCATCGAAGTCATTGCCGCAAAATTCCATCCCGTTGTCAGTCCGAAGCCGTTTTACCTTCTTGTCGGTCTGATTCTCTATCAGAACTTTCCACTGCTTGAAGTTCTTGAAGACTTCACTTTTCTGTTTCAAAAAATAAACCCACACTTTCCGTGAGTAATCATCAATGAATGTAAGCAAGTAATTAGCTCCACATTTTGATGGAACTGAAGACGGACCCCAAAGGTCGGAATGAATGTAGTCCACTGTATCTTTTGTTCTGTGGACCCCAGTTGCAAACTGAACCCTACTCTGCTTCTCGAATACACAGTGCTCGCACAGGTCTAGCTTGCCCAAATTCTAATTCCCTAACAACCCTTGCTTACTAAGGATAGACATCCCCTTCTCACTCATATGGCCCAATCTCATGTGCCATAGACGGGTAACATCTGACTCTGACTGATCAGCTACTGAAACTGCAGCTTCACTGCTGACAGTACTACCCTGGAGGAAATAGAGACCATCTTTCAGGTCTCCCTTCATAATGATCATGGAGCCTTTGCTGACCTTCAAAGCTCCACCTTGTCCTGTGTACTTCAAACCCAAAGAATCAAGGGCCCCATGGAGATAAGATTCTTTTTCAAGTCTGGAATGTGCCGGACGTTGGTTAATGTCCTAACCATCCCATCAAACATCTTGATCTTCACAGAACCCATTTCTGCAATCTTGCAAGCTGTGTCGTTCCCCAACAGAACAGAACCACTGTTGACAGATTCATAAGACATGAACCAGTCCCTTTTGGGACACATATGGAACTTGCAAGCTGAGTCCATCACCCACTTATCACTGAACCGACTGATTGCAAGAACTACATCAGAGCCGTCAGATTCATCAGCAGCACTGACGGCATTGGAGGAACTCGTAGATTCCTCCTTCTTCTTCAGCTTCGTACACTCACTCTTATAGTATCCAAACTTCTGACAGTAATAACATTTTACATTCTTCTTGTTGGACTTGGACTTTGATTTCTCCTGGGACTTGCCTCTGCTCTTCTCTGAACCCTTCTGACTGGATCTTTCTCTATCGGAGGTATCTTTGACAAACAAACCACTGGGCTGTGCTTCACCACCCTTATCATACTTACTCCTCAATTCCTTCGAGTTCAAAGCGGACTTCACATCTGCTAAGGAGATAGTATCTCTACCATACAGCATAGAATTTACAAAATTCTCAAATGAGGCAGGTAATGAACACAACACAATTAGAGCTTAATCTTCCTCATCAAGCTTGATGTCAACATTTCTAAGATCCATAACAATTTTATTAAACTCATCTAGGTGTTTAGTAACTGACGAACCCTCAGTCATTTTGAGTGTATACAACCGTTGTTTTAAATACAACCGGTTTGTGAGAGACTTCTTAATGTACAAGCTCTCAAGCTTGTTCCAGAGACCCTCAGTGGTCTCCTCCTCCGCCACCTCTCTCAACACTCCATCAGACAATAATAATAGAATAGTACTATGTACCTTTTCTTCATCGTCCTTAGATGGTACAGGAGAATCTGCTGTCCTTTCCTCTAGAACTTTGAATAACCCCTGCTGGCGCAACAATGCCCTCATCTTCAGGCGCCACAAGCTGAAACTGTTCTGATCGTCAAATTTCTCAACTTCAAATCTTGCTGTAGCCATCCCTTCAAATATTCACAGAGCCTGAAAACGCTCTGATACCAGTTTGTTGGGAAATAGCCAAGGAAACTAACAAAGATATGAAATAAACCGCAGCGGATGCAACAATGAGAAATAAAACAGTAAACACAGAAAGAACACAACTATTTAAGTGGTTCAGCTCAAAATGAGCTTACATCCACTGTGGGGTTGGTTTCAAAACTTCACTAGATCAAATAGAGGTTACAGAGAGAGAATCAAAAGATTCTTACAATAGAGAACACTCACCTCACGTGTATACACTCAATCCTCACAAGTTTCACTCAGAATAGTGGAGAAATGGAGAAGAAAATGATCTAGGAGGAAGCACTGTTCACTGGCGCCGAAAACAGAGGCTCTGCGTTTCTTCGTCGTCCGCTGTGCAAAATGCCTTCGCGATATTTATATTATGCAATCTCGCTCGAGCGAGATTTAAACTCGCTCAAGCAATGACTTCTAGGTCAGATTCGCTCAACTAGAAATCGGACACCTGGCACCACGTGTCATCTCGCTCGAGTGGGAGGTCGAGCGAGGGTCGAGCGAAGTCACTGCCTGATCCTCGCTCGAGCTGGAAGTCGAGCGAGGGTCGAGCGAAGTCTCGGGTTAGAGCAAATCTGGAAGTCTCGAGACCTCGCTCGAGCGAGGGTTGAGCGAGACAGGTCTGGGCATGTATTCCCAAGCCATACTCAACACGGTAAAAGGAAGGACAAAATGAAACATCGGAAGCCCATTGTACTAGGCGAGTCACCGAGTACAAAAGTGATATTTGGAGTGTGAGAGGGAGACTAGAGAGAGGGAAGTTTCTTATACAAGAGGTTTTCAAATTAAGCCCATTTATCTTTTCTCCGTTTTTCCTTTCGTGTTCATCTCTTATTTTTCTTTAATCCCATCTGCTGCTTCCACTGCGTTTCAGATGAAAAGGACACGAAAGACCAAAGCACTGCAATACTAGAGTGGTAACTACTTGAAAAGGACAAGAAAATCTTTAATAGTCGCCACAAATGACTACAATTATCAACAGTCGGAATCTTTTTGACGAATTCTCGCTGTAAGCTTTTGTGGAGCCAGCCAGGTGGCAACGTTTGACAACGATCCGCCTGATATATATGGATGTAGTAGCGTGAGTAAGCTGGCGCGAAGACAGAGATCATGAAAGGTAATGTTTGACAGTTCATGAGAGTCCAGACGCTTCCCTTGTTTCAACATCAACGCGGCTGTGATACGTCACTTGAATCAATATCTAAAGGACCAATTCTACACAAACTGATCCCTTGAGATTAGGATTTGAATTCACTCCCATTTTTGTAGATTAGCGTTGTCTCGGGAAGTCAGGAACGAGGCCATGCTCATATGTGAACACTTCTAATCATGTTGTGAAAGGGGTTTGTTAAATGGTTGATGTCACATTTAACGACTGGATAAAAATTTCAAAGCAGGATCCATTGTCAAGGTGCCAGCACATATCCAGTCTCAAGACTATCGTTTGGGTTCCCTCGACTAGTTCAAAAGGCCTGAATATCAAAAATCCAACATTAACGACACCAAATGGCATCCGGTAAAAAATGCTGCAGAATGGGAGAGGATATATTCCAAGATTTTTTTTTTTTGAAAAAACCATAAGGTTTATTGCTTAATAATGGACTTACACAATCTCACTGAAAATAGTGGATTGTATATATTTTGGAATTTTACTTATCAAAAAAAATATATTTTGGAATTACTTCCAACACATATAAGTCCTCTTCCAACTTTAAAGCATTTTGAGCTAAACAGTGGGTAGCTTTGTTGGCATCTATCTTGACATGATAAATAATAAAAAGACTTTATTCTCATAAAAATAGGCATAAGCACAAATACACAAGAAATATACAAAAGAAATACCTATAACTTTACAAATACAAAAAGATAACTAAAACAGCTTCTAACCAAAAACTGCCCTCCATAATAAACCTCCACCAAACACAAACAGAAAAAACAAAAGAAAAGGGCGTTAGTGGAAAAGAGAAAACCAAGATGAGAAGGAACAAAGATTAAAGATTATTCCCGGCGAGATGCGCCGGAAATAGGAGATGAAAAGTCATAATGAGAGAGAGAGAGAGAGAGAGGCCAAAACATCAAAGCAGCAACCATTCCAAGGCTTCTAAAGTACATTCATTCACCGAAGCACTTAATCATGCTTAATTAGTGCCATTATACTGATTCAATCGTAAAACAGAGCTCAAGCTCAATAAAAATAACTACTAAAAAATGAAAAGTTTCTTCGAGATAAAAATAGCGAGCTCAACAATGTCCTCAACAGGACAACGTACACAAAGGAAAGACCATTTACTTACGTTGTAACTGAAAATCAAATGAATAGTTTGTGCATGACTGTATGCAAGAGTCGCACCTCCATGGTATACAGCAGCCTGACCGCTGCTATAAGGTGTTATAGCACCGTAAAGGTTAGTGTTGTAAGCCAAAGCCAGAGCCGCCAACATGCCAGGAACCCCAGCTGCCAAGTGCACTGCAAGGAATGCAGAGTATAAAGCTTCAACATGACCTGTTTGACTTGCAAAGAGGTAGTGGATCAGGAAGTAAGATGCCTGAAGAACGCCAAAGGCCGCTGGCCAACTTAGACACAGAAACTGGAGGGACTTGGCCACACTATCAGACATATAGGCGACGATACCAAGGTTTGTCAATTGCCCAGCCATACCCACTAGAACCGCAAACCAACCCAAGGTATCCCATGCTGATTTTTCACTTAAGCAATCCTCACAATTCAGGACTCCCAGGAAAAGGAGTATCGATAAGCCTATCATTGCACCTACAACACTCGCTATTCCAAGAGCCTCTCTACAGACCAATAAAATAGTGGTTATTCAGAAGCCTAACAGGACAAAAAAAGATTTGAATAGAAACAACAACTTGCAAATGTAATGAGTTGCGAACTATGATCTAAAAAGAATATTATTTATAGCACATTCTATATATATATATATATATATATACGCAAAGAAATATAAAGATTATTATAGGTAATATGATCACATTTAAACAAAAGCTCCAAAAATGGATCAAATATAAAACATATTTCCATGCAGCATTAGGGAAATTGATCGACACATTCCAATATACTAGAGATTATTACTCGTGATCAGAGGGCATTGTCATGTTGATTTAAGACAATCCACATTTCAACCTTTCACTTCTGATATTCTGAAATTAAACCATGGGACTCCGCAAATTGTTAAACAAACATATGCAGAATACGTAATTTTTTTACTACCATTGCGTGGAACTATATGAAAGGTATCAAGCACAGTGAATGGTTTCACACACTCATCACAATATGTCATTATTAAATGAAGTGGAACAAGGTCAAGGGCTATAAAAATAAATGGAGACTTCAACTCTCCCTGTCATTGGTTAATTGATATATACTACTTATTAGATAATAACTTGAATTAAACAGCACAAACGCCTACTACATACCCAGAGACTCTTAAAGAGACTGCAAGAAGCATTGTACCTGAAATTCCCTTTGTAGTCTTGTATGGCCGAATAAATCTAACAATCTTCACAATCAAACTTGTTAGATTTCAATCATGTGAATAATAAGAAATATGCAGTAAATAAATTAACAAACATAACACACCGATTGATTATGAAGAGAAACCCTTTGAAGAACTCTTTAAAGGTAAAATCCTACGAGACAACCAAACTCAAAAAAATCATTTTTATTGATTGAAAATCAAATTACAAGTAAGTTATTCAATTACAAAACTTTTGTCAATTGACTCCCTTATTTGATCGGACAAATGACCCATTTATCCCTACCGTAGTAATAGCCAGAACCTCTAGCAATCTTCAATCTATGCCTCTCCTGTTAGAACCTCCAGTGGTTGATCACGTATACCAACAATCTTCGTAAATATTGAGCAAGATCATACTCGCAAGTGTATAAAAATCACAAGAAAAATTCTCTACTAATATTCCTCTCAAACGGCTCTCAAATATGTCTAAATATCAGCTATGGCCGAAATTACTTATTAGGGTTACAATATGACTTGATTTAAATAGACACTTCAGAAAGTGCTGCTGAAACTCGTCTGCTGACAGGCTGTCCTTTGTCAGAATCCATTTACTGACAGGTTGCTAACATACTTCCGGATTTTCTGTTGCAATTTGAATTTCGAATTTCCCTTCTGATTTTATCCTTCTAGATTTCGAAATTCAACTCTTCAGCTCCTTTAACAGACTTCTTAGACCCCTAAATGGACTCAAAATACTATGGATAAATTACATTCATTCAAAAATCAAGGTTTTAATAATAAGATAAAATCTTATCCTATTTGAATTCAAACTTAATAATCCAAATTTACAGTTTTAGAGATAAAATGAGATCTTATCCTATTTGAATTCAAATATTTCAATACTGATCTAAACCAATAAAGTTTACGCTAACAATCTCACCCTTTGACTGATTGGTGACAAAACATTTTTGATGAATGCATATTTCCAAAAGATTAGCGGCTAGTTCAGCTCGCATGTCCTACTTGGACTTTCTCCTCATTCATCAATCCTTCTCCCCCTTAGTCTTGTGCTGCTTACCCTTACTCCTCACTTTTCTATCCCTTTTTGTCATCAATTTAGCCAAATTAATGTCATGTATAAACTGAAAGTGTAGCCTCACTTGAGGAATCACGTGAGGAAGGATTTCGTTTTTTCTTTAGTTCTCATCTGAGCACACACAACCAAAAGGTTAGAGAAAATAAACACAAGTTAGTTTCATAAGAGAACTCGATTATCAAGTATGCATTGAAAAGAAGAAAAAAATGCCAAAAAAATAACCATATGGTTCGGTATCCAGCAATATTATCTCAGACTTGTCACAAACATATATGCATGCGTTCTAAATGAGAGAACCATAGCAAATGAGAGATGAATGAACAATGTGAGTTGATTTAGAAACAATCTCAAACACATGGTGTGCATTTGTGAGAAATGGAATTGAATAAGTTCGGTACTCATGTAGAATCGGCTTTCATACATGTAAAAATCAATCTTAATACATGCTATGTAAACCAAACTACACAAACCAACCAACAATCAAGCTCAAACCCCACATATGAAAGGAATCCGAAGTCCATACCTTATATATACACTGAAACTTAGACTCTTAAGGATAGAATTCGAACCTTAGAATGGAAAAATCAGGATTAGAGTTAAGTTGACTAACCTGGATATCGAGAAATGGAAGATACTTCTTGAGCATAGTCCAAAACCATGCAAAAACCGTGTGAGATCTCACAGAATTTGGGACTTAGGGCACGATCAAAAGTGGAGTCTTAGAACACAAAATAGTCTTGAGTACGATATGGGGAACAGGGGGGTCTGACGCACTCGGAATAGACAACTAAGATTGCCATGAGTCACTTTAAGTGACCAACACTCGGTCACATGATGTGACTTTGTCAAGACCTTTTTTTGTATCCCACTAAGACTTAACTACAAAATAGAACAAGTAGACCACTCCCACACTCATTATTTAAATATAATACTCTCACCAGGACTTAAACACAGATTTTTCTCTTAAAAAAAACTTGATACCCAAGATACACAATCTCAGCATTAGCATCCTTTTTATGTCTTACAGAGACATAGCCACACCACATAAATCTCAAGAAGCCCTAAAACAATGCCTCACATGCACTTGCAAAACCAAAAATTAACCCTTTTTTTTTTAAATAAACTGGTCATAAAATAAATTGCCTACAAAAAAAGTTTATAAGCAGATTTAAAAAAAAAACAATAGCAATGGGACAAGTAGCATAGATAGATGCATTTACGTTCAATCAAAGTGTTACTCACAAAATAAAATTCAAGACATATATCCTCTTGATAGCAATACTCATAATGGATTTTTACTCCTAATAAAATTATCAAAGTCAAGATCCATGTGAGTGTGTGAGTAAGCAACTTATAAAAGGTAACAACTTTTTCTTGATGATTTTATTCTTTATATATATTTTTTCATAAATGCATTTTTCTTTTGATCATAAGAATTTTCTTTTGAAAGATGTTCCTAAGAGATTGTCACTCACCTTAAGGCAATATTTATGCTAGGGCCTAAATACATGAGTATCACCTCCAAATACTTTACTCGCATAGCCAATTTTTAGTTTATTTCTATTGCTCATCTTTTTCCACAATGATAGGAGAAATGATTTTTTCTATAAAAACTTTCAAAGTTAAATTTGTGTAGGATGTGAGTCTTTTTCCGCAATAAATTTCACACTGATTTTTTCTATATGGACCAACAAGTGGTGTTTGGTAAGGGGAGACATTTTTCGTAGTTGTACTAAATTCAACTAGTATTAGTCAATATAAAGTTTGGACTCCCTCTATGATGAGCATCTCAATACACTTATTCAGCCATTTTTTTAATCAAACAAAGTGCATCCACACAAGTTTCTCCTAGTGCATTAAAAGTGAACATTTACTATGATAACTCATAGGGTTAGGATGTACGAGGTGGGATGCTTAACAAAGATGGAATACATGAATTCAAGAGTTTATTAAATGAGTATCAACATGTTCAAGAATTTCAATACACTATCAATCATGCACTATACATCATTGGGTCAAAAAATAAACCAACCAAATTTAAAAAATATATATATAAACAAAGCAAAACACAATAAAAATGCATGTCTTATATTAACGATATGCAAGAAAGATAAGAATATGCATGTGGTCCTACAAACTAATGTGACACGACATCATTTTTGGCCACCCACTTTGCCTTGAGATTGGGCTTGTCCTTTCCATTATTTTGAATACATAACCTTACCAATTCATCAAACTCATGACTTACAAAATTAATTTGTTGACTCATCTCATCAACTTGATTTTGTAAGCTTTTTCCTCTTTTTTTAGGATTTTTTTCCAGTTTTTATTTTTTGCACTTAAGCACATTAAAGCAATGTGGTCTTATATGCCCAACAATTCCACACTTATGACAAGGAGGAGTAAACTTACGTTCATACCTACATTCCTTCATCATGCTCGGTGGTAAATTTTTGTGCAAGTCTCTTGAGTGGACAGCTTTCGGAATAGGAAGATTGTTGTGGTTTTTCTTTTGACTTTCCTTCACAAACACAATACCTTTGTAGCTCGACGTAGAAGATGAAGGTATTTGTTTTTTTTTTTCCTTTAGAAGCCACAAATCATAATCCTGTCCTATCACTGCTTAGCCTTTGAGACCTCAACATTTCATTTAATTTTTGAGTTGCTGAATTTTATCCACACTCTTGAAAATTTTTTAATTTTTGTTTTAGTGCAACCTTTTGATCTTTTAGTCTCAACACTTCAACCTCAGATATTTTTAAAGCCTCAACCAAATTATTTTTCTCATTTTCTACTGCTGTAAGGTCTTTATACAGCTTTTTAGTGAGCTTTTTCAACTTGACTACCTCTTCACACACTTCATTATAG
The DNA here is from genome assembly GCA_036898215.1 of Platycarya strobilacea. Classification (NCBI taxonomy): domain Eukaryota; kingdom Viridiplantae; phylum Streptophyta; class Magnoliopsida; order Fagales; family Juglandaceae; genus Platycarya; species Platycarya strobilacea. The sequence goes on along the minus strand of CM072557.1, from coordinate 2,251,541 downwards.
GCATCTTGAATACACAGTTCTTGGTCGGCATCAACTAGAGCAATGCCTGAATCACTATAAGCACAATTACTTTCAGATTTTGTTAGTGAATTTTCAGCCAAGTCATTCACAATAGTATAAAAAATCATAACAGATTTCTCATTATTCGAAGATGAGTTTCACTTTCAGAATTCGAAGTATCACTAGAAGACACATTTGGTGTTTTTCCTTTATTTCTCTTGAAGTTAGGATATTTAATTCTAATATGACCATAGTTTAAGCATTCATAACATTTTACCTTTCCATTTTTCTCAACTTTTTCTTTATTTCAATTTTCTAATTCGTTTTTCTTTGCTGGAAATTCTTTTACTCTCTTTTGTTTTTCATTAGTCTTTTTCGACGACATAAATTTTTTGAATTTCCTATCAATAAGAGCTATATCTTCATCATTTAGACTCTTATTATCATAAACATCATCATGCTCTTCTTTCACATTTTTGAAAGCAAAAGATTTATCTTTTCTCGATTCATACGTTTATAAGGACCCGACTAGCTCTTCGACTTTAATTGCATCCAAGTTTTTACTTTCCTCAATAGTCGTGACTTTGAGCCAAAACCTCTCGGATAGAGACATCAAGATTTTCCTCACAATTCTTGAGTTTTCAACCTTTTCACCGAGATTAAACCTAGAATTCACAATATCATTTAGTTTATCATAAAAATCATTAAAACATTCAGCATCAAGCATTTTAATATCTTCAAATTTAGAGGTTAGCAATTGTAATTTAGTTATTCACAGTCCTTGTTCCTTCATGCGTGACTTCTAATATGTCCCATGCCTCCTTCGCTATCTCACACATGGAGATCCTTTTGAACTTTTCTCGAGATATTGCCATGAAGATGGCGTTCAATCCTTTGGTATTAAAGTTGCTATCGCTCAACTCTTCTTTTGACCAAGCTTCGATATTGGTCTTGGGTTTTTTCCAGCCTTTTTCAACAATATGTCATACTCGTCCATCCAATGATTTTAAGAATGCTCTCATACGTACTTTCCAATACGTATAGTTTTCACCATCGAAATATGGTGGCACATGTAACGACGTCATGACCTTACAAGGGCATGGATCACACTCGGATGAGTGAACCACGCTTTGATGCCGATTGAAATTTCCTTTGTACCCCTATATGACCAAATAAACCTAACAATCTTCACAATCAAACTTGTTAAAATTTAATCATGTGAATAATAAGAAATATGTAATAAATAAATTAACAAGCATAACACACCGATTGATTACGAAGAGAAGTCCTATCTTATTTTGTCTAATAATTTGAATTTAATAAACGTGAATAAAATAAAGAAAGAATTTCTTACAAATTCCCGAAAAATTTGTTAGAATCTGATCTGAGAATAGGGATTCTTAGTAAAATTGAAAATTTTCAAAAAATATAGAATCTTGCATCTTTCTATACTTTTATATTTTTGAAAAACTCTTCAAAGGTAAAATCCTAAGGAGCAATCAAATACAGGAAAATTATTTTTATTGATTGAAAATCAAATTACAAGTAATCTATTCAATTACAAAATCTTTGTCAATTGACTCCCTTACTTGATCGGACAAACGACCCGTTTATCCCTACCACAGTAGCAGCTAGAATCTCTGGCAATTTTCAATCTATGTCTCTCCTACTGGAACCTCCAGTGGTTGATCATGTACACCAATCAACGATTTTCTCAAATCTTAAGCAAGAACACATTCGTGTATAAAAATCATAAAGAAAATTCTCTACTAATTTTCTTCTTAAACGGCTATCAAATATGTCTAAATATCAGCTCTAGCCGAAATCACTTACTAGGATTACAATATGACTTGATTTAAATAGACACTCCAAAAAGTGCTGCTGAAACTCGTCTGCTGACAGGTTGTCTTTTGTTAGAGTTCGCCTGCTAACAGGTTGCTAACAGACTTTCGGATTTTCTGCTACAATTTCAATTTCAAATTTGCCTTCTGATTTTATCCTCCCAGATTTTGAAATTCAACTCTTCAACTCCTTTAATAGACTTCCTAGACCCTTAAATGGACTCAAAATACTATGAATAAATTCCATATTTAAATTATATTGATTCAAAAATCAAAACTTTAATAATAAGATAAAATCTTATCCTATTTGAATTTAAACTCAATGATCCAAATTTACAGCTTTAGAGATAGGATAAAATCTTATTCTATTTGAATTCAAATACTTCAACACTAATCCAGGCCAACAAAATTTACATTAACAATATCAACCATCGCCCACTCATTTCTGGTGACAGGGCCCATTTGCTCCAGTTTCTTTGCAGCTATGGCAAGGGCATCTGGTGTATCTTTGGCCTGAGGAGGATAAAGCTTGTATAAGATTAATGGAGTAGCTAGGAGACCGACAAGTGCTGGCAAACTAGCATCCTCGGCTAATTTGAGGCAGAGCTGGTTTTGAGCTGCAGCTGTAAGGAAAAGAGCACTAGAGTTACAAGCAAACTGTCACACACATGTGAGTAATGCATTAGTCACCGAGTAGTCACATGATAACAAAACTACCAGGCAGATTGAACAATGCATTCATAAATCATCAAGGAACAGAGCCTCCCACCCTGTTATCTTAATAAAATATATAGAAGTTTTACTAAAGAATTATGTTTTATAAGTTAACTCAGTATAAACTTTAAAAAAAGGGGGGGAGTCAAATCCAGATTAATCCGGGTTTCGGCCAAGTCACAATCCGGGCATATAAGGGCTGGAATCCGGACCATATTTGGGACTTATGGTCTGGGTTGGGTAGATCCAATTTCCAGTCTAGAAACCAGATGTACAGCCAGTCTCGATTACAAATGAAAAGGACTTGAAAGACCCAAAGATCTGCAATAGTGGAGCGGATCTGTAATAATCGTCCACAAATGACTAGCAATTATTTTATTCTTAACGCCACTCGAGTTTCATGTTTTCAACATGAGTATCAATCTTATTGCCTTTACAATATTTTTTCTGCAGGCAAAAACTTTGAATTGGGTTATGGCTACTCAAAAGCTTATTGGATTTCTAAAAGTAGAATGATGGTGAGCATGGCATTAAGTAAAGATAATTTGACGACTTATGTGAATGCATTATGCAGAAACCTTCATCCCAAAATTGATTAAACATCAGCACATCATTGACCAACTAATTTTTTAAGCAACCCCACTTGTTTTATATTTGGTGGAGTTTTCGTCCACATGTGAATGCATTGAAATCTGGTTAAAGATTTCAAAGCAGGATCCATTGTCTAGGTGCATACAAGTTTCAAGATTTTTGTGGGTTCTGGTAATTACGTGCTTTGTTAAAACGCTTGAATATTAATTATTATTTAATAATGAAACATGAGTGGAGCATCTAATGGCATTCAATGGCAGTGCAGCCAAAAAAAAAAAAAGGCAGAAGAACTTTTACCAGCTGGCTCCTTTCAAAATACTTTCGTTGATCTTCATCTCGAATATCATATTTATAAGTTGGTATCTACCACATACCCAGCTTATGTTCTGTACATACTACACAGATTACAAACCCAAAACAAAGAACGAATTGTCTATTGTTTAGATTGCAAAGAAATTCAATTTTATAGACTGCACACAGTGCTGCCATTTTAAAATTATAATAAGAGCTAGTCTACATACAGTCCCCATTTAATGACTGTTCATGCAAGCTCAGTTTAAAAAATTAGAAAATGATAATAATATTTTATATAAAATGCTCACGCCGTCTCCTAGTAAGGATTGCAAATAGAATATCTCTTTTAATAATATTCATCTTAAAATGGAGCTTTTTATATTTAATAAAGGATCTGCACATGTAGTCCCTGAGTGAGATTGCAAATGAAATTTTTCGTAAAAAATTAAAAAAGACTGATAAATAAGTAATATGAGGATAATAGGCTTATCAATTTTTTCTTCAATAAGTAGTATAAGACTGGTAAAGACTGCTTCTTCCATTACATTTCAGATGAAAAGGACACGAAAGACAAAATAACTGCAGTAGAAAAACATCAACCACATGAAAAGGGCAAAGGAAGGGGAGTCAAGGGGGGGACACATGCTTTTACCTACTAGATATCGCATTTTTCTGAACCCAAAAACTTTCAATTAATTGTTTTGTGCCATTCAAAAGCTTATTGAATTTCAGGAATAGATCATCAGAAGGATAAGTAAAATGAAAGACGACCAACCCTCGTCTAAAAGAAAGGATAAAAAAATAATTTATGCATGAGTGTATAAAATAGTCGGACCTCCATATGTAGTACGCATACAGCAGCCTGAACGTTGCTATAATGTGTTATAATAGCACCGAAAAGATTAGTCATGTAGTAAGTAAAAGCCAGAGTTTCTAACATGGAGCCCCGCTGCCAAGTGCAATGCATGGAATGCCAGGGTATAAGGCACCAACAAGACCTGTTTGACTTGCAAAGAGGTAGTGGATCAAGAACCAAAAAAAAAGTGCAGACACCAAATTTTATAATCTGACTAATAAAATAATTTTAATAATTTTAATAGCTAAAATAATTTTAATAAAAAATAACAACTGAAAGAAAATAAAAGAGAAATGTGCTAAGGATAGTCCGTGTTATGGAAACCTCTGTTTTGGAAATTACCTGCAGCAAATCATGCACATCATCCTCTTTGATTGCTTTAGAATATTTTGTCATTAAGGCTACATTTGGCTACTGATGTATTCTCTAATATTCAATTACTATTTATTATTTTATTATTATTTTATACTTATTTTTTATTACTATTACTATTAATATTTTATTATTTATATATTATTACTTTTTTTACTTCTATTCATAACTTTTCTAAGCACTTCTCACTTTTCAACACTCTTGATTGTAATTCTAACAACTCAATAATATAAATAAAGTCTTGATCGTACATCAAATGTATGCTAAAGAGTTCTCACTTGTATACTATTGTCTCTGCACATACCAAGCTCTCTATCTTGTCAAAATGCTTGAGATCCTGATAATGGATCCGAGCATTTCTCCCAATGGAAAAAGTTGGGGGTCAGTCCAACCGACTCCCTATTAAAAGTGGCCTGCCGTCGGGGGCAACAGTAGGCGACACCGCCAATACCATCGAGACCGGCAGGATCCAGCGAGTCCACCCTTACGACGGCGACCCACGGCAACCTGATAGTACCCCATTAAAAACCATCCTAGATCATGCCTTGACACCGCTAGTGGAGGATCAGGACAGTCACTTGGTTAGCCTGCATGCATGCATTGGCTCAGGTTTTGACATGCAACAAGCTACCATGGATGCTACTGGCCACGCACAACCTATGCTCACAGACCGTCAGTTTGGGCCATGCATGACTATCAACCCAGCACTCAGCCTGGGCCATACAAGACCACCGCCCAAGCCACCTGACTGGGTCACACTACCACAGCATGGCATCACCCGGGACACATCATCAAGCTTAGGCATGTCACCATGCCATGCACACTATCAGATGCCACGCAGTCAGGCACCATGCAGGCAACCATCCGTGGGCCATGCCTAGACCACAACATGTTACGGCCCCATCATCATTGGCGCCACCTTTGCTTATTTGTGTATTTATTTTATTTATTTATGCATTTGGTTATTTTAGTAATTATCTTATTTTGCTAGGAACCTTTTGGGGGTTTCCAATTTGTTAGACTCTATAAATAGGACCTCTAGGTTTTCATTTCACATCTTTGGACAATTTGAGAATTAGACTTTTGCTCTTGGAAAAGAGTCAAGCCGGCTACACTATTGTGGTTTGGATTTTCAGTGCTTAGCACTTGGGCTTCCCTAAGGTGCAATTCGTGAATCCCTTTGGAAAATGATCATCGTGTAATTTGTGAATCGGTGATCCACATCTATCCTTTATTTTGTTTTCAGTTTATTTATAAAAATCTTGAGATTATTCATAAAAAGAGTTTCGGTGTTGAGTGAGTTCTTGTTGGTTGATTTCATGTTTTTATGTTATTGAGTCTTTGTTTGATTGTTGTGTGAGTTTTGTGTTTGTGAGGCCAAATCCACACCACTTGTGGATTTGAGAACTTGTGTGTGTGTTCCCTAGAGGAATTCAAAACCCTCCTCCATTGAGAGATTCGGATTGCTCAAGTGAGTGTGAGTGTGAGTGTGAGTGTGTTGCTTGAAGAAGCGAGAAGTCTTGAAGTCTTGAAGCAATTGCTTGTGCCGTACCTTGAAGTGCGTGAAGGGCATTGGTGTGTTCTTGGATATTTGAGTGTTCAATCAACATTTGGTCAATCACTTGGATTGAAAAGTGTTTCCTTGCCTCAAAGTAGCCCATGGCACCAAACCCCCAAACCCTAGAGCCACACGGTCAAAGGCCATCAAACCCTAGCCTAAACACTTACTAACTTTGCCCTTTAACCTAACCGGCCACCTAACCCCATCCACTCCTATATTTTCTCACTTAAATCCACCTAATCCCTCATCCAAATCAAGCCAATTTCGTGCCCCCTAGACCTTGCATGACCGGCCACCCAAAGTGAATTTGAATTCAAATTGATTCAAATTCAAATCAAACCAACAATCCCTATTTTTTCTTATATTCGGCCATCATCTATTTACTCTAACCGAACCCCTCACTTGCCACCTTATCCATCATAACTTCTCATATTTCTCTCAACCAAATCAATTCAAATTCAAAACCTATTCTATCGACCAAATCCATTCCATAATCGATCACTACATTAATCTCTATATCCAGCCACATACATTCCCCAATTTCAAATCATTTCAAAAATTTAAATCAAAATTCCAACCAAATCTCCAACAACAATAACCGGCTATCATTCCCTTATCTTCTCCTAAATTTACCCAATTAAATCAAATCTTCCCTCATCCAAAAACAACTCAAATCTCGGCCCTAACAAGCCTCCACCAATTCTAACCAAATCAATTCAAAATCAAATCTTTCCACTTTCCATAAATATCTCACTCGGCCATTCCATCCCTAGCTAGTGCCGAAATTCTCCACTTACCACATCACCAAATTAACCCTTAATTCTCTCAAATGATTAATCAATTATTTAATCGATTGAATCAATCAAATCTTATCCCAAAATAGAAGCAATACTCGGCCAAAAACCCTACCTCATTGCCGCCCACTTATCTTGCTAAAATCTTAATTCCTACGTTTTAGGAATTATCCAAAACATCTCAAAACCCTATCTCACCTAACTTTAATCACCTTGGCCGAAACTCATCTTTACAAACCCTAGCCAATTGACTTCCAAACCATAACCTAATCTCAATCTCGAAATTCTCCATAGTCTCCACTAAAACTTTAATCTTACTATACTATATGACCCATATTCCTTACCAAAGAAATCCCAATACATAGGCCTAACAAAAGGACATTTTCCTAAACCTTTTCTACCCTAATCTACCACTCAACCCACCACATCTCCCTTCCCAGTACCATAACCAAGACTACCATAGCCTAAATACCACATTATTGCTCCATACACTTAGCCATCCAATCCCATTGTCATACATCACTCTACCCTACCTTAACCAAGACGAACTCAATCAATTTCTCTTAACCACATCAACCTCATATCACCCTTTCATTCATTGTTGGTGTACGTGAACCATCACAAGCAAAATGAGCCTTACTCGGTCATTGAGGAGCAACAAGGCGAGGAGGACCCGCTTAGTTGAGTGGGGATACGACCGAGGTCCCTATCACAACCTCCGACGAAGTCCCGACAGCCTTAAATCCGAAATAGGTCTGTTCGGATGAGGGCTGAATCTCCCTAAAATTCATCTTCATTTTATTTTTTTATTATGTTTTTTATTATATTTTTATATTTTTATATTTTTATTGTGTTTTTTATTATATTTTTTTTATTTTCTTCATTTTATTTTTTTATTATATTTTTTACTTTATTTTTTTATTATTTTTATTTTATTATTGTGTTTATTGTCAAAAAACAACCCAATTATTATTGGGCTACTTTTGACGCTGGGACAGTTCGATCGATCCCTAGCGTCACTCTCTTCCGATATCATTTATTTTTTATATTTTTTTATTGATATTGAGAATTTTATTATTTTTTAAAAATATTTTCAAGTATTTTAAAAATATTTTGAAGTATTTTAAAAATATATGAAAAAATAAAAATAAAAAGAAATTTACACTTGTGGTGACCTATATTTGGATCCGACTAACAGCCTCTCCACATGGAAATGTTTGGAGAATAATAATTAATAATAACGAATAAAGCATATTGTTCCTTTCATTTTTCCTCCGGGTTTCTTAAATAACAAACTCGCTTTTTTGATTTTCTACTACAATCTTGAAAGTTGATGATTTGTCATACTTGCTTCTTTATGCACAATTTGATATTCGCATGAAGTGAACAAGTTGATTCTGTCAAACTATGGAAGAAATTAACTCGTACATTCTTCCCGACTGGAATGCGCCTCATATCCAATTGTAGACTCTAGTTGTTGCCTTTCTTTTTCGCGGCTTCGAAAGCATCCATCCGGATATGAAGCAACAGCTGACGGTAAGAACAAAACCAATTCCAGCTCCGACTCCAAACTGCCAACCAAAGATTGTCATCTTTTCTTCCCTGGAGGTGTTAAGGACGTATCCTGCTGTCTTGTTTACCGATCCCGCGTGGCTGTAACCTGCAAAACAAGAACAAGGGAGGTCGGGGTCCGGGACCGCTCCGACGATCAAGTTAGCGTATGGGAGAAGATATATGATAGAGGGAATAAGAGAGTTTGTGAGCGTACCTCCTTCCCGTCGTTAGTTAGGTGCTATTTATAGGTGTTCCTCTGGGGAGTCTGGGTGGTGAGGGTGCCGGAAATCGGGACATCACCCGTCCGTCATCCTCGATAAGGAAACCTGACCTGATTCGGTCGGCCTTATCGCATTAATTGAGTATCCCTCCAATTAATGCTCAATTAGACCCTTTTGGACGGGAGCATTAAATGCAGCGGTATCTTTTGTCAATTTAATAATTAATGGCGTGTGTTTGTGGCGTCTCTGCATTAAATGGGAGGGGGGTCTGTGGACCGGCGGCTGTCTGTCGTTCATAAATGAGGGAGTGTCTCGATGGGAGATGGGCCCAGGAGACATATCGGTACGTGAGCCGCCGTTCTGTTCTTAGCGTGTTCTTGAGACCGATTTTGCCATCTCCTGCCCAGATCGGGGTAACCAGGGACTTGGCTCGTCCCCGGTTTCGGTCTTCCCAGTTGAATTCGGACGTTGCGTCGAGGTGGGTGCGGATAACGGGCCGTGGGCCTGCTAACCTTTCGGGCCCGGGCCCGGGCAAGTTTGACCCCCTTTCAGTACCCCGCGAGTTTTCATCGAAGGCACTTCGATGGAAATTCCGAACGTCCCAGAGCTAGGGTCCTCCTTTCCTTCGATTGTACTGTCCTCTGACACAGGGCAGTGTTCCTCTATCTTCCCTCCCGAGCGGGAACACGAGGTCGGACGTATTCGGGCGGTCCCTGCTGACGTGTCGTTTTGTTTACCGACCGGACTTCAGAGGGACGATTTGAATTCTGACTAATTAATGCCGAATCGTGACCCGTCATATTCCGTGTCAGGCATCCAATGCAGTTTTGAAATTTAATTGTGCCGTCGTTCCGATTCCCGAACCGTCAGTGATCCGTTATTAAATGGTGAGGCGCACGCGCGTGGCCATCATTAACTGACTTGTCATTTCGGCGCACGCTTCTTTTCTCTGATTGGCCAGTTCGGGGCGTGCTCTCTGTTCCCAAGAGCCACGTCTGAGGTGACGGTTTCGGCGCGGCCTCGTTTCCTGCCCGCATTAAATTTTGCTTCTGGGTATAAATTACCCAGCGGTCTTGTCCCTGTCCTTGCTTCACTGTTTGCTTTCTCGCCATCCTGCTATCCTCCTTCCTTGCCTCTGCTCTTCGCCATTTTTCATCCTTTCTTCGTCGCTTCCTTGCCACTCCCTGCTTTTGCCCCCATGGCTGCTTCTGATCCATGCCCTTTCTTCGCCGGCAACGGCTGGGTGTCCACCATGCAATCTTCTGATGTGGACACGCTTAGGAAGAAGCACCACATTTCCTGGCGGCATACCTTGGAGGCCCCGGGGGACGGAGTCAGGGCCTGTGAGCGCGATGGGAGGGCTCAGAAGGTCGTGCTCTTCTCCCTCATGCTCTCGAAGGGACTACGCCTCCCCTTCATTCGGCCCGTTCGGGAAGTCCTGTACTTCTTGGGCCTGGCTCCCGTCCAACTCATGCCGAACGGGTGGCGCATCCTGCTGGCCACCTGCGTGGCGTTTAGGATCGTTCTGTCCGGGAAGAACGATCCCTACCCCGACCTCACCGCTCGAGAATTCTTCTCATTGTACCGGCTCCTTCGTCGGGACGGGAATGTCGCCGGCTTCCAGATCAAGCCGAAATGTAGGCTGATCAGAATGGAGGAGAGGCATTCGAGTGCCCGGGACTACCACAAGAGGTTCTTCTACGTCTCGGGCAGGGAGTGGGAGTTCCCGGAGGGAGAGGGGAGCGATTTCCCCGTTCAGAAAGACTGGGGCTTCCTCCCCTCCCAGACACACATGGAGGTCACCCTCTCGGCCCAGGAGGCTGAGAGGGTGAAGGCGGTGCTCTCCTGGGGGGCAGAGGATCCCGATCGGCTATGGTCCGATAGTCTCCTCACCGAGGAGAACATCGAGGAGTTCTTGACCCGACCGGATCGGTCCTACGCCGAGGGTCAAAACTTCTTCGCTGCCCCGGAAGGGCCTCCTGCCCCCTCCCGTAAGCGAGCCTCTGATCGGGAGGTGGAACAAGAGAGGCGCGCCAAGAGTCGGGCCGGTGAGGCTACTTCGAGCCGTGGTGCCCGACCCAAGAAACAGAGGAAGGGGAAGGGTCCACGGGCCGAGGGTCCGGGCGGAGGCGCCCCCCCCGCAGACTCTCCTGCAGGACGTCCCGAGCCGACTTCCTCGTCGTCGTCCTCGGACGAGATCCGGTTCCTGCAGACCGAGGAACTGAGGGCCGAGGCCGGGAGGACGGTCATGGAAGCCCAGATCGAGGCGATGGACCGGGCCGGGGTCGACTCCTCAGACGGAGAGGAGATAGAGCGCGCTTTCCAGGAGGCTCTGGAACATGCCGCCGATCTGACTCCGGGGGCCATGCCCTTTGCGCAGGTCTTTCGACAGGAGTCGGAGGAGCAGGCTGCTAGGGCAAATCAGTTGCCCACTCCCCCCCCCTTCATCTTCCGAGCGCCACTCGGATGCCTCCGAGGGGGAAGATGAATCATCTGGCGGGGAGGCCCATTCTCAGGGCGCTCGCGAGGGAGCCGAGCAGCAAGGGGCTCCGGCCCAAGAAGGTCGGGACGAGGCCACCTCCGAGAGGTCGAGGGGGTCCGACCCTCCCGAGGAAGGGAGCCATACGGAGGTCGGGGACGAGAGCGGTCGACCGGCCACTGAGTCCGAGGAGTCTCCTGAGCGCCCACCTCCGACCTTCGAGAGGGGGTCGACCTCGGGGGTTCACCCTGAGGACGCAGGCCCACCCCCGGGCTCGGAAGTTCCTCCCCGGCCCCCATCTCCTTTTCGGCTCCGAAGTGGGGTCGCTGTGCTCGGGCAGCTCTTCGGGTCGGGTTCAGAGGAAGGAGCTTGTCAGGCCGATGAGACCGGTTCGGAGCGGCCTTCCCGATTCGACCAGGCGAAGGCGGATGCTACAGCCCGGGTGGCCTCAATGCTGGAGCCTCTGCTGACTCAGGTTTGTTGGGTAGGCCTTGTCGAATTTCGGGTGGTCTTCTCTTTTAAATTTGCTAAGTTTTTCTTTCTCCTTTTTGCACGTTCGATGTTTCAGGTCGCCACGGAGATATCCCGGGCAGTGGGATCCGAGCTGGCCGAGCTTGCCGAGTTCAACAGTGAGCTCGGAACCGTCTGCAAGTTCGGGCTCTACAGGCTGCGGCAGGCACGGGACCAGTTCGAGCAGTCGGAGGAAACCTGCAGAGGGCTGATAAGATCGGTCGAGGAGTTGGGGGTGGAGAAGAGCAGGCTGGAGAGAGCCAACTCTTCCCTTCGAGCCGAACTGGAGGCGGTTCGGGAATCGCTGGCAGTGGCCCATCGGAGGAATGCCCGTCTCGTGGACGCACGATCGACCACCGAGCAGGACAAGATCCTCCTTCAGTCCGAGCTAACCGCTCGGACAGCGGAGCTGGCAGCTTCTTCTCAGGTTCTGTCTCTGAGGGAAGAGGAGTTAGCAGTGTCCGAGCGGGCTCGGGTTGCTCTGGAGGAGGAACTGGTCGGTTCGAGGCGCGCCCGGGAGATCTTGCAAGCGGAGTTGGCGCGGTCTGAGGAGGTCCGGGCTGCTCAGGAGTCCGAGCTTGCGGGTGCTCGGAGTGCTCTAGAAGAGGCCCACTCGAGGATTGCCGATCTCGAGCCGCAGGTATCCCGAGTAGTGGCGATCCGTAACTCCGCCTGGGGGCATGGCTACGCCGAGGGCCTACGCCGACTAGGATCCCAGCTCTTGGTGGATCCCCAGCTTGATCCTCAGAGGATAAGCGTGAGGTCTCTTCGTCCAGACCGGGCTGCGAAGAGATTCGTCAAGAAGATCGGGAAGCGCGGCTACCCTCCCTTTGACGACCTCAATCCTCCTCCGCCCCCTCCTGAGGCTTGACCTGATTTTTGCACAAGTTTTTTTTTTTTTTTTTTTTTTTTTTGTAATGATGCTCGAGCTCGAGTCGAGCGAGTTTGTATGACCGATAATACATATGAATTTTGACTTAACCTTCTTCTGGTGCTTTGTCCATAATTTCATTCGTCTTTACCCCGCGAAATTTTTGGATAAGTGTAAACTTAAAAAAAAAAATTTTCTCAAACGTGCCCGGTGGATGTGCTTAAGATCGGGGTTCAAGAGTTCCGAATTGATTTGGGTGGATTGACCGACCCCGCGGGACTCCGAGTCGGACACATCGCGTGGGTGGATTGATTGACCGACCCCGCGGGACTCCGAGTCGGACACATCGCGTGGGTGGATTGATTGACCGACCCCGCGGGACTCCGAGTCGGACACATCGCGTGGGGAGGATTGATTGACGGACCCCGCGGGACTCCGAGTCGGACACATCGCGTGGGTGGACTGATTGACCGACCCCGCGGGACTCCGAGTCGGACACATCGCGTGGGGAGGATTGATTGACCGACCCCGCGGGACTCCGAGTCGGACACATCGCGTGGGAGGATTGATTGACGGACCCCGCGGGACTCCGAGTCGGACACATCGCGTGGGGAGGATTGATTGACCGACCCCGCGGGACTCCGAGTCGGACACATCGCGTGGGGAGGATTGATTGACGGACCCCGCGGGACTCCGAGTCGGACACATCGCGTGGGTGGACTGATTGACCGACCCCGCGGGACTCCGAGTCGGACACATCGCGTGGGTGGATTGATTGACCGACCCCGCGGGACTCCGAGTCGGACACATCGCGTGGGGAGGATTGATTGACGGACCCCGCGGGACTCCGAGTCGGACACATCGCGTGGGTGGACTGATTGACGGACCCCGCGGGACTCCGAGTCGGACACATCGCGTGGGTGGACTGATTGACCGACCCCGCGGGACTCCGAGTCGGACACATCGCGTGGGTGGATTGATTGACCGACCCCGCGGGACTCCGAGTCGGACACATCGCGTGGGTGGATTGATTGACCGACCCCGCGGGACTCCGAGTCGGACACATCGCGTGGGTGGATTGATTGACCGACCCCGCGGGACTCCGAGTCGGACACATCGCGTGGGTGGACTGATTGACCGACCCCGCGGGACTCCGAGTCGGACACATCGCGTGGGGAGGATTGATTGACCGACCCCGCGGGACTCCGAGTCGGACACATCGCGTGGGGAGGATTGATTGACCGACCCCGCGGGACTCCGAGTCGGACACATCGCGTGGGTGGATTGATTGACCGACCCCGCGGGACTCCGAGTCGGACACATCGCGTGGGTGGATTGATTGACCGACCCCGCGGGACTCCGAGTCGGACACATCGCGTGGGATTCCGAGGCGTTTGTCGAGAACTTCACAATGCATTGGTTATGAATAACATCGGTCTTTTTATAATTCCAAGGAGCAAATTGCATCAGCGGGAATAAATTACATTAGTAATTGTTACGCGTAGTACCTTTTAAGCCTCTCACTGTTCCAGGGGTGGGGTAGGTCGGTTCCGGAGCTGTCTTTGAGTTGGTAAGACCCAGGTCTGTTCGTTGCCGTCACTACGTAAGGCCCTTCCCATTTCGGTCCCAGTTTTCCTTGTGCTGGAGTCGTGACGCCCGTTTGTCTTAGCACTAAGTCCCCGACTTTGAAGCGGCGCGGCTTTACTCTTTTGTTGAAATATTGTTCTGCTTTGCGTTTGTTGTTGGCAAGTCGGATGCTGGCCTCTTCCCTGTGTTCTTCTAAAGAGTCTAAACGCTCCATCATCTTGGCATTATTGGAAGCAGTGTCATAGTGCTGGATTCGTAGGGTGGGCATCCCGACCTCGACTGGAATCACGGCCTCGCAGCCATAGGTCAGGGCAAACGGCGTTTCACCCGTGGGGGTTCGGACCGTTGTGCGATATGCCCACAGGACCCCTGGAAGTTCATCGGCCCAGGCCCCTTTGTGCATTCCGAGCCTTTTCTTTAGCGCATTGAGGATGGTTTTGTTGGTTGCCTCGGCTTGTCCGTTGGCCTGCGGGTGGCCGGGAGAAGAGTACTTCACCTTGATTTTCAACTCGGAGCACCATTCTCGGTAATGACTGCAATCGAACTGCTTTCCGTTGTCTGATATGAAGCTCTGAGGTATCCCGAACCGGCAAACAATTGATTTCCATAAGAACTTTGTGATGGCTTGGGAAGTGATACTGACAAGGGCTTCGGCCTCTACCCACTTCGTAAAATAATCCACTGCAACTATTATGAATTTAGTCCCACCCCTCCCTACTGGGAATGGTCCTATGAGGTCGAGTCCCCATTGGTCAAAGGGCCAGGGGGATGTTATCGAAGTGAGTTCTTCCGATGGGGAGTGTAACACTGGGCTGTACTCTTGGCACTTCGGGCACCTTTTGACGAAATCTTTCGCTTCCTGGAACAAACACGGCCAGTAGTACCCTGCACGGGTGGTGCGGGCGGCTAGCGTTTTAGATCCCGTGTGGGCCCCGAAGATTCCTTCATGGATCTCGGCCAGTATATATTGCCCTTCTTCTTTTGTTACACACCTGAGCAATGGTTCAGAGAAGCCCTTCCTGTACAGCGACCCGTCAACCAGTGTGAATCTGGACGATCTGTTCTTTATCTTGCGGGCCTGGCCTGGGTCGGGAGGTAATGTGCCTGTACGGAGGTATGCTGTGATATCGGTTGCCCAGTCGGGATCTGCGACAGCCACTACTCCGACTCCGCTGCCCGTGGAGGGAGTATCTATCGTTCTGATCTCGGTGTTCTCTGGGGGAGGATGCTCATCCTTTCCCGATGCGACTTTTGCCAACCGATCCGCTATATGGTTCTCCTCCCTTGGGATCTGCAGTAAACGGAAGTAACTGAATCGGTCTCTCTCGATGCATACGAGCTCCAGATACTTTTTCAATTTCTCGCTCTTGGTGGTGCACTGGCCGAGTACTTGGTGAAAAACTATTTGAGAATCAGTTCGGGCCTCCAGCTCCGTCGCCCCGAGGGCCCTAGCAATTTTCATTCCGGCTATGAGGGCCTCGTATTCTGCCTCGTTGTTGGTTACCTTGAAGGTTAGGCCTATACCGTAGTTGTGTTGGGCGCCCTGATCGGTGACGATGTGCACACCTGCTCCACCCCCGACTCGGCATGAGGACCCGTCAACGTACAGCTGCCACGCCTGCTTCCGAGGTTCACTGGGGATCTCTTCCGGAAACCCCGTGTATTCCGCGACAAAATCTGCCAATGTTTGCGCTTTCATCGCTGTTCGGGGCTGGAATGTTAGGTCAAATTCGCTCAGCTCGATTGCCCATTTGGCTAACCTTCCGGACGTGTCGGGCTTCTGGAGAATGGTTCCGAGGGGCTGATCGGTCATTACCCTTATGGTGTGGGCTTGGAAGTATGGACGCAGCCGGCGCGCAGCCGTCAGTAAGGCGAATACCATCATCTCCGTACGGGGGTACCTGGCCTCTGTTCCTTGGAGTGCCCTGCTGACATAGTACACAGGCTTCTGACCCCGATCGGTTTCTCTTACTAAAACCGCAGATGTTGCATGAGGCGAGACTGCCAAATAAGCCACAAGGGTCTCTCCGGGAGCTGTCTGGCTAAGTAACGGGGGACAAGTTAGGTAATCTTTGAGTTGCTCGAATGCCTGCCCGCACGATGTGTCCCACTCGCGTGCTTTTCGGAGGACCTGGAAGAAGGGAAGGCATCGATCGGTCGACCTTGCTATGAACCGGCTGAGAGCACAGAAGCTGGAAGAAGGGAAGGCATCGATCGGTCCACCTCTTCAGCAATGGCGGCGTATTTCTCAGCACAGAAGCTCCTTCTTTTTTGCCTAACTGCGCGGGCAGTCGGGTTGACACATAGTCGGTGTTCTATTACAGACCTATCGATCCCGGGCATATCTGCGTGTGTCCAGGCAAATACATCTTTGTGCTCGGTGAGGAGAGCCTTGAGTTCTGCATGTACTCCCGGGTCCATTCTGGTTCCGACTCGTACTGTCCGATCCGGGTTGTCGCTATCGACCGGGATCAATTCCAGAGGCTCGTTGGGTTCCGCTTGGCGCAGTGTCGCTTCGTCTCTGATCTCGTCGTCCCATGCTGCTCGGGGAGGCGCCGGCGGAATCTCAACATGCTCGTCTTCCAGGGAGATCGTAGCCACGGAACTATCCTTGTGTTTCAATTCCCGGGCGTAGCATTCCCTGGAGGTTACCTGTTCTCCTCTGACTTCGCCCACTCCTCTGTCGGTCGGGAACTTCATCTTGAGGTAGTAGGTGGAAGTGACTGCCCTCAAGTTGTTTAGGGTCGGCCTCCCTAGGATGGCGTTGTAGGAGGAGGGAGCTTTCACGACCAGGAATTCAATCATGATGGACGCGGTCCTGGGCGCGGAGCCCATCAAAACCGGGAGAGTTATTAGGCCCTCGGGGTGTACTGCCTCGCCTGTAAATCCCTTAAGGGGTGCTCGGATAGGCTGAAGTTGGCCGGGGTCGATCCCCATCTGCACGAAGGCCTCCCAGAACAAGATATCGGCCGAACTCCCGTTGTCAATCAGCATCCTTTTAACTGTGAAATTGGCCACCAATGCTGATATCACCAAGGCTTCATCGTGCGGAAAGGCGATCCCCTTCGCATCCTGCTCGTTGAACACTATCGATTCCCCTCTGGGACCCGGGTAGCCCTGTCTCGGTGCCTGCCCCAGTGAGTAGACTTCCCCATATCTGGCTCTCCGCGCGTGTGCCCTCTGAGAGGAGGACGTAGTCCCTCCTCGGGATGGTCCCCCGACGATGGTTCTGATTTCTCCTGCTGGGTGACCGGACGCAGGTTCGCCTTGGCGTTTACTTGGTTCCCGTTCCCGACGAGGGGTCCTCGATCGAGTTCTGTCTCTTCGGTCGTTCATCCGTTCATCCCTCTGACTATTTTTCAAGGCCTGGCAGTCTTCAGTGTTATGGCCCTTGGACTTGTGATATTCGCAATACATTTCCCCTCTTCTTCTTCTAATGGACTCCTGCCTTGTTTCTGCCCGACTCTGATCTTCCACCGCCAGGCTGGACTGAGGCCACGACGACAGTCTGTGTTCCCGTGGGGGGTCCCTTCTCCTCGTCTCATCTGGGAACTTCCTACCTCCCCGATGCTTGCTGGAACCTTCCCCGGCACTAGTTGTCTTCCGATCGTGCTGTCGGAGCTCTCCACGCCGCGGGGCTACTAGGGCTTCGAGCGTATCCTCGGCGTTGATGAATCCGTCAGCCTGATCCATGAATCCGTTCAAAGTGGTGGGAGTCTTGCGGGCTATCTCCGCCATGAAGGGGCTCCTGGGCCATATGCCGCCCAAGAGGGCCGCTAGGGTGATCTTTTCGTCCTGGTTGTCGGTGGTCATCCTTTCTTTGTTGAATCTGGACAGGTACTCTTTCAGGCTTTCCTTCTCTCCTTGCTTGACGGTCAATAGGTACGCCGCGGGGCGCCTTCGTTTCCTACTAGCCATGAACTGGGTGATGAAGAGTCGGGCCAACGCCTCAAAGCTACTGACGGATCCCGGAGGAATGGTTCCGAACCACGTCCTAGCCATCCCCTTCAATGTGAGAGGGAATGCTCGGCATGCTACCTCGCCGGGATAGCCATGTAGGCTGAAATGGGCTTTAAAAGCTTCTATGTGCTCCACAGGATCCCGAGACCCGTCATACAGTTCTACTTGTGGGACCTTGAACTTGGGCGGGAGAGGGACGGCCAGGACGTCCGCGCTGTAGGGTGTTCCTATGCTTCCCTGTGAGGAGAGATGCCCTGCTGCTGGGCTAATCAGTTTTGCCATTTCAGCGTACTTGTCTCCCAACTCCTTTAGCTCGGTGTGCATTCGGCGTCGTTCTCCTTCAGAGGCTTCGCTCTCCTCAGGGAGTCGGGAGCTCGCATTCTCTCCCAGATTGGTTTCGCCGCGGGCCGATGCCTCTTCGCGTGGCTGCCGAAGGGCTGCATTCTCCTCCTTTAACCTCCTCACCATTTCTTCCAACGCTTCCAGTCTTTCTTCCATCGACGGGTCTGTCCGCTGGTCGTGCTTGGTCGTTTGGGATAACGGTAGGGTAGACATGCAGAAAGTACGTTGATCAGAAACGATCGAATCCCACAGACGGCGCCACTGTTAAGGACGTATCCTGCTGTCTTGTTTACCGATCCCGCGTGGCTGTAACCTGCAAAACAAGAACAAGGGAGGTCGGGGTCCGGGACCGCTCCGACGATCAAGTTAGCGTATGGGAGAAGATATATGATAGAGGGAATAAGAGAGTTTGTGAGCGTACCTCCTTCCCGTCGTTAGTTAGGTGCTATTTATAGGTGTTCCTCTGGGGAGTCTGGGTGGTGAGGGTGCCGGAAATCGGGACATCACCCGTCCGTCATCCTCGATAAGGAAACCTGACCTGATTCGGTCGGCCTTATCGCATTAATTGAGTATCCCTCCAATTAATGCTCAATTAGACCCTTTTGGACGGGAGCATTAAATGCAGCGGTATCTTTTGTCAATTTAATAATTAATGGCGTGTGTTTGTGGCGTCTCTGCATTAAATGGGAGGGGGGTCTGTGGACCGGCGGCTGTCTGTCGTTCATAAATGAGGGAGTGTCTCGATGGGAGATGGGCCCAGGAGACATATCGGTACGTGAGCCGCCGTTCTGTTCTTAGCGTGTTCTTGGGACCGATTTTGCCATCTCCTGCCCAGATCGGGGTAACCAGGGACTTGGCTCGTCCCCGGTTTCGGTCTTCCCAGTTGAATTCGGACGTTGCGTCGAGGTGGGTGCGGATAACGGGCCGTGGGCCTGCTAACCTTTCGGGCCCGGGCCCGGGCAAGTTTGACCCCCTTTCAGGAGGAATGGGTAGGAATTTGTTCAGACTCATAAGTACAGCCCGTACGACACAGACATTTGTTTCCGTCGAAGCTTCTGTCTGGAAAAGTATCGAACTGACCTCCTTTTGGGACTTCCCCACAGCAGATTATATGATATGTCAAAGCTAGACAAAAAGCTAAGATTTAATAGAGAATGAGATATTTCTCCTGATAGTTTATTATGAGACAAATCCAAAATCTCCAAGTTTGTCATTGTTGATAAACTCCCTGGAATACTTCCTGATAGATTATTCTCTTTCAGATTCAAAACATGCAGCTTCTTCAGATCTCCAAAACATGGGCAGATTGGTCCCTCAAGCATGTTTTTGCTCAGGTCTAAAGTTGGTCGAAAGCTCGAGATCTGCTTATAGCTCAACCCTTGCCCACCTTGTCCACGAGTGTATTGGTAAAGCTGAAAACTTGTGAAAGGCTCTTCTAACGAGATCTTCCCGCTTCTGAGGCTCTGCATTTGTGTCAAGCTGTTTGGTATCTCACCATTGAAAGAGTTATCTGACAAATCCAAGTAAAACAAAAATTCAAACTTTCCAAACCAAGATGGAATGCTTCCACCCAAACGATTCCACGATAAATCCAAGAGCCGCAGCTTAGTGCAGCTTCTCGACCATTGTGGGATTGAGCCTCTGAGTCTACAGCTGGCAAGAACTAGACCCCTGAGGTTCTGGAATTGCAGATTTCCAATATCAGGTATTTCTTCATCATAAAAGTTCAACGTCAGGAAAACCATTCTTAGGTTCTTGCAGTGTTGTAGAATCTCAAGAGCTGATGATATATTTTCAAGACTGTTGTTTGAGAGAGAGAGATCTGCCAGGGCGTCAAGATTCTTGAAATTAATGGGAAGTTCACCATTTAGCTTGTTGCGGGCAAGATTAAGCGTAGTCAATCTACAACAGAAGGATAGACCATCTGGAATTACACCGCGGAACAGATTAGAACCAAGACCTAGTGAGACGAGATTTTTCATTGCAGAACAATTGAGATTGATTGGACCACTCAAAGAGTTGTTGTTCAAGATGAGCATTTGAAGTGATGGCGAGTTCACTACCGAAATAGGCAAACGACCGATGAATTGATTTGAGGAGGCTGAGAACTGCTCAAGTCTTGTAAGGTTCCCAAAAGCATCCGGAAGAATTCCAGAAAACAAATTAAAGGAAATATCCAGTTTCTCAAGGTTGGAAAGGTTGGCAATTTCATTCTTCAGCGGTCCAGAGAACCTATTATTCTTAATATGCAGTTCACGAAGATTTTGCAACTGGAAGATACGATCAGGCAAACTTCCAAATAAATCATTCCCACTAAGGGAGAGATGATGAAGAGAGGTACAATTTGCCAAATCCTTTGGAATTCCCCCAGCAAAATAGTTGTAAGAAAAGTTAAGCACTCGAATTGAAGAAGATAATGCACACATACCTCCATTGATGGGACCAACAAAATCATTAAAGCTTATGTCTATGATCTCTAAGTGTTGCAATCTAAACAAATCACCAGGAAGTGAACCGCTTAGAAAATTATGAGAGAGGTTTAGGAATCTCAACTGATCAAGGTCTGTCAAAGATTCACAGAACTTTCCCGTGAGTTTTCTGCTACCAAGTTCCAAGCCAACTACCCTTCTGCCAAAAACAGTAGAATTATCACAAGTGACACCAGTCCAATTGCAGCAATCAGGAGAGGCAATGCTGTTCCACCCAGTAATCACTGACCCCAAGCAATTGGAGAATCCCGTCAAGGCTTTAAGGTCATTTGAATTGCATGCCAGGCTACTCGAGCTTGAGGTCGAAACCTCGAAAAGGAAGAAGCCCGGTAAAAGAAAGGGCAAAAAGAAACGTCGGAAGCCCATTCTAGGCGGGTACAAAAGGGAGATTTGGAGAGAGAGAGAGAGAGAGGTTAATTTACAGGAGGGTTTGAAAGCCCATTCTTGTTTTCTCCAGATTTTCTTTCGTGTTCATCTCTTATTTGCATTCAATCCCATCTGCTTC